>JARHVA010003571.1:1865000-1926848 GCA_037957365.1 Torreya grandis
AATGTGAATGATCTTTTATTTCTATTATAGGAGTACAATAAGGAGTAAAATAAAAAGGATATTGATTTCATTAAGATCATCCTAGAAAACTCAAATCTTATGTATTATGTACATATATGTTCACCCACTATTCCTAAATATATGTGATGAGAGAGGAAGGTAAGAGTGTGTCTTTTGCATGTATATGATCTTAGTTAATTCTAAATAAGAAAATATCAACAAGATGGGTGATATTTATTTGAGACAAATTCCATGGACTAAGGGAAAGGGGGAAAAAGGGTCAAAGTTTTACCATATTAGTGATGAATATGAGGAAAAGAGTGTTTCTCATGAGGGTGATCTCAATCATTATTTTAAACATGATAATAATAAGGTCAGGGAATGTACTTACTATGGCATGCTAGGAAATGTGGATAATTCCTATTGGAGGAAGATAACAGATATCAAGGAGATCACGGATCTCAAGGTGCATCAAATAAATTCAAGTGGTAACAATAATATTAATGTACTAATTTCACATACTTATTATTTTCACACACTCTCTTTAAAGTGTGATTTTATCATAGAATCAATATGTACTTATCACATAGCCAAGGATGGTAATTTTTCCAAGTCACCTATAAAATCAAGTGATGAATGAGTACATTTGGCAAATTATTCTACTCTTTGTATTGATATCAGTCATTGGTCATAATGTTATGTTATAGGATGGCATGATTAGATGTGTACCATACATACCAAATTTGAGAATTAAAAAAACTCATAGGTTAAAATAAAATTTCCAAATAGTGGAAGAAAGTAGAGTTTTGGATTCACAAGATTATTGTAAAAGATATCAACAATAATTTTTAGGTATTTATTTATAGTTTACCTGATAAATAGGTAAAGGATTGTAAGTTTACCAGATCTAGTGATGATTTAATGTGTCTTGCGAGTTATATCACTACTCCAATTGAGAAAGTACTTATGTGTAATAATATTTATACTTGATTTATTTATGCAAGATAATGAAATTCCACTAAGTTATAATTTCCCAAAAAATTTAGTTCAAATCTATGATATTCCTTTGAATAATAATGAGTTTGTTTTAGGAAAGGTTGCTTCAATTGAGGCTTCAAAGAAGATTAAATATTTGGATATGGCCTCATATTTTCATAAATTTATATTCATAATTGTAAGGAGAACTAAGTAATCATATAAGATGATAAGGAACATAAGGGATATATGACTATAAACCCACAACATGATTTATCTCTTGAATAAAGTGTTCAACACTTACTCAGGATATGAAGAGAAATAATAGTGGAATAATATGATGGGCCTACTGATAGTTATAATAGAGAGATGGTCTTACATGTGTGGACCATTCCATATTATGTTAATTTCACTATTTTATTTAAAGATCTTATTCAAAATACGTATAGAGGTCATGCATTCTATGGGGACTACCCTTTCCCATTCATATTATTTTAATTTCATATTTTATTTTAAGAGAATTCACAATATTGGTGTAATCTCTTGATACATGTTTTCAAATTATGGTGTCAGTTGAGAGGCACATATATATTGCATGGAATATCAAGTGATTGATTTTTTTTTAATTCATATTTAGATACAACACTTTTGATGATAATTTTTTATTATCTTGATTTATGTTTTGGAACTCTATTTTAGAGGATTTAGTTTTTTGAGCTTGTACATAGGATTTGTATCTTGGGGTGAGGATGTGTTGTTTATATTCACAAGAGTCTTAAACATTTTATCATCATTATAATTTAGTTATATTCTCCAAATTACATGTATATATATTTTATGGGATGTTTTTAGGGATAGATGAGTCCTATCATTCATTACGGAGCATAACAAATGCTTGATTTCATACTTTAGAGGATTGATGAGGATTTTTCCACTTTATGGATATTTCTTAAGTTATTTTAAATTTTAAATATATATGAGGAGTGATCCACACTATGGTTGATACTTGAGTTATATATATTTTAAGTATTGGTGAAGAGTTCACTAGATGTGGAAACTATTCAAGATATCAAAATTTGTCACTAAGAGGTATGTTAGGATCACTCTTTTTTACATAAGGATAAATTATTAATGACACTTTATTTTTATCCTCTAAATTTTTTTGTGGTGGATGTTGTAATATAAACCTATCTTTACAAGTCCCTTTGAGTCACTGACATTTGTGGTGTTACATTAGGTCCACTCATTTATATGTAACTTATGAGATGTACCTTACATAGTATAGTCTATACAATCCAAGTATACATTGGGTCAACCTACCATTTTTAATATGTTTTTAGTTGTATGTAATTTAAATTCATTACATTTATTTAATATTCTCACTAATTTTAATCCCTCATGGTTGCACCTTAATGGTATGTCATTGTAACGGTGACCACTATGTCATAGGTTCGAGCTTAGTTGAACCATGAGCATTAGGTGGGGCACTAAAATAAGCTTGAAGTATTAGTATGTTATAATTACCCTGTAAGATGTGTGCCTAAGTGTGTGTTAGGTTATAAGATCAACGACGATGATAATGTTATATAGGAATAACGGGATACCCTCAGTTACCAAGAAATATATATATTCTCACTCATTTTATTTTATTTTTTAAGTTTCTTTCAACACCACCTCATATTTTTTTTGTATTATTTTTATTTCTAGGAGTATCTCACTATTCACCAATTATGAAAAAAATTGTATAATCTAATGTTTATTCATGTAGAAACCTAGGATGGTTTTTTCAATGCCTTTACATAAGTATATTACTATTTTGATCATTATGATTATCAATACATAAATTTATATCAAATACATCAAGTCATAATTTAAAAAATACCAATAACTATATGCTTTCCATAGTTTGGATTCTAAGTTAAATTTTCAAGAGATTGAAAAAAATATAATCTTGAAGAATATATCAGGGTTTAATCCATATATCTAGTCTGGCATGGATTTCACTCACATATCTTCCTTCGGAGAAGCCTAAAGGTATGAATGAAAAATTGAAGTAAAATTTAAGAAAAAGTCCCTTAATAGTGATTCAAAATCCTTTGAACCCCTCATATAAATCTAAAAATAAGAATCCCAAGTCTAAAGTCAAGTAAAAGTCCAAGAAATAAAGAAACATTTTAAAAATTAAAACCCATCTAGCTATGTCCATTTGAGTTACCAATGATTATGGTATACCATTGGGTTATGTGTAGGTTAATGTTCTCAAATCATATGTGTATTATGGTTATTAAATTATTATAGGTTTGTATAACCTTTTCATTGGTTAATAATTATATAAATAAAGACTATGTTTTCCACCTATTCACTCGATAATTGTGTCTATCCATCCAATTTTATATTTTGATTATTCTACTTGGATGACTTTCAAAACTACCAAGTATTTATGTTTGATTACTTTCTTATACATTTTATTATTTTCTCAATTATGGTTATCACTTATATTATATGGTAACAAATATATTAGTTTAAGGTATCCTGAGGTGTTGGTCATAAATATTTTGTCAAGCCAAGATGGATGGCATATAAAACAAGATTTGGTGTAAACCAAAGTTATTTCATATTGCATTAATGAGAATGAAAAGATTAAAATATTAAATAACCAAACAAGTGACTATTCCTTTCATATTCTATGAATATTCTTCATCTACCTATGGAGACTCCCTAGTTAGCATTATGACACAAAAGATCTCCTATATTACTCATATGATTAACAATATTATATTAAAATAATATCCCTCCTCCCCCCGACCCACCTCAATTTTTATGTGTTATTATGAGACCAAACATGCCTCTAAAAAGTTTCAATAAAATCTTATCCATGTACTTTTATTAAGATGTCTATTGGTATTTCTATAGTAAGACAATGTAATAATTTTAAATTTTGATCTTTTACATAATGTAAAATTAGATTAGATTTGGTGTTGATGTGTTTGATTTGGTCATGAAATACTAGATTCTTTTCCATTTGAATTGTAGATATGTTTTGACAAAACTTGTTGTTCTTAAAAATCTAAAAGAAGCCTTTTGAGCCACAAAATCTCTTTTATTTCCTCTGAAGTTTCCATGAATTTTAATTCTATGAAAAAAATTGTTGGCAGTGATTGCTTCTTTGATTTATAGCTAACAACTATTGTTCCCAAATTCATTAGGAAACCTAAAGCATATTTTCCATCTTTAAATTCACCAGTATAGTCATAATTTAAGTATTTGACCAGTCTGAAGTCCCCTACCTTAAATTATTTGATCCCAAAATTTTATGTTCCTTTGAGATATCAAAGGACTCTATTTGTTGTTACCTAGTAACTTTCTCTAGGTTATTACTTGAATAAGAAAGAATGCAAACAATGAAAGAAATATCTGGTCCATTTTTGGTCATGTAGATCAAGATTCCAATGAGATATTTGTATGTAGTATAATCTACTAAATATATGGTATCTTCTGATATCAATTTTAGATTTTGTCTTATGGGTGTACTGAGAGGCTTAAAATTTATCACTCTGAACTTGCTCATAATTTCATTAATGTGTTTATGTTTAATGATGAATATATGCTTTGATTTTTAAATCACTTCAATACATAAATAGTAATGAAGATAACCTAAATTTATCATTTCAAATCCTTTCATTAACTCTAATTTGAATTTATAGTTTACCTCTCACTTTTTCTTATGGTGAGTAGATCATCAAGATACACCACTAGAAACATAATTATTTTTTCAATTATTTTGATAAAAAGAGTTGAATATTAAAACTCAATATGTTTAAAGTTCATTTTTAGGAGGTACTTAATGATTTTTTCATACCATGCTTATGGGGCTTGTTTCAAACCATACAACAACTTTTTGAGTTTGCACATTTTTTGCTCTTAGTCATTTTTTTTTAAAAATCAATTTGAGTCATGTATATTTTATTCTTTAGATCACCATTTATAAATGTATCTTTGGCATCCATTTGGTGAACTTTCCATCTGTTGTTAGCTATTAGAGACAACATGGTTTGAATGGTAGTCTATTTTTTTGTTAGTGCAAAGGTTTCATTGTACTTAATTGTTTATTTTTAATAAAATCCCTTTGCAACAATCCTTACTTTGTGGTTTTCAAGTGATCAATTTGCTTTGTAATTTTTTCCAAGGACCCACTTTTATTCAATAGGTTTATGACCAATTGGAGGATCAACTAATTTCTAAGTTCTATTTTTTTCCATTGCATCATACTCACTTCTCATTGATTTTTTCCATGCATCAAAATTTTCAACTTATTTGAAGGAAGTGGGTTCAGAGTCAAAATATACATTAACTTTTTATTTAGGAGGATCTTTCAAGGTTATATTTTATATCTTATTTTGAATTTCATTTAGGAATTCATCTTTTTATTTTGTAGTTGTTTGTGCACTTATTGTGCCTATTTTCCTAACCTCATCAGGTTGACATATTTCAATGTCTATTCGACCCATTTTGGTATATTAATATATGTATATTATGGAATCATTGGTACCTCATTTTACATAACTAAAGCTCCTTAATTTTTTAACATCATACCATTCTCTAATGAAGTTTTACTTTATTATCTATGGCGAGTGTAATTTTCAGCTATAGGAGTCAATAGAGATTCAAGTGTTTCATAAGTATAGGTTCCGCCTTCACTATTTGGAACCTACATAAAAACCTCTTTGAAACAAAAAGTTTGGCATAGTTTAATAGTTGATTCAATTTTTTACCGATGATTTTTGTATCCTTAGCATTTAAAAAAAAAACACAATATCCCTTAAAATGAGAAATTGTCTTGTATGCTTTTGAAGACTCAAATTATCCCAAAATAAGGAATTTTTGACTCATTTTTTTTATTTTTTCCTTTTTCTCCTTTAGAATCAATGTGTAGTGATGCACAAGTATCAGGATTAAATTTGTAAATCATGTAAATAAGATGAATTGTAATGAAATAAGATCCTAGATGTGTATTACAAGACTAATAATAAGATTAGAAATCTTTATTTTTTTTGTAATAGGTAAATTTGGTATGATTTAGAGTTTCCCTTCAAATTTGAATTTGAATATGTCAAATTCCTTGTGAAGGGCTTGTGACCATCTCCAAAAAAAGGTACCTTATAGAGTATTCCTACAAAGCATTAAATTATGTTGTAAATACCTTTTGTAATTCTTCCCTATGTAAATCCACCTAAAACTTGTCTAAAAAATACCTACCTATATCAGATAAGGGATAAAGGCCAAAGAAAGCAAGACTAAAATTTAGATCTTGAGAGAATATTTGAAGTATCATCATCTAAAGCTAAGCTTGCACATTGAGATAAGTCTCCTATCATGTTGATAAGATTTAAACAAAGAAAATAAACAAGTATAAGTTGTATCAAGTCTTAGGAGTGAGTAGTGGAGTGGTTAGTTTGGAATAGAAAATTAAAAGTCTACCTCATATGGTAAAAATTTGTATATTCATTTCATGAATAAATGAAAAATAAAAATGAATGAGTGGTTAGAATAGGGAATAAAGCCTTCATGCCTATATTTTGTATACAATGATCTGTAAAGTGATCAATGAAATAAAAGTGTTCCTATTGCCAAGAGTTTAGTATATTCTCTTATGTAGGCATTCTTGATGAGATTTTGAGATTCATGTATGTATTTAAGAATATTATGATGGTCTGTAGGATCTTTAAGTCTACTATTAAAGCCATGAAGGTATGTAATTGAGAAATTTAAATATATTTGACCTATATAGAATCTTGGTAATCATTAGTAATATCTTCATCAAATGTAAGAAGAACTTAAATAGATTTAAAAACTCAAAAATCTATCTAGATGTAAGTTCTTGGTTTTATATTCATAGTCGGCCTACAATAAACATAGAAAAAAATGTGATTTGATCTATCTAAAATATAGGATTTCATAATTATGTTGGATGTACTCAAAATTTTGAGAAAGAGACAATAAATACGTAGTCCTACATGCAAAATTATAATACATAGCTTTGTATTCAAATTAACTTTTGAGTCAAGAAATATGCCCAAGTGAGAAAGGACAAAGTGTGTTCTATTTTGAGGATTTATACTTTGATTTGTTTGAATAAAAGAGAGTGAAATATAAAAATTTAAATATTCATTTCTATGCATGATCTTTATAAGAACCAATGTCATCCAGGTGCATGAGGAGTACATTAAATTGAGCAATGTCACCTAGGTCTACAAAGAATTCTTTAAATTCTTCAAGATAAATGATGTATAACTATATGGATAAATGTGCATTGTTTAATTTCTATGCTTTTTTGAAAATTGTATTATCATAATGTTTCATTGATTGAAGATTCTATTATACTGTTTAGCAACTATATTATTTAATCTAACATATGAGGTTGAATTTATATAGTTGCATGGATTATCAAGCAAGCATAAATAAAAGTGTTCAAACAAGTAATAATAGTTATGCATATTTGTTCATTGCAACATCCAAGATCCATGTTGCATCTACATGTAATTCTTCCAACCTTAATTGAAAACACTTTAAGTTCATCTGATCCCACTTGATCTAAAGTCGGTTTGACTCATAGTATTACCACTTTATATTTCATTCAAATTCATTTTGATTTTAAGGGATCTCTTTTTGCATTAATTCAACTTTACTCAAAATGGCATCATGTGGTGATTTAGATCCAATGATTAAGAGAGGAGTGCATGAGCTAAAAATATTATTTTCCAATTAGAACCCAAAAATATTTATAGTCTAATCAAATGTACAGATTAATGGTTTATTTTTAAGATTATTCTAAATGTATGTTTCAGCTCTTTAATAATCTTATGCAATAAAATTATTTTTGATTGGTTGATAAAGGAATAGTGGAACTTAAGAGGAGTAAGTAATAGAATTTGTAAAATATTTGAATCATGAATGATAATGATAATGAATAATTTTCCTTTAAGGAACAATAGATTTATTTAATTTGTAGTCTAATATAGGCTAGAATTAGAGACAAAAATAAAGTGAATTTTGCTATCAAATTTGGTCATATGCAAGAAAATGAATATAGAATGTAATAGATACAAGTCAAAATTAGTGTAATGGAATAAAAATGTACTTTGATTGGACAATTAAATAAGATGATCAGTAATTGGCCATAAAAAGAAACTTCACAGTCAAATTTGAATCAATATGGGTATGGGTTTTAAATAAGATCAAATTGGCTAATGCAATTATTAAATGTTATGATTAATCCTAGGAAAGCTATCAAATTTTGGTATCATAACAAAGGATTTCTTGGGAGAATAAGACAAATCAATCATTGTTGTTGATTGGTTCATCAGTATAGAGATGCTATAGGAATTGGAAGAAGGTTCAGTGAACTAGAAGACCCTATTAGAAAAGGTATGAGATTGTTTGAAATAATTTATTGAAAAGTATAGATTGTGATAATAATTTTTAAGGAGACAATAATCTCAAATAGAGAGGTAGAGTTAAAGGTTTTTAAACCTTAAATGGTAGAGGAAAAGTGGCAAATATAATCCCTTAAACCCATTAAGGCTTGAAATAATAGAGATAGTTGTTAAAATCCCAAGGTAAGCTCAAGAAGAGCGTAGATAATTTAAAAAGTCCAAGGTAAGGACTAGAAAGGTGACCAACAGATTAGGATGAAAAAGACCTAGGTGAGGTGCTAGTGATAAGAAACAAGTAGGATAATATTGTTAAGAAAATATAGGTATAGTGAGTCTTAAAGGTAAAGTGAAAGACTGAATAGAAGAGACAAAAAAGATGAAGGGCTTAGAATAAATTAATTTCCATGAGAAGGTGAGAAAAGAAGTAGTGAATAGATAAAAATATATGGCAAAAGAGATTGTTGATATGAGGATAATCTTGGCAAGTATGATGGAAGTTTTGGAAGAATATAGATATGGATTCTTTGTTGTAATCAAGAAGAAATTGAAATGGCCTCTCAGATAGATTAGGGACAAGAGGAAAAGACAAAAATCAATAAAAATTAGAAAAGACAAATGATATTTCAAGCAAATAAATATAAGAAGAAAAATAAAGATTCAAGTAAACCTCATGGTTTTAAATTTCACATTTTTTGTCATGTGTGAATATAGGTATAGAAGCAAATGGATATGAAGCACACTTTGAGGGCATAAAAGTTGAAAAACATGAATAACATGCTTACATAGAAGATCAAGTAAACATTTTATTAGAGCATGAAGAAGTATTTTTCCATTCAGAAGAAGGAGAAATGTTTGAAGATATGAAGCTAGGATAATATCTTCAAGAATATCAATATCTCATAAAAGATGTAAAGTTTATTCAAGAAAATTTTGATAATGATGAAAGTTGTTTTGCTTCAAATGCTGATTGTGTTGACATGAATGTGAAAATTCATAAGGATGGTGATGTATTATAGGAAAAAGAAGATGAAGAAGAATTTGATTATATGTATGAACTAATTGAAGATGAATTTTAATAAAAATAAGTATTTGAAGAGGATAAATTTCCTCAAATTTGTCCTTATAATATTATATTTGATGAAAAAAATGTAAATCTTCATGAAGATGCTCTGTATAATCAAACAATTGAACTGGTAGATAGGTTCATGAATAATGAATACAAGTATGAAGCACCTATTGAAGTGATTTTAAAACCTAATATCTAGCAATAAGAGGTGTCTCTAATGACATAAATTGAAAACAAATCAGTTCTAGCTCAAGACATCGTAGAGTACAGTGAAGATTAAGATATGTTTTGCTAACAAATCATGTTAGAGTCAGAAGATCTAAGCTTCTTAGGATATGAAGAGGCTAAAAAATAAGTTTCAATAGAGATAATTAATCTCTTAATTGAAGAAGATGCTGGTGGAGAGGAAATAATGCCTCAAGTTTTTTAATGTCTTTAGTTTTGCATGTGTAGGTTTTGAATAAGAAGAGATAGAGTCCTATATAATAGACTTCATTGAAGAAGATGAAGCGATTAATGAGCCACCTGGGCTCATACATAATGAAAAAATAAGTAATAATAATAAATTATTTAATAACTAGAAGAGAAAAAAGAAGAAAATAACATTGCATTTGAGTAGGAGCTCAAACTTTTTCCTCTTAGGAAGTTTGATGCAGAAGCATTAGGATAAAAATTTTAAATCATGTAAATAAGATGAATTATGATGAATCAAGATCATATAGGTGTATTATAAGGCTAATAATAATCTTATAAATATTTATTTGTATTGTAATAGGTAAAATTGGTATGATTTGGAATTTCCCTCCAAATTTGAATTTGAATATGTCAAATGCCTTGTGAAAGGCTTCTGACCATCTCCAAAAAAACATGTACCTTATAGGGTGGTCCTATAAAGTGTAAAATCATGTTATAAATACCCTTTTTAATTATTCCCTATGTAAATCCACCTAAGACTTGTAGATAAAATACCTACCTACATTGGAGAAGATATAAAGGCCAAAGAAAGCAAGACTAAAATTTGGATCTTGAGAGAATCTTGGAAGTATCCTCATCCAAGACTAAGTTTTCACATTGTAATAAGTCTCATATAATTTTGATAGGATTTAAACAAAGTAAATAAATAAGTATAAGTCATACCAATACTTAGGAGTGAGTAGTGGAGTGTTAGTTTGTAATATAAAATTGAAAGTCTACCTCATATGGTAGAAATTTGTATATTCATTTCATTAATAAATGAAAAATAAAAGTGAATGAGTGTCAGAATAGGGAATAAGGCCTCAATCTTGTATTTTGTATGTAAGGATGTGTAGAGTGATCAATTAAAGAGAAGTGTTCTTATTACTTATGACTACTTTGTGTTAATTTCACTTGTTCATCATTCCTTCCTCATCCCTGATCACTTTCTACTCATGCCTCATCACCCCTAATCACTCTCTCATCATTATTCATTATCCCTAATCACTCCCTCATTGACCCTCTCTATCTCTAGTCATCTCTAATCAATCCCTCATCATCCTTGATTACTCCCTCATTGACCCTCATTGTCCCTCATCATCCCTCATCATACCTCATCACTCCCTCATTGAACCTCATCATCCCTCACCATCTTTAATTGATCCCTCATCATCCTTAATCACTCCCTCATTATCTCTCACCATCTTTAATTTCCCCTAATCATTCCCTCATTGGCTCTCACCTTCCCTCATCATACCTATTCACTCCCTCATTGGATCTCACCATCCCTCTGCACCTTTTCATCATCCCTTGTCATCCCTCCTCATCCCTAATCAATCCTTTATTAACCCTCACCATTCCTTATCATTTATAATCATTCCCTAATCATCCTTGATCACTCCCTCATTGACCCTCACCATCCCTCATCATCCCTAATCACTCCCTCATTGACCCTCACCATACCTCATCATCCCTATTGATTGCCTCCTCAATTTCCTCCTTATCATTAATCACTCCATCAAATATCTTGATGGTGGTATTTTGTTGGGGTTTAATAGTGTTAGGATCTACAAGTGGAGAGTTGAGTGATAGCATAAAATATAAGTCATAGTGATCAAAATGACATGGAGGAAAATTCAAAACATAAATATTTAACACCTATGAAAAAATATGGTCCTATTAGAAATTATGTAATTCAAAATTGAAAATTTGATAGAAAAAGAGAAGCAAGTAAAACCACCATAGCACCAAAAATGGTTAGTAAATACATGAGGATCACCAAACTATGTGATTGCATGAAAGCAATCAATTGATTTCCATATGAGGACATTTTTTGATCCAAATAATTACATTTAAAGCCTTCTATTTGTATGTGTTTTGATTGAGTCATCATACAACAGGGTGGAAAATAATTTTCAAATAATTAGAACAAGTAGTCCAAGATTGGAAAGTGGTGTTTAATTAATAACTTCAATATTCAATCCAATGAAGAGTGTCACACTATGAGATCTCTACTTGCACATCTAGAGAAGTGGGTAAAAGTTATCTAGCATTATAAAAATGTAAGTAGATAATAGATTATGAATCTAAGGATATGGTCAGTACTAAAAATATCTCTACTTCCCCCAACAAGAAATTATATTAATTAAAAATATTGTTTCATTAATAAATATAGATCAATGGTTAGCTAATACACTTCATCATTTCCAATATAATTCAAAATAATTTAATTTATCCTAAAGTATATTTTTAAAAATTGAACTTGAAAGTTATAAATCATCCATAACCATACACTAGTGTATGATCTAGTATAGGACATGAGAAATGGATCACCTAGTGGTGTCACTTGGTGTACAAAAAAAAAAAAAATTAAGATTAAATCCTTTGTGACATCTCACCATTAACAGTATATGATGTTTTAGATGTGGTCAACCATATATTTACTACTGACATGTAATCTATGAAGTAAATCCTTAAAATTTTGTGATACATTATCATGATCTGAATTACCATATAGTGTAGTTAGTTCATAAGATTTCAATCATTAGTGCCAAGAAGATAAAGAATCTTGTTAGTTCTAGTAATAATTATACTCTTGATGGTAATAACTAAATGTAATAACATCCTTTTGTCACTAGATCATAGTTTGGTTTATCCAACAATAACAAATACAACATAATTGAACCATAAACGAGATGAATATAAGGATATCTTTCACTCACCTAAATAAGTTCTTACATACTCTACACTAAACAATACTATTGATTTGATCCCTTAAATAGCTCTACCCCAGAACTATTTATACAACATATCATTTCTACAGAATGAATAGATCAAGTGGTAGATCCATGAAATCATGGATAATGGACACATCATGCCCAAATCATTACCTTGCATAAACCTAATTATGTTTGTGCCAAAGTTGTGAATCAATTTAAAAAATCTTAACATGCTTAAACTAAAAAAATTTATCCTCATCTAAATATTAAGGAATTTTTCTACCATATCCATGGTGTATAAGTCTTTTCCAAAATTGATCTTATGTTTGTGTATCATCACATTCATGCTAAACATATAGACATTTGGAATATAGTCTTAAAAATAAATGAAGGATTGATTGACTATTTAGTTATGCCTTTTAGTTTAACTCATGTAACTAATTTATTCATTTCAAGATTTTGAATGACATCTTTAGGCCCTTTACCTATGCCATTTTTTTAATCTACCTTGATGACATCTTAATCTTTAGAAAACATGGGATGAACATCAACACCATGCTGAACTAGTGTTTCACATTTTGTAGAAACATATTTTTATAATAACATGAATAAATGTTCATTTTTCATGCAAGAGATAAAATATTTTGGACACGTTACACAAACAAAGAGTGCATGTGTGAACCTAACCAAGATTAAAGTCATACAAGAATGGAAAATACTAAATAACTTTGCATTTGATTCAAATCTTCTCAGAATTAGAAAATTATACAAGATATTTGTGTTTAATTTTTATATTTTAAACCAAATTACCAAAGTTGGAACCGAATAAAGTTTCATCTAGTTAACTTCATGACAAATATAATTTGATAAACTGAAATTAAGACTCTATTTTATGTTAGTACTTATGTTACTTGACTATAAATTTAAAATATCATCCAATTCATTTAGTAATAAAATTGACTATCATAGATGGGTATTAACAACACCACAAGTCCCAAAAAAGAGTTAATTTCTATTATAATGGATTAAAAAACATATGATTGGAATCAAAGATATATTTAGAGTATATACTGATGTCAGATGATGAGGGACCAATTAGGGATGGTGGCGGTCAATGATGGAGTGATAAGAGAATGTGAGAGTCAATAAGGGAGTGATTATCAATGATGAGGGATGAAGAAAGATTTTTTAGGGATGAGAAAGGATGAGGAGGGAGTGATTAGGTAGGATGAGGGATGGTGATAGTCAATAAAGGTGTTATTAGAGATGATAAGCCCAAGTGATTAGATATGATGAGAGATAATGAAGGTCAATAAGGAAGTGATTAGGGATGGTGAGGAATGAGGAGGGAGTGAATAGGAATGAATAAGTAAATAGAGATGATGAAAGATGAGGAAAGAGTGATTAGGGATGATTAATTATAGGGAGGGAGTGATTAGGGATGATGAGGGATAGTGAGGGTCAATAGAGGAGTAATTATGGATGATAAGGGAGTGATTAGAGATGACTAGGGAAAGTGTGGATTAATGAGGGAGTGATTAAGGAAAATGAGTAATGATGAGAGAGTGATTAAGGGTAATGAGGTATGAGTACAAAGTGATCAAGGATGAGGGAGAGATGATAAACAAGTGAAATTAACACAAAGTGGTTGTTTGATGTGTGTAGGTCATCAATATGACCTACACTACCACAATCAAACCACTTTGGATCATGTTCAAAGTGAGTAGTTTTAAAACTTTAATTTTGACAAATCAAGGACTCTTGGAAATTACAAGAATCAATTAAGAAGGCATAAAAACCTAAAAAATGACTATATGTTTAAGAACAATGGATTTCAATTGTAAAAGTTATGTATTAAAACCCTTAGGATTAATACCTATACCCTAAAAATGCTTAAATACTGGCCAAATTAGATTTTGAAAAACTATTCTCCACATTGTAAGGTGTGCAATTTTGATACCAACTCTATCAGATGTAGAGTGAACCTAATTTCTTATATTTATTAAAATAAATTTAAAGTATAAGTTTATATTTATATTGTTACATTTATTTAGAGTAGTAAATATAAGCTTCTGGCCAAAGTTGCCTTCATGTGTAACTCCCACATGATTTTATGTGTAGAATAATAGGAATATGATCTCATTATAAATAACATAATAGCATTACTTGTTAACCAACATTCACTCCATCTACACATTCTTTGCTTTAATGTGCCAAATAATAGTAACGTGATAGTGTTATCTATTAATGAAATTATGTTATACATTAATGCAGTCATGCTATTTGAATTTTAATTTACTTCTTTTCACTCGATAATGTCTTGGATTCATGAGCCAAAGTATTGTACTTTCAATGTACAATTGAGTTTTGAGAGTTATGATAAAAAAACAACAAAATTTGAATTTAATTGCCAAATACACTAAGAATTTCAACATAAAATTTCAAAAACTTAATACCATCATGATGAACACACTCTCTTCTTTCTAAAAATATGATTTTTTATAATTTTTGGACTAATTTAAGGTTTCAAACTATGTTGATTTCTAACTATACCATTTTTAGGTCACTATATGTTGCAAACATACATGCCTATACATGTTCATGTAATTTTTATTTCATTGATCCAAGTGAAATACAAGTTATATGGTCACAAACTAGACCTAATTATACATACATTTTTAAAAAAAAATAGTTTCATTTTTTTTGAGGTAGTTAGGTACATTGCACATATGACTATCCATTTTTTGTTAGTTTTCAGGATCTATTTACTTTAAAAAATCATAAAATGAATGTATTTGTTTAAAAATATTAATAAATATAGGTCATAAACTAAAAGATATTATCTAAATTTTATCTAAAGGGTTTCAAATAATATTAAAAAAATTTAAAAAAATGGTGCACCATACGATCGTCTATCGACTCTATTTTATGAAAAAATAGAAGTTCCTCTTTAAATTTTAGATGTTTTCCCTAGTTATACTCAACCATTTTTTTTTAAATAGTGTTTTGGAAACTAGACTCAAAATGATACATTTCATGTTCTTACATCATCTTCAAATTTGGATTGTAGATATCTGGAATTATCTACAAAAGTTTAGATTTATAAAATTTTAGGAAAATCATGTTCATGGGTACGCCACTTTTTGTCATCCAACTTTGTGCACTTACCCAGTGACCAATTTAAAAATTCCTTGAAAAATGTCAACCCAATTTCAGATTACTCTAAAAATGAAAGTCTTTGTTGAAAGTGGAAAACCTACTCTGAAAATGGCTCTAGTTATCCTTGTAGTCTAGAAATCGTGGAACTAATTAATATTAGTAGATGTGTAGAATCCTCTATTAGAAATATAAATAAATAAAAACATATGTTAATATATTGTATCCTTTTTTTAACACTAATATTCCATGCAAAACATCCAAAAGACAAGAAAAAATACAGAGATAGAGGCTTGAGAGCCTTGATAGTTAAAAATATACATTATGCAAATTAATAATAACAGATTAACAAGTGTTATATATTTAAGTTATTGATCCCTTCCCATTGAATGAGAGAATACTCCACATTTTATCCCTAAGATAATCAATAATAATATATACTTGTTAGTGAAACTTTATTTTGGTATAAGTATGTAGCTAGAAGACGTTAGAATATGATAAATGTGAAATCTCATTGACAATTGTGCAAAAGATATTATAAATGTGCATGAATTTTAAATGACTTAGATACATATGTATATATAGGCATAATTTAATTCAAATTCATAAACATTCACACATAGGATAACTATGGAAAGACATGAAATTTTAAAATTAAGACACAAGAGAAACATGGTAAATGACACAAAATACGTAAAAATAATTTGATCAATTTTATATTGAATTAAAAATTGATCATATAACTCCTCTAAAAATGGTCAAGGTACAAAACCCTTAAAAAAATATGTTGGACATTACAAGAGCATCTAAAGCTGTACCAAGATAAATAAATAGTCAATAAATATGATTTAAAGTAATTTTGGATTGAATGGAATAAATATTATTGACCAAAATAAAATATAATGAAAATTTTTAAGGAAAACATAATGCAATGGAATAAAATATATGGCCAACACAAAGGGAAATTATACCAATAAGAACTTAATATAAAAAAATGGATTAAAAGAAGGAAATCATGATGACATCACTAAAACTTCCTAACATATAAAAAAATTAAGTGTCTACATTCCTTATTTGGTGATCAATAAAGCAGTGGCTCAAAAAACTAAAACACAATAAACCCATAAAATTATAGAGTGTAAGTATTATTTAGGTACACGAGTCAAACTCATCTAGAAAAGTGTCATCTACAGGGGTATAGTTTAATAAGGGATTCATAGTTAGTTGGTTTGTTATGACTTGAACTTTAAATTATTTTTTGGATACAATATTAAGATAAAAATACATGGGTGATATGACCCACTTGCCTATGGCTTAGACATCATATATTTAAAGGGAGAAATCTTGGTAGTGATTTGAGTTTCATTATTAAGCATGTAGTATGTAAGGTTTTGGGTCATAAAGATATTATTTAATTAATTTTTTTTCTTGATTTTTTATTCTTTTCATAATATACTAATATATAAATAATTTAATAAATGGTGTATACTTTATCATCATCATCATCTTGTGCAAGTAGGTTTCCTTTTGCATGCCTAGTGTTAACAAGATACAAAAAGGCGGATGATCCGAGATGAGTTGAATCACAACATAAGGACTATATAATGTTATTTGATTTCATAAAAATATTTTTGACAATGGTAATTCCAATCATACTTAATGTATTTTTGTAATAATATATAAAATGGTTGGGTTCTATTGGTTAATTAAGAAATAATTTATCTGATGGCTTAAATATTTTATTTTAGACTTCTCGACTACTTGATATTATTGTGAGGAGGCATTTCAATAATGGATTTAAATTTATTAAGATAAAAATGTATACCTCCTCATGAGATGATGAAACCCAATAGTTTTCTTAATGTAAATCCAAATGCACATTTATTATGATTTAATCTTTCCATATATTCCTTTAGTCATTTAACTTTATTTTATTAATTATGTATATTATTTTCACATTGTCTAGATATTCTAAAAATATCATCAACATAGTACTCTAGAATGTCATGCATATACTCATAAAATATATGGATAATACATTTTGAAAGGTAACATTTGATTTTTTGAAACTAAATTCATTAAAACATAAAAAATGATCCCCATGTGGTTGTGAATGTGTTATTATTTTGGTCAATATGATTAATATTAATTTGTTTTGAACCAAAAAATCCATCCATAGTTGAGATAATCTAATGATTAGATGTGAAATCAAGTATCCCATCAATGTTTGGCAATGGGAAGTCATCACTGTGACATAAACTATTTATATCTCTAAACTTGATATAAATATTGATGCCCTCAATTACTTTATAAGTTTGGAATATTTTGGAGATCTAATATAAATAATTAATAGGTTATATAAAACTAGTTTTGATATTTTTTTGGATTTATTATTTAACCAATAAAGGAACCTTAGAATCTATCTTTCCCATCTTTTATTTCATAGGTTTGAATTGATCACTAATTTTTTCACTATAATAGATGTATAAATTCTTTGCATATTAACATAAGTATGAGTGATGATACTAAAAAAAGCCCTGATAGTGCGATGTAAGATTCATATTTATAAAGCACCTTACTTTATAATAGTTAGTGTGTCACTAATACCAATGTTAATATCATTCATGTTTTCATTTAACAATGTTGATATATATACTACATATCATGTTGTTGGTATTGCATCTAAGATATTTATTTTAACTTATTCACCACTGGGAGAGGGATAAATTTCACAAAATTAGGCATGGTTTTTAAATGTAAAAGGGAGTTTATCATTATGATGCTAAGTTAGGAAATATAAATTATTTACTAAATATTATTAATTAATCTCATCACTAAAAAATGTATCTAAGTGAGGGATCGTATATGAAGTGGCATTATCAACTAACAAAAGGCATGTGAGTCGTATAGTCATGATACTTATAGATATCTTTTGAATGATTCTTGATAGATTTAGAGAACTTTTTATGTATATATTTATCTTTTATATCATTCTATTGATTATGAGATCCTAAGTATATGTTATCTAATTAAAAATGTATATATTTAATTATAGAATCATCATTATATTAACAACATTACTTAAATTATAAGCATTTATAATGATAGGCTCTATGATTCCTTGCTCATGTTTACCCAAAGCTTGGCATTTTTAGCCCATTTTAAGTGCATATTTAAATTTAAATTCATACTTTTCTAAACAATTGTGATCCAAGATAATAAGTTCTTTTGGTGTACTGGTATTATAAAATTTATTTATGATAGGCCATTTAATTTTAATTTTATCATCATAGGATGGTGCATCAATAAGGCCACACATAATTGAACAGGTCTTCCATATTATTTCAGGGAATGATAGATTTTTCCAATGTTAGATATGCTTAGATCATATCTATATTTTTGAGGGACAATCAATGTGAAATTAATTCTGGATAACTATACGTCCATACTCTTAGTTTAATTACCAATTTACTTTTGGGTTATATTACATTCATCCCATTCAAAGAGGGTTAATTGATTTATTATAATGACTTGTGGGGGTATCATAATGGTTGGTTGAGTATTATTTGTGTCATAATTATATCATTAGGCTTTGATATTTTTCAAAATATTAACGGTACATTATCTACAAGTTAGGTATAAATTGTTCCCTCATACATGAATTTAAATAATCTATAGAACATGGATGGGATAAAAAGCATGGCATGAATCCATGGCACTTAAATTAATATATTATGGATCACATCATTAGATATTACTTGGCATTCTATGGATATGGTTTGTTATCCAAGAGATGTATTCAATATAATCTCTCCAAGATATACTTTTTTTTACTGTCAAAACCATTAATGATCATATATGATTTTATGATGGATTTTATTCCAATTTGAGATGCACTAAGAGATGACTCACTAAATATTCTTAATCCAAAACCATTATCTAATATTATTTTTGATCTTTTTTTTTTATTATTACTTGAATATATAAGGGTAAATTTTATTTCACAATATATTTTAGAGGTAACACATCATTCTTAAAGGTAATAAGGTTTTAAATATCCATTAAAGAGATAACAATAACAATAAAGTGAAAAGTTTGGGTATAACTTACAAAATTAGTTTTTTCAAAGGTGTTATAAAAAAAAATTAATCATTGTACCTTATAACTAATTCAAGGATAAACATCTTGACACAAGTATTCTTGGGTTGATCTAAAATATCATAGTCTTTGGAGATTTATAATTTAAGCCTTAGGGCTTGAGCTACATTAAGAGGGATGTTTTGATTAATTCCAAATTCAGGTTCAAAAGGAGTGGGATGGACTTTTGTAGACAATGTTTTATCATTCCTATTCATTATATTATCTACCTCATTATAGGCCATCATATTCTAATGAGAAACATAAGATATATCAATCAAAGATACTAAGGCCATTCTATTAATTTCAAGGGTATTAATACATATAAAATAATTATTACATATAACCTATCATATTTCAAACCATATTATAATTTAATTTGATATATCATTGGAAATAAATATTTGTGTCGCAACACTAGTATTTTGTATAATAAAATACAAAAACTAATAATATTCCATGCAGAAACTTCCATTTAAAATCATGTTATAATGGAATCACATTCATCTATAAGAATTTCTAATGAACACAATAATATACAAGATATTAAAAAAGAAGAGGGAGACTTAGGTCTAATAAAAGGTGACATGATTTAACACAACCATAAGCAAAATTCCATACTTATCATAGTAATATTCAAGGATTTGGAATAAACAAATGAACTAGAGCTTCATGATGGATAAACTAGTAAACTTAGCCAGAAGAAAATAAAATTTATAGAAATTTTTGTAAGTGGTAAAATTATAATGGAAAGGAACATACAAATAAATGCAGGTTCACCAAAATTTAGTATGAAAATTTGGATCTAATTTATAAAAAATAAAACCATACAAGAATGTGCACAAATTAGATTTAACATATTAAAATAATATAAGAATAGACATATACCCAATTATGACAAATGAATTGAACTAAATTATTTAAATTGTTGAAGATAGAATTCTCAAATAAATACTAAATTTTTACCAAACATGTGTACCATTGGATAATAAACTCAGATAAAAATAGTCTCAAATGTTGATTTCATGAAAAAATAGAAAAAATGTGTAGAGGTAATGAACTGTATAAAATTATGAGGATCATATTTTTACACTCTTGGTCCATCTAAGAGCACGTGTGCATGAATATATATAGATAAAATTATCCTTGTATGATAGTGTACATTTAGGGTTAATTGTATCAAATCCTAAAACAAAATTTAGTTTTTATCATATACTCTTTCTTTCAAAAACCTATTTTTATTTATCACAATTCATTACATATTTATTATAAATACACCTCCTTATATGTATCCATATAATCCCAATTATCCACCCATAAAAAACCATAAAAATGGGATGAGGGGGGGGGGGGAGTTGGATTCAAGGGTATGCCTTAGTTATACATCCTTTAGGGAATAGGTATTGAAGATAACATACTAGTATAGATGTAATTAAATAGGAAGTGAAGTGAAATATGAGGATCCCAACCCTTATCAATGAAATTCATGAAACTAGTAAAGTATATTTGTTATTTCACTAATCATTTTAATTCTACTTTTGGTAAAGGTCATTTTTATAATAATGCAATCCTTTACTTTTTTACATTAATAGATTGTTAAACAATTCAAATATGTGTTCCTAAATTTCATTAAAAAAAATGTGTTCCTAAATGAATAAATAAACTCATGTAATTATATATTTTTGAATTAAAATGAGGACTCCATTGGTATGCAAGATAATATATAATGATAAATAAAAGCTAAAAAAGGAGTGAAAAAACCATAAAACCACAAAAGGAGAGACAAAATAGACCACAAAAGGAAAAATACTAGGACCATAGTGATACGCTCTTGGTTAGACCACAAGTGTACTAGTACACTCCTCATCAAGACTAAGAGTGTAGGGATATGCTCCTAGATAGACCAATATTGTATAACTATGCTCTTTAAAAAAATCTAGGAACAATGAATCTTAAAGGGAAGAAAAAAACTTCAAAGAGAGGAAAAACAAAGCAAAAGAGAGAGAAAATGATAAAAATAAATGAGATTGGTGGAAAAATAGAGAATAAGAGGGCAAAAATTTGCCAAAGATAATAAATCATATCAATAAGATTATAATCAAAATCAATGACATAAAATCATATAAACACATCAATACCATAGTATATTTTTAGTTTTGTATAAAACTTAGGTGTCTATAGTTTTATGCTTTACCATCCAAATCCATACACTTTCAATTCCTCAATTAATGATTTCTTAGCTCATTTTTTGATTAAAATTAGCATTAAGATCACAAAGGACTTAACAAGAATTTAGTGGGTATGCATGAGAATATGATTAAATTGAATACTAAAATTACAAATATGACTAACCAATTACTTTATAATGATTTATAAAGTATATTTTCTTATATTTTTTGTTTTACCAAATGGCCATTCAAATCTTAGAATCGCTAAATTTAAGCATCAAAGTAAATTTTCATCAAAAGAGTGTTTAAAGATATCGCCATTGATGATTACATATCGACATACTTGTTTTTGTAATTTAAATTTTTTATTTTTAGAGAAAGCTTCTAGTGTAGTAGATTTATTTAAGTAATTATAAATATTGGAGAACCATTCTGCAGGTGCAGAATTGTGCATTGTGGCTAAAATAGAGAGTGTTATTAAATCAGCATTGGATATAAATGGTGATTGTAGCCTTTTAATTATGAATATTACCTTATCATCATTGATGTAAATAGGGATTAAGGATGTGACACTTACCAAGTCATCCACATGGTGGTTATCTATTTTTGGTATGCTATCGATGGAGAAGTAATTAAATTGTGTTGATAAGAATTGTACAATATTTTTGTATGGGATGAGGTGTTCTTCTTTTGTTCGGTATACATTATTGACTTGGTTGATGACTAGTTGTGAATCACCAAAGACTTGAATGGATTTGATTTGGAGTGATTAGGTAGCAAAGATACCTCGTATTAGTCCTTCGTACTCGGTTGTATTATTTATAGAAGAAAAACTTAGGTGATATGTGATAGGTACTATGTGATCGAATGAGTCAATAAAAATGATGCCTACTCTTGCCCCTGACGTGCATCGAGAGCCATTGAAGAACATGGTCTAGGTATCTGAGTAAGTAGAATATGTGGTAAAATCATCTTGAAATGTGTCCTTGATTGGAGTTGTATCTGGGAGAGGTGTTGTCACCAATTGATATGCAATGATTTGGCCTTTTTGTTTTTTTGAAGGACTTTCTTTAAGTCAAATTTAGTTAATAATATGACCCATTTTTCTATTCTATAAGAGAGGTGTGGTTTTTACATTATAAATTTTAAAGGGTCTACTTTAGTGATAACTTGAGTTTTATTATTGACCATGCAGTGTTTGAGTTTTTATGTAGTGAAGAGTAATGCTAAACACAATTTTTATATTATAGAATAGGATTTTCCATAGTCAACTAATGTCTGACTAATGTAATATAATACTTGTTCAACATTTTAATCATTGTTTTATGCTAATAATGATCCTACTGCATGATCTATCATAGAGATATATAGTAAGTAAGGCCTATCTAGTATAGGTGAGACTAGAACAAGTGGGCTGAGTAAATATCTCTTGATTGTATCGAATCTATCTTGGTAAGCTTTGTTCTAGGATAATTTTGTATATTTGTTTAACAATTGAGTGAATGAATGGGTTTTATCTATGAGTTGGAATACAAAATGATGGATGGCTTGAATTTTGCCTTGTAAGTATCCTAGTTAGTTGATGTTTGTGGGAGGTGACATGTCAATAATTGCTTTTACTTTTTTAGGATCCACTTTAATGCCTCATTGTGAAATAATAAAGCCTAGTAATTTTCCTGATGTGACACCAAAGACACATTTCTTAGGGTTAAGTCAAACATTATATTATCGTAATCTTTGAAAAAAATTATGTAAATCTAGAGCATGATGCTATCATTGTTTAGTTTTTGTTAATAAATCATCAACGTAATCTTTAATAGTATGATGAATGAAATCATGAAAGATATGTGTCATGGTACATTCGTATGTAGCTCTGGAATTTTTTAATCCAAAGAGCATAACAATATAATAAACTGTGCCCTAAGGGGTTGTGAAGGATGTTTTTTCTTGATCTTATTCAATGATTTTGATTTGGTTATAACCAAAAAATCCATCCATGAATGATAAAATTTCATAACCGATTGTGGAATCTATGATCATGTCGATATTGGGTAAAGGGAAATAATATTTAGGACATGCTTTATTTAGATATCATGAATCAAACTAGCATCGAATTTGACCATTAGGTTTGATGATGGGGACAATATTAGAAACACACTTAGGGTGTGCTACTAGTCAACTAAAGTTGGCATCTAAGAGGCATTAAATTGTGTCTTTGAATAAGTGAGCTACCTTAGGATGCATTTTATGTATTTTTGTTTCATGGGTTTTGCATAGGGATACAAGGTTATTCGATGAACTATAATAGATGTGCCAATTTTGGGCATGTCAGAGTAAGACCAAGCAAATAGTTTAGGAAAGTCTACCAAAGTTTCTCAGATGTCTGTGTCTTCTTCTTTTTATAAAGCAGTGGCTAATAAGACAATGCAAAGATCTTGATCAGTTCTAAAGTTAAAATTTACCATTTCCTCATTAAGTAATGTGGATTGATCAAGTGCATATGAGATTGTGTGGATGGTATCACCTGAGTCTTTTGGTATGTCTTGAGAGGATTTTGAATTTTTCCTAAAATATGCCTATGCATGCATGTGATATGAAAATCTATTTTTATGGTAGTAGGTAAAAATATCATCATAATCCCTAAGAAATTGTAAAAGAGCTTCATCATTAGATAACTTGTTGAATGCTAGTATAAATGGGGAGATAGTATTAGCAATGAGGTCAGGGTGGACCAAGGAAAGTGTAGACATGATTGACATTGTGGTCTACTGATGTGCTAGATGGGCTAAATTTGATATATTTCAAGGTATTAGTCAAAGGTTTGTTATTAAGGTAGGTAAGATGATATTCTAATCCTTGGTTCCCATGTTTTTACGATGCCATAATTGGATCAAAAATTCCTTGCTCATGTTTACTGAGATGTTTGCCTTAATATCCCCTCTTATTAAGATATTTGCATGCAAAAGGTAATGTGAATTAGGTAGTTCAGGCAGGGGCTTGGCTAAGACCTGTAGTGGGTTGATGGGATGTTGCCTTCAAAGGTATACTATGTATAATGGGTTGTGTGGATATAATACCAGAGTTGAAGTGTGGAATGTAATATTATTATGGTTAAATAGCTTAGCAATACTTGAAAGGTTCATTGTCTATAGGACACATGTATATATATCCCTCATGAATGAATTTAAGGCAAACATGGAGTGTAGAAGGGACTACATGCATGTCATGAATCCATGGATGACCAAGTAGTAGATTATATTTAAGATCATTTGGCATTACTTGGCAAGTAGTTGGGAGTGTTTTAGGCCCCAAAGTTAGATTTTGAATTATTTGACCTAAAAAATTTCATGGTGTGTTGTGAAAACCTCAAATATGCATGCCAAAGTGGTCTAAATCTTGTGAATGTATGTTAAGATGTTTGAAAAATGAAATTTTGTAGATATTTAGACCTGATCCATTGTCGACTAATACTTTTTTTACTCCTACATCATTCATTCATAGTTGAATATAAAAAGGTAAACATTATTTTATGATGTGTCATGGAGGTAAATCCTCTTTCTCGAAAGAGATATGTTCTTTTATCCATTGCATTGTGTTAAGGATGGATGCAACATAAGTTTTTTCTGTGGAAGTAGGAATTATGGTATTGCAAAGGGCTGCATACAACACATCCTTGTAAATATCTGAACATTGAAGGAGCTCCATAACTAAAATTGTATCAGGGAGGACACTATTTTGAGTGGTAAAGCTATGGCCATGGGTGTAACCAATATACCTATCTTTGTAAATTTGGGTGATAGCATGGACCATATGATATACTATAGGCATAGAGCTGGTAGTAGGTGCAGGATTTGTGTTAGATATACCAAGTGTGGAGGAAGGAAGAGAGGATGTACACCCTAGTGCTTGCTTGTGCCTAGTAGCAAGAGCAAAGGATGCAAAAGTGACCAATGAATTACATGGTGCTATGTGGAGACCATAAAGATGAAATGATATGCATGAGATAATATCTATGAATTGTATAACAATATGTGTAAATAAATTTTTCCATATGACAGAGATAAAGCAACATATATAAAATGTAGATTGTTATGGAAAAGCATCAAAGAGTGTAACATGTGTTATGATATCTTTTATGTATTGAACATTATAAATGTGACATTTGGTAAATAGACAATTAGAGAGAACAAGTGTGCATTGATACAAAATTGCATAAAGAACTTTGAATTTTATTAGAATACTTCAAATGAATTTATCATAATAAACTTGCCATAATTTCCATGTGAGAAACAAAGAACACAAGATATAGAACATGAATTTTTGTATAAAGGCATATAAGCTTTTGATATGCAATATGATATTTCAAATGCATTTATCAAGATAAGTTTTAACAATTTTCCATATAAATGAAAGAGAATGTGTAAAAAGCATTTTAGAATCTTTTGCATGTTTAGCAGTGAATTTTATAATATCATCCCTTATTATAAAAATTAAGCATGAAATGCAAAGGATGAAACTATGTATTATCGTATGATAGACCTCATCTTTCATGTACATGATAGGACAAAGAATGGCCTCTTTTTATTTGCAAGGAATGTAAGAAACATGTGTAAATAAAAGAAACCCATTATTTTTTTAATGCAAATTTTAAGTGAGGTGATAGCTTAAGAAACAATGGGACCTAATGTATGAAACTAGGGTGTGATAGAAATTATTTTGAAAATTATGTAAATAATCTGAAATTTTTATAGTCAATTTTTAGATTTGAACTTTAAAAATTTAGGAAAAATCTGAAAATATTTATAGATTTAGCACAATATTTTTCCTAGTGATCTGGAAGTGGTTTCATGCAAAAAGGACCTAGTATGTGTAAACTAGGTTTTGAGTGAATTGTTGAAAATATTGCACTAAATTTTTAGTTTTTATATTTTTAAATTCTATAAAAATTAGGAAAATATTATAAAAAATAGAAATAATTATCCCTAGGGTTTCTAGGGTTTTTGTGCAAAAATTTGAAGTCAGGTTCACCAAATGTTTTATTGTTTTTGGAAAACTAATTGTTTAATTTATTAATTAGTAAATGGTCTAGATTAATCTAGAAAACATTTAATACAGTATGCCTAAATTAACCTATTAATTTGCTAAATCTGAATTTAATCAATTAATTACTAAAAATGGCAGGCAAGGGGAATAAAAAGTGAACTTAGTTGATTTTTAGACTGAGACAGAGGAATCTGGAACTACAAATTGATGAGATGACTAGGTAGACTATCAAAAATAGGACCCAAAAGTATGTTTTATACCTAGATAGTAGCACTGAAAAGTAGACACCCTTAAGTCTAGTGCTATAGTCTTATTTTTGGCACTATATTCCTTTTGATCTACTCCCTTTGAGATTTCTGGGTTCTATTCTAATGATTTTGGAGGCTCTATTTTTGAATTTACAAGTCTCGATCATCTATAAAGCCCTATGTGCAATTGATTTTGTCTCCTAGAGTCCTGATTCCCTCGTAAGCTTGAGAAGTGTTCTTGAATTAACTAAAAAAATGGGGTTAGTGTGTATTATGCACTGAACATGAGATCACACCCTATGTGTAGGCACGTTGCCTACATACAA
Organism: Torreya grandis; assembly: GCA_037957365.1. NCBI lineage: Eukaryota > Viridiplantae > Streptophyta > Pinopsida > Cupressales > Taxaceae > Torreya > Torreya grandis. The sequence goes on from JARHVA010003571.1 coordinate 1,892,726, forward strand.
ATACTCTAAAGATGGATCAAGTAAAATATAGTTCTCCCAAGTTAAATTTGTATTATGCAATTCTGTGTATGTAATGCCAGTATTATGAGAATCTAGGCAAGCTTGAGATGACTCGTGGCTTGCTCAAGAGCTTGAGTAGGCTAAAAATAGCAATGGTTTGTTGTATGAAAATAATAGGAGGATTTTCTTGAAGGTGCTTAGTGTATTTCTAGCTTGTGCCTTTTGAATGATTGCCAACCCTTCTAAATGACCCTTGAATAGGCTTTTGTAATAAAATCAATGATCTTGGGTCAGATGACTTCACATTAGGCTGATAGGGTAAAAGATAAAGAATTGGATAAATTTGATCATTTGAGGCTAAGAGTGACTTGGACAATAGTGCTATAAAGTGGACACCCTAGGGTCCAATGTTATATTCCAACTTATGGTGCTAGTGTCCAAGGGGAAAAGGACCCTAGGGGATAGGTTTGTGCTTGGGAAAGGAGTCTGGGACAATTGGGGCTAAATTTGGAAGGCTGCACATGATTGAGAAATAGTAAAAAAACATTCCTAGAGGGTTGTACAAGGAAATAGGAGAGACCTATGATCTGGGTGTCACAAGTCATGCTCAACTTGTACAAATTGCATTTTTATGTCATTACAATTGATTATTTTTGTTGGATATTTAGGACAGTTGCCTCTAGTAATGGATAGACCTCCATATGCAAGTACAAGACAAGAAAAATTATTATGTAAAAAATTTGTAACTATTTTTACACTTGATAAATTTTTTAGACAAAAAGGTCAAACTAAAGATCAACAATGGCTTTGAGAACTTCTAAGAAATCTATGAGATGCCAATCCAACCATTAATGACTAGTAGTTATTGATGATTAGAACAGACGCTTCACTTGAAATAGATGAAAAAGAGGATTTTAATGAACACATGCATTTATTTGCAACAAATGAGAATGTGCATCAACATAATAAGATAAAATTGTATGCATTGAATCAATATGCTGCTCAAAGCATTTAAACTAGAGGATAAAACAATACTATTTTTGGATTGGATGATGAATAATTAGAAGTTAAATTGTTGATTGTTGTTGGTGTGAGGGTGTGGCCCACCATAAATTTATGGATAGAAGCAAGTCTTGTAAATGGTGCACTTGGATTTATTCAAAGCATTGTATACAAACCAAGGCTAATACCTCCTGAAACCCTTACATATGTTATAGTTTAATTTGATCACTACACAGGGATTCCTTTTGTTGATGAATCTCCAACTATAATTCCTATTAGTCCAATACAAAGGGGTCGTGTGAGTCATCTACCTTTGAAATTGGCATGGGGATTGACAATCCATAAATCATAGGGTTTAACACTTGAAAAATCCACAATTGATATAGGACTTACAAAAAGACAAGGTTTAACATTTGTGGCAATATCACGTGTAAATTCATTACATGGATTAAGGATTTCACCGCCTTTCACATATGACAAGTTTGAGAAATTGAAGAATGGAAAAGGGGTACATAAAAGAAAAGAGAAAGAAGGAAGACTTCAATTGTTAGAGGATCTCATGTACACAGATGGAATTTCTTAAACTTATTGATATTATATTGCTTGTGTGTGTGTGTGTGTGTGTGTGTGTGTGTGTGTGTGTGTGTGTGTGTGTGTGTGTGTGTGTGTGTGTTGATCTTTATCTCTAATTTTAATGTCAAATGTATACGGTCTGAATTTCATAAAATTATTGTTATATTTCATATATGTCATATCAGTGTTTTTCTCTACTTCCCAAGTTCTCTAAATTATAGTTATATTGCATATATGTCATATATGTACAGTTTTGATTTACTTCCCATGTTATCCAACTTATAGTTATATTGCATATATGTATAGTTTTGATCTCTCTCTCTCTCTCTCTCTCTCTCTCTCTCTCTCTCTCTATATATATATATATATATATATATATATATATATATATATATATATATATATGTTTATCTCTATTTTTAATGTTAATAATTAATTAAATATTTATATTAAATGTGTTTTTATTAAAAAAATCTTTAACTGTACATGGTGGTGAGTGCTACTAGCATACATATCTTAGATAAATCTATGTAAAATACACCGATAGATATCGTTCTCGCAGTACTCACAAATCAAAACGATATAGGTGACTCAAAAATGATAACTATCGAAATATTTTACATAGACTTATCTAAAATATGTATGCTAGTTAAATACATTTGTATTCATTATTTTAAATTAGATATAAAAATATGTACCCAAAAGATATAATAAAAAATCTACATATCATTAATACAAAATAAAATAACTATTTTTTTTTAAAAAAAATCATTAAATAAATATCTTTATATTTCTTACTTTAAATATAAAATTAAATAATAATATAATAAAAAATATACATATCAATAATAAACACTAAAATAATCAATACTAGATACTCGATTAAATGTGTATTGATGTTTTATTGTAATTTTGCTATTTTCTTAAATAAAAATATGAAATTTGTTATAAGTTGTAAATGTTTTAACAAAGTAATTTGGCATTATAATGGTAACGATGGCAAAGAGGCGCGCAGGTAATGGGAAGAATTTCAAATTGGTGGGAAGGTTACAGCGAGGAACATGGAGGCAAAGAGGACGGAGATCGGGATGGGGTCGAAATGGGGGACGAGATCTGTTTGTTCCTGAAGTGGAAGGCAAATGGTGGGACCTCACCTTGTTTGAATCTTGTCTGGTTTGAGCGAAGGATTTGGGCCTCTACCCTTCACGCCAGGATGGCAAATGGGAGGGTTGTGGGTCGACATAATCGACGGCTGCAACATTATTGGGTTTTGAGGACTGGAAAGACTGATTTCTTCTTGGCTTCCCTCAACGCTAACAAGATTCGGTGCTCTTTTTATCTTACCCATGTTTTGAACTGAAAAAAGGATGGAATGGTAGAGGAAATGGCTCTCCGTAAAAATACCCTATTCCGGGGTAGGTCGGAAGGAGAATTTCTACAGCTGACGGGTTTCAGGTTTGTGGCCATGCAGTCTTTGGCCAAATGAAAATTCCTAGTGGTGTCTGGAGTAGGTTTGTTTCGTTATCCAGCATTGGACCTATGATCTGCAAAGTGGGAGGGCGAATCTCTGCCCTACTAGCAGACGCATTGTTCAGATTCAACCTAGAACCTTGGAAGGTTGACCTATCCACGTCACACTTTCAAGCTTGGTTGGTGCTAAGTTCTTGTTCGGTGACTTTTAATTTAAGATACATTTTTTACCACCACCTAAGGTCAAGATCAATTGATTACCCTATGGCTTGGCTTTGTCGTGTTACATTATGGTCGGAGATTGGCTTTGATGGGTCTCATTGGAGGAGATATTGGTTCAATAACATTTTCAGAAATCTGTTGGTAGGAGTAGTTTCTGCCGTGATGAAATGGGCTAGAGATGTGTTTTTAATAATTTTCCTTATCTTGGCAAGGAAGAGTATCTTTTTAACCCTGAATAGGAAATTCTCTGTTTAGGAAAGGGTTTTGTTATCTTGGAGATTTGGGTCTCCTTATGTGTTGAGGATAGGTTTGGATCAGAGAAAATTTGGAAAAGCACTGGGTACAAATCATTGTGGATGTTATGGTTCCCCTGATTTACTTTTAGAAGTGCTATGTTCGATTTAGGTCTCATAGGGGTCCAAACGGCTCCACCTCTAGGCCCTGATGTAGAATGGGTCATGGACCCCACGCTGATGTTCATATGTCTTGTTTATGGTTTTGGACTTTAGATGTTTGGTGAACACCCCATCTAGACCTCCAATTGTGTCTAGACTAATTACTGATCTAGTCAAATCACTAACAAACATGTGTGTGTGTGTGTGTGTGTGTGTACATATACATACATTTATACAAACATGTGTGTGTGTGTGTGTGTGTGTGTGTGTGTGTGTGCATATACATACATTTATACAAACATGTGTGTGTGTGTGTGTGTGTGTCTGTACATATACGTACATACAAGTGTGTGTGTGTGTGTGTGTGTGTGTGTGTGTGTGTGTGTGGGTGTTCGAGAAAGAGAGACCAATGAGAGAGATTCTAATATATTATCTATGTAATTTAGAATAGGGTATATCTCATCATAAAGAATTTTTATATATAATAAGTTGTGGGGTCGATTAATCTCACATCCCCTACCGCTACATCACTTCATTTAATAAATGATAGATTTGGAGGTAGTGTTTCCTCCATGTACTCCCCCTTTTCAGAGGGAGATGTGGTCGGAAAGACTATCCCAATGTGCTCTCACTTTATGAAGGATACTTTGTTAGTGAGGTTGCCCTGATATACTCATTTATGATATAAAATAAATGATTAAGATTTGACTTCCTAAACAATTAATTATTAAAAATGCTAGTAAAAAAATAACTCCCCAACATATATACATATCCATATACATGCACATGCATAATCATCCTAAACAACTTAACCAAAATAAATCAATTTTATGAAAACAAGCTCCGTATCTATTGAATAAATGATATATGCTTCTCTACATAAGAATGAAAATATAATTTAAGGGAAGTAAGATGGAAAGTTCCCAAGTGGAAGAAATATATATTTTTTTTTAATTATTTTTTTAAAGCAAAAACTTTCCTTTGCATAGAAATTAACAAAAAGGAAATTTAGTTTCGCACAATATCATCAATAACTATTAAAACACAAAGAATTTGGTAATGACGTAAGGCTATGCTGGAAATTGGAGGGAGGAAGCATAGTAGAGCTTCCCTTCCATTTCATTTCTTTGCATACGATGGATTCTATAGGAACTAAAAGTTGCTCCATGGTGCAATAAAAGTCAGAGGTCAAATAAAATTAGTTTATATTTTGTTTGTTTTAACGATTAAATATTTTAATTTGTCTTTTTTTCGTTAAATATTTATATTTGTTTTTCATTTATTTTTTAAAATAAATTGTGTAATTTAATTATAAATTTCTTTGATTGATTTTGTAAAAAGATTAATTAATATTTATTATATGTTTTATATACATTATTTTATATATTATATAGTTTATATTAATATTAAATTATATATTTTATATTTTAATATTATATTGGTTTTTATAATATTTATTAATGATAAAATTGTTGAAGCTATAAAATGTATTATATGTAAAATAGTTATAAATATATCTCTCTTTTTATATTGAATATATACAACATTGATTACAAAGCTAAAGTTCATATGAATGGTGTCGAAGAGGTAGTTCTGTCAATATATATTTAGTTTATCTCATTTTTTTAAAGCATTCAAAAGTAAATGCATGAAAGATGTACATGTAATTGATTGACTGTACTCTTGATAAAAATATTTGTTATTTTATTAAATCTAACTTCTTCAAATAAAAAATTCAAAGTGTCATTTGCTATTTGTTAGTATATCTGATTCAAATATTTTTAGAAATCAGATACACTATAATATAATTCTTTTCTGCATTTACTATCTTCAAAATATAAACTAAACATCTTCTCTTTTCCCATTGTTGTTTAAAAATTATTTACATCCCTATGATATAAATTAATCGTTAACCAAATCATCAAACATTTTAACCTTCCATTTAATTTCTACTCACAAATAAATTTTTTAATGTGAAGCACTCTCTTTCATTTGACTAAAACTTTATTAAAAACCTACTCCATTAATAAAATTAATCATGAATATTTTATGATAAAAATCATACATGTTATTGTTGTTATTATTATATTTTTCATTATTTTTGTTAATAAAAATATCATATACATTTTTAAAATTAAAAAAATATATATTTAAATTTAAATGAAAACCTATAATATTTGTAACAAGAAACATACAAAATGAATAACATAAAATTAAACATTATTTATTATTATGCATAGATCATCTTGCTATATCAAAAATTTATTTAGAGTTAAATGCAAATCCATCATACTTGTAACTAAAGAATTGTTTCTTTACTCTAGGCTTTTTATGCTAATTATCGTTAGGTCATATCTCCACACTTTTTACACTTATAGCAAAACTTTAGGACATGATAAAGTTTTTGAATAGTTATTATTTATCCCAGAATCGATGGGATGACTTGGTGATATTGGTATGTTAATCTCCTTGACACGTAGTTACCTCCTATTTTTTAGAACAGTGATCCATCGATCGAATCGACACGAACTTGGTCCATCCAATACCATCATAATCAACAACCAAGCCTCCATGGAAGCCATTTTTGATGGCAGTGACATGTTTAAAGGTAGGTGTCATCAAATAATTAAAAACCCTGATCTGCAATTAAACCCTAGCAAGGCAGCAAAATTTGTTTACTCCGCCCGACCTTGCCATAGTAATGTTAGGTTGTGAAGCTAAAAGCTTCACTGATGCAAACACAGGAGGAGGTTACAGAGAGGTTGCTAAAGTGTCACAGACACCGGCATCAGTCAGGCCAACCGACGTTGGCAGGATTAGACAGGAAGAGCAACCGACGTCGGTCATGGATCAGCCGGCGTCGGTCACCTCCAAGCAAATAGGGACTGACGTCGGTCACCTGTGCAGTTTAGAACTACAAGTTTTATGGGCAGTTAGTTAATGAACCAAGTGTTTGCATGTCAAGAGCCAAATTTAGACTAGAAGCTATGGATCTAATCATTGTAATTAGATGTCTAATTATTGTTTGCATGAGATCTATTTAAGAGACTCATGGGCTGTATTGTAAAGTGTTCTAGTTTGAGTTGAGCAAAGTTAGTTCCGTTTGTGTGTGAGGTGAGCAAGGGTGTTCCTCCTAGTTCCACAGCAGTACCAAGTGTGGGTGCTGATTTTGAAGAATCAGCAGGATTCTTCAGGTGTGTAGGATCTCAATCAGCAGGTGTGCATGGCTACGTTAGGAGATGTACATGGTAAGTAAGATCATTGATCTATAGGTGTATGTGTGTGCATGATCCAGGTTTGCAGGTGTGCAGAACCAAATTGATTTGCAGGTGTGCAAGATCAGGGAGGACAGCAACACAATAGAGAGTAGGATCAGGTAGGATCTACTTGGAGTACAGTGTGTACTCAAAAAGAGAACAAAGAGGAAGGCAAGGCAGTTCCTTCCATAAGTAAGATCATTTGAGTTGCAGGTTGTTGCAAGTTTAGGGGAGATCTAATTGAAGTACGATTGTGTACTTGTGGAGTGCGTGGAGCACTTGGGTACTGGCAGTAGTGGATACTGGCTGGTTGGAGGTGAACACCAACTCTGTGTTTGAGTTGTGTGTCGGGACCATAAGAGAGAGAGCTTTGAGGGAAGATTTACTGTTTATGCCCTAGAGGTGTGGGAGCCCTAGAGGTGTGTAAGGAAGAAGAACTGTGGCAATCTTCTTTGTTTTATTTCTTTTTGAAAGAGTTTTAATACAAGTTGTGTATTGTCTCTCATATTCTGTGTTATTTTTGAATTCTAGTTACTTGTTTATTCTGGTTAATTCCGCATATTAAGTTGCTTGTATTTGGTAATCAATTGTGTGCTTCTGTATTTCCCAACAAAGTGGTATTAGAGCTAAGGTTGTAGGGAGTAGGTTTTGTGTTTCATTACAGGTCACTCTCAGGGGTTTCTGATTGAGTGGGAGTAGAGCAATGGCAGAAGAAAGTAAGCTAAGAATCGAGGAATTGAAAAGCACAGATGGTCAATTACGGTCCTATGGAAAGAAAGAGCAGGGAAAAGAATATTGTTGGTTGGTAGAAGATCAGCATGAAGGAACTGAAAAAGTAGATGTTGTAGGGGTTGTTGCACAGGATGCTCTGGGAGGTTTCTTGGATAAAGTAGAATCTTGTTTTATAGATTTGGTTACCTCTTTCCATGCAGTCCAAAATAGAGTATCTCTTCATGGTAAGGTCTTTGGAGACTTTGGAAAGATTTATTTAGGGGCTAGTGAGCCTTGTCAAAGAATTGGCAAAGGGGAAGTGAAGCTAAAATTGCAAGCGGCCAACACATGGGTGTTGAAGGAGGTCATGCAGGTCCCAGGCTTGGAGATGTGGCTAATTTCTTTAGGAAAGTTGGGTGATGAGAGATGTACAAAAACTCTCACAGCAGATGCACTTGAATTAGCTGGTGGTAAGAAAACAGGTACTCTTTATCTACTTGTTTATATTACTAATTCTTCTTCTATTGCGGAGACATGGCTTTGTAGGCTTGGTCACATGAGCAAGAAGGAGATGCATGTTCTTAAGAGGAAGTCAGATGTGTTTGACAGACTTAAGAACTGGAAAGCCTTAGTGTTCTTGGAGAAAATGATGGATAGAGTTCAGTGGATGGGGCTAGATACTTTTGAGCAGGGTAGTTTGGACATGAGTTTTGATACAAAGGAGCTCGCAGGTAAAAGGTCATCCCTCACAGGTGAACACAGGTACCGGCATTGGTCAGGGGGAACTGGCATCGAACAGACAGGTGTTTATGTCGGTCATGTGCAGACCGAAGCTGGTGATGTCAGGTAGGGTAAGACCAACATCAGTCAGGAGGACCGACATCGGCAATAGGTAAGACCAACATCGGTCAGGAGGACCGACGTCAGCAACAGGAGACACTGATGTCGGCAAGGTCGGTAGTCAGGACAGGGACATGGAAACCAACGTCGGTCGAATGCAGACTGTGTAGTGACTGAGGTAGGTCACTGTAACATATTTTGGGTAGACAGCAAGCTGTCAAGGAGTCTCAAACACCCATATGAAGGACTAAAAGTGGTTAGCCTCAAATTCATTGTTCCTCTTTTTTATACTCGTTGTTCACTGCAGAGTAGGAAGGATCCAAGAAATAGTGGGAGCATGGCAGGAATATGATGCAAAACCAAATGAGAGATTTGGTAGGGTTGCCAGCCGGTATGGAAAGCATAGAGACGAATGGATTCCTTAGTTGAAGAATAGAGTGAATGGACACGTGAGACAGAAGGCCAGGTCATATGGTCTTGAGGAGCTGTAGGATAGTGGTATAGGGCTGACAGGTGGTACCAGGTGGATGACAAAGTAGGGCTTTAGTCAATGTCAGTATAACCATTGTGTTTGTCTTCCCAGGTGGATGATGGTTGCAACATTATCCTGTTACTGTATGTGGAGGATGAGCTTGGTGCAGGTTCAAACATACAGGGTTTTGTTGAGCTAAAGGTAAGGTTAGTTTAATGGCATGTCATGAGGAATTTGGAGCAGCAAAATTCTTTGGCATGAGAGACATGGAGATCATAGGTTGATTTTGTCTCCAGTGGGAGCTAATGTGAATCAGGTGTTGGTGAGGTTCATTAAGCAGGATGCAGAATCAGAGCACACTAAGGGCTGGACAGTTCAGTGTCTGAAATCACATGAGGTCTGGTCTAGACCTGAGTTTTCCCAAGCAGTGGGAGTTGTTAGAGAGTTAGGAGCCAATTCGGGGAAGTGGGTTCTCAGGTATTTGAGAGGGACCAGCAGTAGAGATTCATGCTATGCAGGGTCAGGACTTCACTACATGGGTTTGTAGGTTCAGATGTGACAGGGTACTCGGATGACAGGAGGTGCACCACAGGTTGTGTGGTGGGTGGTCTTCAAAGTTGAGCTTGAAGAGGGATACAAGCCAAGAAATAGATTAGATGGGGTACAAGTACAGGTACAGTGCATCTATTTATCTCCAAGTGGGAGATTGTTAGGTTGTGGAGCTAAAAGCTTCACTGATGCAAACACAGGAGGAGGTTGCAGAGAGGTTGCTGAAGTGTCACAGACACCGGCGTTGGTCAAGCCAATCGATGTCGGTAGGATTAGATAGGAAGAGCAACTGATTTTGGTCAGGGATCAGCCGGCGTCGGTCACCTCCAAGTAGACAGGGACTGATGTCAGTCACCTGTGTAGTTTAGAACTGCAAGTTTTACAGGTAGTTAGTTAATGAACCAAGTGTTCGCATGTCAAGAGCCAAATTTAGACTAGAAGCTATGGATCTAATTATTGTAATTAGATGTCTAATTATTGTTTGCATGACATCTATTTAAGAGACTCATGGGTTGTATTGTAAAGTGTTCTAGTTTGAGTTGAGCAAAGTTAGCTCTGTCTATGTGTGAGGTGAGCAAGGGTGTTCCTCATAGTTCCACAGCAGTACCAAGTGTGGGTGTTGGTTTTAGAGAATCAGCAGGATTCTTCAGGTGTGTAGGATCTCGGTCAGTAGGTGTGCATGGCTACGTTAGGAGATGTAAATGGTAAGTAAGATCATTGATCTACAGGTGTATGTGTGTCCATGATCCAGGTTTATAAGTGTGCAGAACCAAATTGATATGTAGGTGTACAAGATCAGGGAGGACAGCAACACAACAGAGAGCAAGATCATGTAGGGTCTACTTGGAGTATAGTGTGTACTCAAAAAGAGAGCAAAGAGGAAGGCAAGTTAGTTCCTTCCATAAGTAAGATCGTTTGAGTTGTAGGTATTTACAGGTTCAAGGGAGGTCTACTTGAAGTATGATTGTGTACTTGTGGAGTGCGTGGAGCACTTGGGTACTGGAAGTAGTGGATACTGCTGGTTGGAGGTGAACACCAACTCTATGTTTGAGTTGTGTGTTGGGACCGTAAGAAAGAGAGCTTTGAGGGAAGATTTACTGTTTATGCCCTAGAGGTGTGGGAGCCCTAGAGGTGTGTAAGGAAGAAGAACTGTGGCAATCTTCTTTATTGTATTTCCTTCTAAAAGAGTTTTAATACAAGTTGTGTATTGTCTCTCATATTCTGTGTTATTTCTAAATTATAGTTACTTGTTGATTCTGGTTAATTCTGCATATTAAGTTGCTTGTATTTGGTAATCAATTGTGTGCTTCCGTATTTCCCAACAAGTAAATCACTATCTTTTATGGCTGCATGGTCAGATGCCTTCAGCTGGTCTTCCTCTTCATTGCTATGCCATTATTTCTTACTGAACATGTTTTAATGAGGGTAAATTGACCTTTTTCCGTTTTGGTAATTTGCTAATTCCATGCTTAATCAAATGCCCCGTGGTAAGTCTCGAATTAGAGTCTTGTTATTTGGGCACCATGTTTTGTCTGTTATTTTCATTGTTAATGGTTTCTATGCTTTCAACAAAGTTTAAATATTAGTTGTTTTAAATGTATTTGCTTGAAATTTCTATGATTGATCTTTTTGAATTCTCATTTGTTCTCCATTACCTCTTATCTTTTCTTTCTAGGTTCTTCATGTGGTCATTTGTGGGTGCTAATATGTTTTCTATGTAAATTCTATTTAAGCAAGTTGTATATTATGATAAGAAATGTTCAAGATGTCCTATTTTTAAAAGATTGAAACTTCACTTTTATATTTTTTAACAGTCAAGTGAGAGTTTAATTCTATTTTTTTTAACTTTTCATGTTATCCTACTTTTGCCACTCCCTAGGGTTTTGGTTTAAAACTTTTTATGATACCCTGTTTCTGATGTTGCCTGGGGTTATAAACCTTCTTTATCCTCTGTGACATCATAGGGATCGAACCCTGCCAAAGTTGAAAATAAACAAAATAAAAGGATACTTGGCAAATCACTTCAATTCATACCTATTTTGTTTTAGTTTGACTAGAGTTTTTTGTTTAATATATTTGAGGTATGTGTTTCCAAAATGATGAACCTGAATCCAAATTAGGGCTTTCAAAAGTCTGAGAATCCTCATCAATCATTTGTCAATAGTGCTTTGTGAATAGAACTAGATATAAAAGAAGCAAGATTGTATATTGGAGTCCTACTTCTGTGACAGCCCCATACGATCACCAATAGGTTCCTTGAAAATTATAATTTTTTTTCCAGACAGAGTTTAATTTTTTTTGCTTTGAAGTATTGCAGATTTCTTTGAGGTACTCAATTCAAAAATATATGTAAGTTAAAAAAGAATTAAAAAGGTGGTCAGATAAATTGCATAGTATACAATAAAAATGAAACTATATATTTTTGAATTTTTTAGAAAATAATTCTTTGAATTATCTAAATCTATAGACTCAAAAGTCTAACATGACATTTCCATAGATACTTCTTGTATCAATTGAACATAGGTCTTGTGTGTCCCGCTGCTTGTACATGGGAACATGGACTACCATATCTCTTTCCTTTTGGCCTCCAAAAGTCACAATTAATCCATGGGATTTCATTCTACTATATGATGTAGGCTTACTATCTATGATTTAGGTTTGTTTTTGTTCTATTTAATACATTGTAGAATGGAGACTTGCTGACATAAACCCATGTAAGGGGTGGTGCAGTAGTGGGAATGACATATCCTGCTCATTTTCCATCTAGCTTGATACTTGAAAAAAGAAACTAATAATTGCAAAACCATTGTTTAATTTCTTGTGTCAGCATACAAATGATGGCAAACAAAAATTCTCTTGTTTTATCTCTTGTGAGATGAATCTTGGGGCCTTACCCCACCGTATAAACTTTTGAATAATGAATGAATCATGTGAATATCAAGGCCAGTTTTTAAATAAAAGGAGAGCTAGGATTTTCTAAAAGGATCAACAACAAATATATATGATTGATCTAAGAGCTAGAGATTAAAGTCACTTTGATTGAATTTTCTCTTAATTAGTAAATTTATTTTATTATGTTATTATTGTTTTTTTTAAATTATTATGGAGGTGTTTCAAATTAAAATTTATTATTAATTATGAAAATGTTTTCTTTAAATCGGTTATTTATTCTTTTTCATTTGGGAGATTAGATGATTTATCAATAGGATTTATTGTGTACTTAATTTTTAATATATTATTATATAATTTTAAGATGCTCTTTATAATTAAAAGATTCATTAACTAGTAAAATTGTAGCATACTTTTTCCTACATAAATTGATGAATTTTGAAATAGAAGAAATATATTTACACTATAACTTAAAGTGTAACAACTAAATCCATGATAGAATTAAAATACCATTTATTTTCATATACATGTAATGATGGATTCTTCCTTGCCATCATGATTAAAATGGAAGTTAAAATCCATCAAGATTATCCAAAAGTGTAGAAAAAAAATCTCTTGTGGTGTTAATGTTTATAATATTAATATTATATAAACCAAAAAAATGTTCCAAAATTTATCCCATTTAGGCCTACATTTTATCTATGTTATTTAATGTGGTATATTTTATTTATTAGATCTCGACCTAAAACATTGGGTCTAAAATTATTTGTGTTTTTTTTCTGGTTATGGAAATTATCACTAACCACTTTATACTTTCATGTAGAATGGGTCACAAGTTAGGATACCCTTACCCATCACCAAGGCTACTAGGACATAGATCCCTAAAATGACTATTTACTAAACTTTATATGCTAAAATTTAGGGGAACTAAGCCAAATACACATTTATATCATCATGTTCAACACGTACACCAATAGAATAATCCAAAATATACCCCCATATATATGGGCCCTCATATATTGGAGGCTATCTAGCATTATTTTGGGTTAGTTTAGGAGAGGGTTTCCCCTCTAGCTTAAGGAGTAAGTAAACATATAAATCAATTAAAATTATAATTTCAAGGGTCCATGCATCATGGATATGGTTCTCATGATCACATTATATCTATTGGTTACAACAATATAGAGGGGGTTTTAGTGTCATAAGCACAAGATTCATCTCAAGAAGAATTTCCCATGTCAATGTCACCTAGTATTAACTATCATGAATAGTGGTCCAATATAGATCCACCTCAAATATCAAGATCCCAAAGGGGAGATCAGCATAGGTTACATCACCTCAACATGAGAGATATTGATGGACGACATTATCTAGTCGCATTCATGATTTCACTTTATTACATGATCCTACTTTTGGTGGTTCATTTGATAGGGTTGAGCTAGATTTTTTGTTACAGAACATTACCCAATTACTTAGCACATGTGGTTACTCTAAGAACATCATAGTCCAACCAATTACTAATTTGTTAAAAGGATAATCATTGAATTAGTAGGAGAAATAGGAAAATAAGAGTGAATTAGACCATGAGACCATCACTTTGGAGTATTTTAGATGTTGGTTTAAGTTCCAATATTTCTCTATACATTTTCACCACTAAAGGACTGATATACTATTTATAATATGGTTTAATGTTTTCATGATAGTTTGACTTTTTCATGGCTAAATTGAATGGTAAACTTATTTGTTTGGTATGTTCAGTAGCCCATAGCGAATCAGACATACATATAATCATTTATTGGTAGGAATTTAGAAATGTAGATCACCCACAATAACTATGAATCAATCACTATCAATAACCATGAGCACCCACCTACCACAGCTAATTGAGTGCACCTACAATAGTGGTTATAGGTTGAAATTTCCTAAATTACAACAAAACTTCTAGGTGTCACCTCCCACCATCTTCCAACTCATTCCATGATATCCAATAGTAATGTAACATGATCAGGGCTTGCTATAAGTATATGGTGAACCCATAGGACCTTGATTTAATCATTATATTTCATGGATATATGGTTTTAGCCATCATAACAACTTCCTTGTCCTCATCTATTTTTTGTCATTATGCAAAATCTTATTCTTGTAACCATTGTATATGTATTTAAAGAATAATTGCATAGAGTCTCTATATAAAGAAAAGAGTTTGAAGTGATTGGATTTAACAAGATATAACATATAAATATATTAAGTAAGAGCAATCTTTGGTAATTTTTAATAGTAGAACAAGGCTATACAATTTTAGAGTATAATCATATGTCACATGTGAGATTTACACTATTTTGTACAATACGTATTGTTTTGTATGAATTTGGCACCTAAATGAGCAACAATAATATGTAGAATGTAGAGAGTATCTCTTTTTTTTGTACTGAAAATATGGAATGTGAAGTGATAGAACCTTTTAAATATCTATATATAATGCTCACTTTTATTTTAAAAAGGTTCTAAAATATACAGATCAATATATAGATTTGATAATGGTTCTTCTTTATGTCTACATTTGTTTCTTTATGTAGTTACACTCTGCTTTCCTGTAATTTGTTAATCACTTGAATTATTGAATGTTTTAGGGAAATTAAGGTTTGAATAATATTATTTTCTCTAAAATCTTACACCTGATTTAAATTTAATCTACTATAGTAATTTAATTGAGTATATTTTATATTATGCTTCAAATAAATAATCCTAATTAACATGTTATGATGTGTTTTATAGGAACCTTTGCTAAAAATGGGGAAATGAGTGGGGAACATTCAAAAATTTGAGATGGTTACTTGGACAGAGATATTTGGAATGATGGTTGGATGAGATAATTCATAATTTCGTAAAAGAGGAGGAAAAAATGATAGGAAAATCTGTGAGAGAAGTCATAAGTGGGTATATACATGGTATGATATATAAAATATTTTGGTTTGAATTGCCTCAGTTGTTAGCTACATGGTTGCCAAGAATTGAGTATTATTGCTTTGGGTCAAGAGAAACATATCACTTTGTTTGGACCAAGGAAAAGATAGAACAACTAATAAATATAGATATCAATTGGATGCATGCAATAGATAATTGGATAAATACTACTATTGATGGACATATTACTGAGTTTTTATGCAAGGGTATATCACATTTTTTTATTATATACTTTATCTAAAAATCCTTATTAATAAGACATTTCAGTTTACTTTGAGAATAGAGGAAATATATTAATTACCTTCAAACCACTAATAATATAGATTCATTAACACTCTGAAGTTGTGCCAAGATAAAACTCCCATGATTTAATAGCAAAGTGATTTTAGACTTCTCAAGATTAGCTACCATCAAGATACAATTATCTACCTCCCAAATATGCTTTTCAATAGCTAAGATAGAGTAACTAGAATTCACACCAGATCATAAGGTTAGAAATGAGCTCATTTCTCATCAAGTTCCTAAATGTTTTGAGGAATAATAGTATTTAAATCTTATTTCTATTTGATTACACCTTATCATGAAGGTATTTTAAATCATAAAAAAAAAGTGACTATGAGAGTATAGTAAATACATACCATGATTACACTATTTTTAATAATGAAAATTCAAGTCTACATCCAAAAATTATCAATCCCAAAAAATAAATTAAATTGGGTAGGAAATTTAGTTACCATCTATATATTCATTTATAGAGACACAAGTTAATAAATAGATATAAAATCAAACCCATCATTTCATTGGGAATTTAGTTATAACACAATTCATAGTTAAGCAAATAAAATTTGATAGGAATTGGTCATATTACTAAACACATGTCGCATTCTAGGCTAGTAGTCCTGAATAGGGAAGAAATGATTTCATATAGTCAAATTATATAATCAGTCCAAATAATATGTTATTCAAGTTAAAATCTAATATTAACACATTCACAAGTTTAGATCACAATATATTCATTACTTTGTCACAAATGTGAAATAAATATAAAGCTGAAAGGTATAATATCGAGTTTATTACACCATAAAGGATGTAATTCCACTCCATTACTAGTCTACCCAACTAAAATTTCTAAGAGTAGATATGATCACATAGATTCTATTTTACTCTATAACCCTTCTTATGAAAATAATAATTATTAATTACATGAGGTGGTATTCTTCCTTGAGGAAGGGTATCCTTATAATTTAAGAGTTATATAACTAGCAATTTCCCCCATGGTGCAAAAAAAGATAGAGGTTAGTTAAAAGTAGTTCATATGTCTAGTTTATTGCAACAATAAATTACTTTAATTTGTGATTTTTTTTTATACGTGTGTTTTCTTTTTATTTATGGGAAAACCAAACTAGCACATTATAAACACTACACATATTACAATCTAAGTGACACCAATAACACCCATGTGTATCTCTTAGAATGAGATTTATAACAAGACAAATAGCATGCCAAGTGAATCCCTATATCAAAATATATGGCCAAAAAACCATCTTTTCATCGTTTAACCACATGCATGCCTGTACAAAATTAAAATTGTCAAATTTTAATATTTGGCACATTTAATTAATTTCAAAGATATAATATTTTTATTGGCCTAAAGGAAAATTATCACTTATTATCACTTGATTTATCTACCCAATTGATGACCAAGATTATGTTTTATAGATTAACAACTATCATTGATTTGGCACCAAAACATGAATTTAAGCCTTTCACCTACAATTAAGTGATCAACGACCATAATTTGAGCTTAGTAGATCAATGGTTGGCATCAATTTTTCATTAATTAATGGATATTTGGTCTCTATTGCATGTTATATATTATAATTTATTTTGGGTGAGTGTGGGGGTCATGAGGGTTGCTTATTGTTATTTGTTGCATCGATAGTTATTACACCTCTAGAGATGATTTTGTGCCTCCTGTATCTTTAATTACACATTTTCAAATTCATACTCATGTGGAACAAAAGTATTTTTGAACATATCCTTCTTTGTTCATCTCCCAATCATGCCCTTCTTTGTATAGATTATTATGTTGTACATTTAAATTGAGAACATCATTATTGTTAGCATTATTAGGTCATTTCTTAATTTACAATAATTAGATATTTTAATAAGACTTTTGGATTTTTTTTCATGAAACCTTTCTAACCAAAGGATAAATTAAACATACTAAATGTTATGGATAATAAGAATATCACAAGTTTCACTTAATGAATTGATAGCACATAAACTATTTTTTTGTTAAATGAAACATTATTGAGATTTTGACATGCAATAAATCACAAGTTTAGTAGGAACTTGTCACTATGTATAACAATAAAATGTGTAATAGTATGCCAATAAAGGATAGATTTGCATAGAATTTTTGGTAAATTTGGATCAGTAATATCCTTAATCGAATTAATGTGACTTGACCTAATCTGACTAGTGAAAGATATATTCATTCTCAAATCCCTTATGTGCACTAAGTAGAATTGTCCACTAAACTCCCCTTATAAACACTGAAGCATTTGAAAAATATCCAAAATAACCTTGGAAAACTTATTATATCAAAAAGTACACCATGACAACCACATGGGGATGATTCCCCCCACCATATTCAAATCTTGCCAACATTTAATGATAAATAGTTTTTTGGTAATTTATTATGAATTTATTTAATTTTTATTAATTTGACCTACAATAAAAAGAGATTTCCAAATTATCCATGTCAATTATTTTAATCCACATTTTCAAATGAATTTAGGTTTTCAATTTAACAAAATGCATCTAACAACTCCAATGCATGTGTTAATTGAATGGTTGGGTCTTCAACATGTGACCTATGGAAAGAACTTATTATATTAGTGACACTTAAAATTAGTGATTTATTTTTTAGGTTGTGTCAAGGGTTTTTTGATTCAACCATTAAACCATGTAAAGTTATTTTTGATTAAGTGGGATCCTTTCCAAGTTCTATGTTTATCTTTTTCTGCATTCCCCATTATTTTGCTTATCAACATGGAATCTACAAGAATAGAATACAATGATGCATGCTATGTTATGAGGTTTGGTAAGAGGAATCCAAGAGTACATTATTTCAATAAGATTAGACATTTGAATCATGATTCCATGACCATTGGTGAATTAACTGTAGAAAAATTATCTATATTTAAGGAATGGGAAACATCTATCTACACCATGGAAAAGAAAAATCTCTGTGTCATTATATAGATTTTTTTATTTGAGTAGTATAATGAAACATTTAGGAATGTCTATGCCACTCATTTTTAGTCAAGTCAAATAGGATCTTGGTGAGATTCTCTTCCTTTCCATGTTATGCATCACTGCAAGTAATAAAATATCATTGTAAATCCAAAATCCAAGTTGTATTGTAATTCGGTACAAACTTTTATCAAGCCATAACTATGTTAACTCTTTTGTATATATGTTTATATTTGTCTATCATTTTGGTATGTTATTTAATAATCAAATGTCCTTTCAAATGGTGTATTTGAAGTTTCAATATTTCATGGAGAGGGGAAATGTGCATCAAACATTAATACTATAAAAGGTATCTTCTTAATGTGAATTTTTATGGAGTATATTTTATTGCTCCTTGATGTGGAGAAAGAAGGGTATACCATATTATGAACTTAATTTTCACTAGGTTTAGGAAAGGATTTATTTCTCTTCATAAAAAAAATTCTACTTGCCTTGGTAAAAAGTTTCAACTTGTGTGTGGTTTCAAGAGACTTCCTCTAATGAATAGGAAAGTTGTCAAAATAAACTACATACTATTGAGCTACAACTCATATGGACCAACTAGGACATGAACCTAAGAACTTCCATTTTCTACTAGAATGATCTACACACTGAGATAATGGCCCCTCTATGGCCAACCCATCATTGGTCCAAGTATGGCTTATTTCTAACACACACCCCCCCCCCCCCCGCTTAAGCCACATTGTTGGTGTTTGAGGCTCCTAGCTTGACTCTGATACCACATGTTGAGATAAAACTCATATGGAACAACTAGGACTCAAACCTAGGACCTTATATTTTCTACTAGAGTTATCTACCAAATGTTGGAAATAAGTTACACTTGAACCAATAATGGGTTGGCCATAGAGGGGCTAATAGATTTATTGGTCGAGCACTCCATTAGCAAATAGAAGGTCTTAGGTTTGAGTCCTTGTTGGGTCCATTTTAAACCTAAGTAGTGGACCCATGAAAACTCAGTGAACACCTAGGCATGAGGTAATCATGGTGAATGATTGTTATTTTATCATCTAGTGGTGGCAAGTGATAGATGGCTAATAACTCCCTTTTTAATGCATCAATATTGAGAAGTGGGTACATGGGATATTGACTACTCATTGAAAAAAAGCATATTGATTATGGTAGGATGTGTACCTCTAGTGACATCGTAATTAATAGTGTTCTTTTTTCCCCATGGTCTTACGATACTCTAAAAATCTATAAAAGGAAACAAATTTGAGTTAGCAAGACGGAGATAAACTGGAATAGTGAATCTCTAGCAAATTGATTCTAGATGGTTATCATTAGTGTTATAAGTAGTTCAAGATGGTTTTAATGCTCTTATTTATAATTCAAAAGCTCACATGTGAGCCTCTGGGCCTTTAGCAGTTCAAGTCGAGCATATTCTCAATTTTTGTTGACTTATATTTATATTGTTGTTAAATACATCTTAGATACTAACGCATGCAAGTTATGCACATTGTCAAGTGAAATACTCCTCGGGAATTTAAACAAAAACTAATTGATGTTTTATTATAAATAGGTTGGTGCTTGTGCCATGAGACACTAAATTCTTGATCATGATTCAGATATATTGAGTGACCAAAATAAAATTTGGTACAAGCCAAACAAGTTGAAATTTTGATGTGGTGGTGAATACGCAGTGCTTTGAGGCCACCAATTAGAATTTTTTTGGAATTTTCATGAATCATTATATCTAGGTGAGTCAATCAAAAAAATTCTCCAAGTGCCTGAGGCTAGATGCCTAAGTTATGGGTGCATGAAGTTTTTTAGAGTTTGACACTAGGTACACTAGATCTTCATGCACAAGATTCAATAAGTGAGGCATTTTTAGGCTCATAGAATGGCTAGTTCATCATTTCCAATCATCATTCCATTTGGGTGACTTGATCAAAGCTGCTCCATAAGCTCCTATGCTACACACCTAAGTTTTTGGGCACATAAAGCTCACTAGACTTAGAGTAAATGTGAACTAAGAGAGTAATACGAGATAAAGTTCAGACCAAAAGGCATGAGCCTATATAAAAAATCTCCCCAATGGGTGATAAATTTTGTTTTATGTTGATTTTAAAGGGTGTTTAGGATCTATTTGTATCCCAAGAAACCATCCATAAGAGACAGTATCTCATGGCTAGCCGTAAGATTAACAAGCTAGTTAATGCTTGTCAAAGGGAAGTCATCCTTTGGATAAGATAGATTGGGGTCAAAGAAATATATGTAAATGTGAAGTCACCCTATTACTTTTTTGATAGTGATGACATTCAAGACCCATTAGGGATAATCAATGGGTTAGATGAAATTTACTAAAAGGATATGTTGGAGCTCTTCTTTAATAAGAAGGGTTATACGAGGGTGTATCCGACAAAGTTTTTATCCAACAGGCTTAGCATCACAGTTAGTGACTATATTATGGGTGGTGATGTCAGGGTCAATTCCTGGCATGTTTTCTTAAGACCAAACAAATGTTATTCTATGGTCTTGTAGAAAATACTAAAAATCCAAACGCTTTATGGAGTCTAGAGATTATTTGATATTGACAATGTGTAGGTTATCTTGAGTACCTAAGTTGACATCCATAGTGGATTCATTCAAAATAGTTGAAGTATTAGGAGGGAGAGATTTTTTGATAGAGGAATATTCTACACCAAGATAGGTGAGAACAGAATCATCATCTTGATATTGAATGGTATTAATGGTATAAGAGTCATCTTCTAGCACCTTAGGATGAGTTAGAGGAATAGTCATGATTATACCATCCTTTTTATAAGTTAGGGGTCCAAGGCTAATCATTTTGAAGAAAAAATGTTGGGTGGGATGAATCAAAATCCTCACATTTGGATAGAGAAGGAGCTGGTGACGATGGGATATCTTCCTCAACAATGGTGATGGGAGGTGGGTTGGTTTGCTCTTTAGGTGGCATGAAATCGAAGCCATTATTTTTGTGAGGTTTTTAGGTTTTGATTGAAAGAAAATTTTTTGGTTTGTGTTCATACTAACCTAGACCAAATAACTTATAGACACACCTATAGTGGTATGTCTTGGTAAACTCTAGTTTATCCAAATAGGAGAAACTAGACATGAATAGTTGAGGTGAAAAAGAGGTGGCAGAAGTGTTTAGGGGTTTATCAAGTCTCCCATTGATGAAATTGGTTTGACAAGTTAAGGGATGAAAAGGAATAATAACTCTAATATTTTGGTCATAACCTAGTTGTTGTTCAAAATTCACATACTCTTAGGGAGTAAGAAAATCATCTAGTGTCAAAAGGTGATATTGCTCCAATGAAAGACATTAGAAGTTTGATTCCAAGAGGTCTATTATGGGGATTTGGGTGGAAAGGACAAATGAACTAGTGGATCTTTCATTTTTAGAAGAAGATGGGGCCTCATATTTTTTTGATTAAGGCTTGTTGGATGGAGGAAGGAGAAAATCATTGGGTCGGTATGTCGTATTACATGATGTAAAAGGACTTGGATTAGCTTTTATGGTAACAACTTGACCTTCATGTTCAAATTTAATGCATTTGTGTAGGGTGGCTGACACATAACCCATGGAATAAACCCAACAGAATCTTAGAAAAACATTGCACTAGAACTCACCTTATAATACATATAAGAATTAAGGAAGCATGCAGGGTCCTAGATGAATGTGAAGGACAATAGTTCCTAAAGATGTGGCCATGAGATCATTGAATGATCGAAGCACCACTAAGGTTTTTAACATGATTTTCTCTAGTAATTTGTGTTGGTCATATGTATTTGAGGATATAATGTTGATGCTAAATCCTCCATCAATTATAACCCTCTTGATGTAGGTTTGGTTGATGTATATGATAATGAAGAGGGGAGGATCTAGATAGTCCATATGGATTGAGGGTATTTATGAATCCTTGAAGGTAACAAGATTAGAAAGCTGAAGAGATTTGACAAAGGTTGATAAAGGTTTTGGGTCTTCTAGTCAAACCTTTATGGACTGCATAACCTCTATCATTACCTAGCAGTGATGGGGTGAGGTAATGATCAATTCATATAAACTCATCTTCACTGGCATTTGGTGAAGCTACTTCAGAACTACTTATCTGATTGACTCATAAGGGTTAGAGGGGAAGTACCTAAGATGGATACCTTGGGTTTGGTTGAACGTAAATGTGCTTGGTATTGGTTGGATGATTGGGTGGTGGAAGAGGGATATGTCCATGGAATACACACCTTTGCCTTTGCCTTATCCTTTTGTTGAGCCTGTGATCATCTGAACACATGGATGGTATAGATTTGGGAAAGTTTCAGTCTAGAGGATTACTTATGTTCCTCTTCACTCTGAGGTGAGAGTGGGGGAATAGGTAACTATTGGTTGATGGTTCTTGGTTCTTTGATTAGTTATGGGTTCATAAGAGGCTCATTTGATAAAAAGTCATCCTTGTGATATAGCTGATGGATTAATACTTAGAGATCCTTACAGTTCTCTTTATCATGCCCAAGTGTTATATGGTATGAGCATACTAATTTATCATTATACCAAGATGTTTTAGGACTATGTGGGTCAAATGGTTTGATAGGTGGCAAGGTTAATCAAGATGCTTGCAACAACCTTTGTAGGATGGTTGAGTAGGAATCAAGTAAAGTTGTGAAGGGTGTGGAGGTCTTAGGTCTACTAGTTGAGGTGGAAGCCCTTTTAGGAGTAGGTTTGATGGTAAGATATTTGGGTGAAGGATCATTCTTGGTGGATGTTTTTGGTATACATTTCTTAGGGGTGGATGGCTTGTAGGTAAAATGTGTTGGGTTAGATGCCCGAGAAGTAGATGATTTAGTTATAGAAGGTTTGGTGAAAATATGTGAGGATGAAAGTAGCAGTGATGGTGTAACCAAAAGTGGTAGTTGGATTTGGGTTTTTTTTGGGATTGTTTATTTCTTACTAAGGTAGAAGGGTGATCTCCCAAAATAGAAATAAAAGTGGAGAGGGGAGGTAGATTTTTAGTTTGTGGGATCTTGGGTGATTTTACCCTCTTTGTTTGTTTAGTTTGGGGTTTCTTTGGTGGGCTTGGTGGGCATAAATCCAACTTTACTGATGGGTGAGTAAGGTTCTAAGTAGAAACCATGTCAAGACTTTTGGTGGGCTTGGTTGGAATGTTAAAATTAACTTGGTTATTCTAAGTTGGTTTGGTTGGGATGGTTTGACTATAGTTTGGTTGGTATAAATTTACAATGGTTCAGTTGTGATGATGGTGGGTTTGATAATGAAAGTGGTAGGTTTTTCTAGTAAAGATATGGTTGAGGGATTTTACTTGGTAAGATAAGGGAACCTGAGTTATTACCAAAATGTGCCATGAGCCAAATTAATTTGGGATAGCAACTCCAAGTTTTGAACTAGTCTAGAGAAAGGTTTACATATGGGTTTGGTTCCCTCGATAGTGGACTCAAAGAATAATCCCATAGGTTGAGATAGGGGAGTGATTACCTTGTCAATTTCCTCATTAAAAGGTTCCAACATCTGTGAAGTTGATTCCTTTGTGGGAAGTGTAGGCAAGGTGGTTTCTTCCTTAGGAATGCTCTCTAAATGAAGAGTGGATTACTATATGATGGAGGAGAAAGGTAGAGTGGTAATGGTTGCCTCCTCTTGTATGTATATCAAAGTAGAGTTGGAGAGTCCACTACCTATATAAGTGGAGGGGAAAAAGGAGTGGTTTAGGTAATGGGTTCTTTATTAATGAGCTTACCAAGAACCATATTGAAAGTATGGGTGTCATGTGTGTGACAGGATTTTTTTTATTGTTCTCATTTTTTACAGATAGAGCATGGTTGGGAAATGGTTGTCTAAAGATGTCATGTGATTAGTTTGGGGGTGTATTGGGGTTATCCAACACAATTTTCCCCTTGTCAATAATATTTTGGTTGATTTTATTGAAGGTATTGTACCTAAAATCATGACCAATGACATAGTGGAAGGAACACAATTCATTCTCCTTATATCAACTAGGCACATGATGAGAGGAATAAAATTGTCATGGAGGTTTGACCAAGGAAGCTGTATGATATTCAATTTCAATAACATATCCAAGACTGAAGCATATGACTTCCCTAGTAGAGTAAATTGATTTTGGTTATTTTGGTTTGGGTTTCTAGTGTTCTTATTGGAGGAACTGGAGGAGTTTGGTTGGTTAACAACTAGTAGGGGAGTGGTTTTGAGGATAACCACATTTGTGGTTCCCTTGTTATTGGTGTTAGTGTTGGTTTGATTTTTTATTTTTGATTTTGCAGGAGGCAGCCTCATTTGATTTGAAGGTGGAATTTTTGTTTATTAATTTTATTTTCCCCTCATCAATAGATATATTCTCTAGTTTCCATGCCATGGTGAAAGCCTCATCAAAGGTCCTGAACCTTAGAACTCATAAAGTAGAGGAAATGTGTTTGGCACATGCTCAAGTCAAAATATCAATCAACTTGGATTGGGGCAAAGAGAAAGAGAGTTGGTTTATCAAACTACTCCATTGGGATACAAAGTCAGTAATGAACTCATCATCAAATTGTCGACTAGATTAGAGATTAGTGATGAAAACCTTCTTAGAAATGTTTATAGAAACGTGTTCTATGAAAATTTGAGCAAGTTGGGAAAAATAAATAGGGAGAGATTTGTAATAACACTATATCAATCTAATGTCAAACCTAATAGAGACATGGGAAAGGTGCGAAGAAGGATATCATCATCATAGGTGATCAAATAGAAAAAATGCCTAAATGCTCTTAGATGTTTTTGAGGGTCTTCCTTCATTTGAAATTGTGAAAATTTTGTAAGTTCCCATTGAGGAAGATAAGGTCAAATGGGGACATATGGATGAATTAGTTCCTTGAAAATTTGGTCATATGATAAGAGGTTATGGGCACCATAAATAGATGACTCCAAATTAGTCATTTTGTACATCAACATCTTTAATGATTGTTATGTGGTTATGCACCTCCAAAGTTGTAAGGTGAATTTTATTGAGTTTGGGTATGTGAAACATACAGATATCTAGTGGGAGGTTGAGAAGCTTCCACATATTGGTATGTGGACATGGGTGGTTGGGATGATGCCACATATGGATACGTGGAGATAGGTAGTTGGGTGGAAGGTGAAGGTACATACCCTTGTGGGTTAGGGATGTATCTTAGGTTTGGTGTAATGGGCACCTATTGAGGGATGAACATAGGTTAATTTAGAGCTATGGTTGGTTTGGTAGGTAGAGGATAGGTGGTAACTTTGGTACTGATATGTGGAAGGGTAAGAGGTATGAAAACCACCAAGATTTGGAATGGAGTTGTGGTTAGTGGATTAGAGATAACAAGAGGAAGGATGGTAACACTTGTAGAGGGTACTCCAATGGTAAGTGTAGTATAGGTGGCCAAAGGTTTGTTTGCTCATATGTTACAATAGTTGTTGGCTGGGGTAGAAGGCATTTGAGTGTTGGTAGGTTAGATAGGTTGGTTTTGTATACTGGTATCAGAGGGATTATTGGTATAGGAAGATGATTAGGTGGCTAATAGTTATTTGTTAATGGTGGCAACTGAGGTGTCACCCATAAACTAGGATGGCATTCCATAAGGTGGATCCATAGGTGAAATTGAAGTAGGGATATGATGAGACATGGTGCTAAGGTAACGTTAAATGGATACATTATTATTATCCAAAAATATGGTGAAATTTGTATCCCCTTGGGAAAATGTCCAATGTAAACTAGGGATTCCAGAAGGATGGGGAGAACTCTCTGCATTTGAGATATATTCCTTGGATGAAGAAGAGGAGGATGGATGATTTAGAGGTGAAATTTGATTCACTTGGTTTCTTAGTTTTTGTCTAGTTAAAACCATGCAAATAAGGAGAAAACAAAGCTACAAGTAATCTCACAACTAAAACAAAGAGAAGACAAGAAAAATTCAAGGAAATGAAACACACACTAAAACATGTTAAATCCTAAGGATCTGTTTAGTCTCTCTTGTGGCTTATACCTTAAGTTCTAAGAATTGTGTGACTCAATTTTGGTTTGTAGAATGGGTAATAGATAAGATGTGTATGGTTAGTTTTAGGTAGTTTAACCTCTCAAAGGGATATATGTTGAAAATTAGTACATGGCTTGATATTGGGGGCTACCTCTCACTCCACACACTGTGACATTAAGGGTGTCAGGTGCTTAGCCAATATATATCAATTGCCAGAGATTATACTCAATCAAAGAACTAATTTGGCTCTCTCCTTGGTGATGAAATCCAAATAGGATAGCTGAGGAAAGGTGACCACTAGGTGATGAAATCTGAGTCAGCACTTATGTCAATGTTTTGATTAGATGTAAGTGGTTTTGTCTTTTATGTGTGATAAGAGTGAAGATATGATAAATTCACTTGATTAATTAAGATATGTGAGTTAGAATAAGCAAGCAAATAATGTATGCAATAAATTTAAAGCCCAAAATGAAATTTTGATTTTGTTATATGAGAAGAAAAAAGAAGAATAATCACCTAGATGCAACTATAAACCCAAGAAAAGACTCAAGGGTCCCACTGGGTATGCCAACATGTTTCATTAAAATTTTGTTTATTTTTTTAGAAGAAAGAGAGAAGAAACTCAAAGAGGGTATGG
The DNA here is from genome assembly GCA_037957365.1 of Torreya grandis. NCBI lineage: Eukaryota > Viridiplantae > Streptophyta > Pinopsida > Cupressales > Taxaceae > Torreya > Torreya grandis. The sequence continues at coordinate 1,919,993 of JARHVA010003571.1, forward strand.
TAGAAAAACTTGATATGTTATGCATGCATTGGTCCAAATTATTGTGGAGACTCCTCTTTGTCTAGGGAGGAATGACTTGTAGATAAAAAGCACTAAAAAATAATTGATTAGTTGTGTAGCAGGGTTGGTGGCCTAGCATGAGCTAGATCCAAGAATCACAGGCTTCTTAGGAGGTTGTCAATCCACACTTTTAAATAGTTAATTTCTAAAATTGAAAGATAAATTACTTGCATAAATAATAGAACCTACTAAAATCAAATACAAGAAGTGCTTGAAAAGAGATGAATTTGACTAATTATAGCAATAAAAAATTAGATATTAATGCTAAATAAATTAGGCATGGTTCAAAAAATAGGGTAATCCTCTGTGATAAGGCAAAATGTAAGAAAATGGGATTTGGTAAGGGTTTGATAGGTGGAATTGGCTTATTATTAGAAATTGACACATAGTGATCATTGGTTGTTGGGTAAAACCATCGACAATGAGGTGACCATCGATAGTTAAGTAATCATTGGTGGTTAGGTGATCATCAACGGTTACTATGGGATGTGGTTTTAAAAAGAAGTTTAGTTAGGAAGGTGGTTTGGAGGAGAAATAAAGAAACTGATTACTCACCTAGGTAAGGAAGAAATACTTAGCTTTGTTGTTGCTGATCTAAAGAATGTTGAGGTAAGTAGATAAAAACTTATTATAGACCTTGGAGTAATTTTGGTAGAGTGATGATAGCTTGGATGTTGATTGAAGAGAAGCACTTATGATCTCTGTCATGGTCGTTGGTTCGCTGGAAGATTTATTGGACTCAATGAAGAATGAAGGATACCTACACAAAAATTTACAATCTCTAGCATAAGAAGCTAATTTTCTATCCACACTTTTCACCTCTTCCTCTATTTATATAGAAGGAAGGGGTCGTGAAACAATAGGTTCAAACAGTAGGTTCAATAAGTTGTCTAATTTTAGCCTTAACATGTATTGATTATGCATATAGATCAAACAACTAAAAATAAAAAAGAAAATTATATTTGCATGGAATTTAACCCTTGAGGTGGTTAAAGGTTAACCGTTAGTGGTCAAGGCTAACCATTGGTAGTTATGAGTCAATCATTAGTAGTCGAGAGGACAAAGGTAAAATCACTAAACTTAGACATTTTGATTTAGGTTTAGTAGTTGAAAAGTTGTGAAATGGTCCTAAAGGGGTCTAGAGATGATCTAAGGGTTAGTGTGACATCTAGAACCATAGTGTTTATAATTGGAGGTGGAACTATGATACACATTTTAAAACCTACACTCTAGGACTTAGATATCAAGTGATGAGCCCCTTCTCCTCAGCTCTCAACAAGATCAATAGATGTTAGGGCTTTTAGTCATCTCCCAGGACCTGGCTCGCCCATCTAGAACATGTGTGGCACCCAGGATTAGAGCATAAATTAGCTCACTTTCTTTGGTGCTTAATATACAAAGGGCTTCCCCTCAGTAAATGGTTTCTCCACATCTGCATTCCCTAGATATTTTGTTTGACCTATAAAATTCCTAAATCCTTCAAACATTTATTATGGCTTACCCCAAAGCTCATTTTGTTTAGCATTGGATCCATTCTCTATTCCAACCTTTTCATCCTGAACCATTTTCTTGGAGATAGGCACTCTTTGGGGATTATTCTAACTGTCCAGATTCTATTACTTTTATGTGGTAATTTTGTTTATCAACTCCTTTTAGCTTTAGAAAGCCAGAAATAATGCTATATTTAATCATGAATATTGTGATATTTCCTTCTTTGTTAATGAAAAGCTATTTTTTATCTCCTTGGTGTACTTATAGATCTAGGCTGAAGTACAGACGATGGCACTGGACCTTCACCACCTAAAGGAGCTCCTCAACCATAGGGGGAGTGCCCCATGTACCATAATCAAAGTTATACTAGATGCCCACCCCGTGGGCCCTGTCCACCTCCTCTTAGAAGGCACCAAAATAGAAGTCAATCCTACAACAGAGGCCACTTTTCACTATGCCCTCCTCCAAGGGGTGGTTTGGGTGTTTTTGGAAAATCTAATGTTGGTCCTACTCAGTGGCCTCTAGCTAGTACTATTGTTCCTTCACCGTCCACTAATGGTTGGCAAATAACAATTCATGATGACCCCTAGATGGTTGGGCTGCTATGGAAATCCAAGACAAGGAACCGCTTGCTTTGTCGATGCTTCCTAAGGATGACCCTCCACCTCAATCTCCTGGGGTAAAACCATGTTCTTGATTTTCTCTTTGGTGATTTATAGTTCTATTTTTTCTTGTCGTGTTCTATCCATTAGTTTGTTGATATTTTGAGCCAATATTTTTTTCTGGCATGGAGTATGGGTTGTGATTTGTCCTGCCACATTACCATGTAACCTTTTGTATTATATTTTAATTTTTAATATAATATGAAGCATTCCTATAGTAATATTAGGTGGTGATGTGTAATCGAAAAGTGACTATATTGTTTGTTTGAAAAAGAGTCAAAAACTATAGTTAGTAATCATTATTTGAATACCTAATCATAAATCATATCTATAATTTATTACCTATTTCAATAGGTTATGTATGTTAATAAACAATAAGAGTCATTTTATATTGTTGTGAAATTCAAATTAATACATATTATCAAGATATTAGGTGGTGATGTGTATCAAAAAGTGGTTGTCATGTTTGTTTGAAAAAAGAGTCTAAAACTATAGTTAATAATCACTATTTGAATACCCAATTATAAATCAAGTCTGTAATTTGTCATGTTTATTTTTTATAGATTGTATATGTCAATAATCAATAAGAGTCGTCTTATATTATTGTCAAAATCTAATTAATGCATATTACCAAAATATTAGATGGAGATATGTAATCAAAAAGTGATTATAATATTTATTTGAAAAAGAGTCTATAACTATAATTCATAATCACTATTTAAATATTTAATTATAAATCAAGTCTATAATTTATTATATCTAATTTTTTATAAATTGCTCAATCATGTTATGTTGTTGACAAAATCAAATTAATATACATGGAATTTCCCTTGGATCTGTGTTAAATACCCCTCCCATCTTTGCGAAATATGCAAACCGGCTTGTTGCCTTCAACTTTCCGCAACTTCCGCGTATGGCATCCCTTCATTTCCCTATAGTTGAACTTGCTCTTTTTCTCATTTTCGTTAACATTTTGTACAAAGTTTTCAAAAAATCTGAGCCTGGGTTGGGATTACCACCAGGGCCACGTCCATTTCCTGTTTTTGGGAATCTCCATCTGTTGGGAGACCTCCCTCATCAGGCTCTCGCATCCCTTTCAAAGATATACGGGCCCATCATGTTTCTTCGCCTCGGCTCCATTCCGGCCGTTGTCGTGTCTTCTCCTGACATGGCCAAAGAGTTTCTTAAAACTCGGGATGTGTTATTTGCCAGCAGGCCTGCTGTTTCGGCTGGAAAATACGTAGCCTACGATCGCAAAGATATTGCACATGCCCCATACGGAGAGTATTTGAAGCAGATGAAAAAGCTCTGCACGATCGAGTTACTGTCAGCCAAAAGAACCGAGTCGTTCAAATGGGTGAGGGAGGAAGAGGCATCCGCCATGGTTCACTCCATTTGGAAGGACAGTCAACAAGGCGTTCATTGTGTTGATCTCAGCAAGAACATAGCCTCCCTCACACTAAATATCGTGTGCAGAATGTTTGCCAGCAGAACATACTCTGACCACGAATTGAGTGGAGGCCTCAGCTTTAAAGATATGATAGGTGAGCTAATGGCTCTAGGAGGCGCTTTTGTGATCGCTGATTTCATTCCCTTTCTCAATTACTTCGATTTCCAAGGCCTTTGCCGGCGAATGAAAGCCTTGCACAAAATAATTTCCGGGGCCGATAGCTGATTTTATTGACAAATTGAAGGAAGAGCGAAGTGTGAAAGACATGGTAGACGTGCTGCTCGACATGGCCGGGGCCGATAGCCACTCCACGGAGGTGGTAGTCACACGGGTTCACATCAAAGCAATTATCCTGCTATGTTTTAGCTTAGATTTTTGAATTGACTTACAATTACCTATGGAAGAGCTTAACGATCAAACTCATTTACCAAAAAATTATATAGAGTAATAAATTATTTGTAGGGGGTGTTTATAGACCAAAGGGTCTTTTTACAGGGTGATTTGGGGATGAAAGTGTTGCATGATAGTTAGGTTGAAGTATTATAACCAAATTATTGCGATTTAATGGTCGAAATCTTCGCTTTTTTGAAATAGTTCTCATGTACAAACCATGTTTTTTGGAAATAATTCTCATGTACAAATTTTGTATGTTCGTGGTCGACTGACTTAATATATGAGCGATTTACGTGTTAGAGATAAGTATGATAAATCATTGGCACAGTCAATCAGTCAACAACAAACATACTGACTTTATAAGCTCTTCTTGCATATAGATCAATAAAATAATTATGTTAATACTTGACTCAGCAATGGCTTGGACTGTTTCTCAGGATATGTTACTTGGTGGAGTAGAAACAACCGCTACAACTATAGAATGGACAATGTGTGAGCTGTTGAGAAACCCTCGTGTAATGGCAACTGCACAGCAATAAATTGAATTGGTGGTCAGAAGACACAGTTTAGTCAAGGAAAGTGACATAATAAATTGTAAATATTTTCAATGTGTAGTGAAGGAGACGTTACGATTACATCCACCAGGGCCATTGCTCATTCCACACGAGTCTGATGATGATGATGATGATGATGATGATGATGATGATGATGATGATGATGAATCCCCACCATCTTCATCACTAACACCACCACCATCATGATGATGATGATGATGAAGAATCACCATCATCACCACCACCACCACCACCACCACCACCACCACCACCACCACCATCATCATCATCATCATCATCATCATCATCAGGATTTAGCAACTACAAACATTATACATTAAGTATATTATATGGCAAGTAAGTTTGACACTAACACTCCACCTTAGAACTGAATTTGACATAGATAAATTTGTGATGTGTGGATTAAACATTGAGATGAAAACAAGCTATATTTAAATGTGGATATGATTAGTTTCAAATATGGAAGATGAAAACAAATATAACCATCACTTAAACATGTCAAAATATGAACTAGCAGTTACCCCAAGGTTGCAAGGAATGCTAGAACGAATTTAGAAGTTTGTTTTTCATTTTCAAAGTATATTTCCCATGTAACTATTCATGTTTTAAGTTTAAGATGTGGACTCCCTATATTACTTGATAAGTGTTCCCCTTGTAAGAACAATTGGTAGTCATGGAAAGTAGGAGATCCAATGAAAAAATGGCATGTACACATGTGGTAGGTATGGATCAAATGGGATGTCAGTGCATAGGGAAGATGTGGGTCAACTAGGAGCACTACATGGCATTTTGATAGATAACCAATAAATTTGACATATTTTATGATTCGATGACCACCCGAGGAAATTTACCATGTATAGGCAACAAGTAACTTGTCCAGAAAAAGTAAACATGAAATAACATGATGTCAGAGAGAATTTAAAATGTTAATATTAAGACGTGCATTTCAAGAACTGAATAATTTTTTATTATAAATATATCATGACAAAATGATTTACATATATACCCATTGCATTTTACCAGTTCATATTTATATAATTACATAAGATCTTAAAACAGAGGATGGTCATACGTAATTTTTTTAAAATTCTAGTTGATAAATGTATAGAATACTATATTATAGTTAGAGATACATCAACATCAGAAGAATCATTAGGTTGACTTAAATAAATTTCTCAATAGAGAGACATTTGGTTTCCTTAAAATTCTCTCTCTGACTTATACATTGACATCAAATGACATCAATGATAACACTTCTCAACAAACTCCCCCTTTGTCATTTATGGAAAAGCATTCTTCAATCTAATCACTCTCATCTCCCCTAATATAGTAAATCTATTTTCATGAACTTTCTCCCCCTTTAACATTAATTACAAATTTCTTCCACAACTGTCATCTAAAATCACACCTTCTTTGCAATAAAGGTTTAACACTTAGAATATGAAGTGTTAAGGAAACATGCTCCCTATTACACCATGCACACCTCCTTCAAATGAACTTAGATTACAAGACCAAAGATAAAGCTTAGTCAACAACTTGAATATCTCCCCCTTAAACCAATCATCCAGCATGCTTCTACTAATTAAAGAGTGTATCCATAAAGCCTAATAGAGTCACCTCTTTTCATATATCACTAAAACAAAACAAGTTCAAAATATTCCAAGATCTCCATGCTATCACAATAATGAATATCCTTAAATATCCTTTTAGGCTTGATTGGAACTATAGGATCAACCTCTTTATCAACCCTTTAATTATCAATATATGTTGACAATATACATTCTTAACTTGATTTAACATTTGAGGTATGCTTTACCATAAAAATAAGTCCATTTTAGCTTGTAGAGTGATCATGAATAACCTTTACTATCTTTGGTTTCCATACATTCATTTTCCTTCTCTCTTGCACTCTAGGAGCTTAAAACCTTTTGTTTTGACTTGATGACCTTTTAACTCTATTAGGATAGAATATTGTAATGTGTTCTACATAATGATAAATATAGAAAAACACCTTATACATACCATTTGATTGATGTGAACTATGACTTCTTACATGGTCCCCATGATTACTCATTATTTGAGGGTCTTCTACACTCTCTTGATCTATGACCAAACTAACTACATACAAAACAGTAACCATTGAATGAAATAGAAAACTTCATAGCATTAGGTTATTTCATAGATATTTTCATGTTGAACTTCTTATCTTTAATAGCCTTTTCCTT
>JARHVA010003572.1:0-317500 GCA_037957365.1 Torreya grandis
AACAATATTGACTAAAGCTAATTGGTTTACCAAACCATGGAAATCATTGAGATGAGTATGTACCGATCCACCTTCCTGCATTTGCAAAGTAAATAGCTGCTTCATAAGATATACCTTATTAGAAGCAGAGGGCTTTTCGTATAAATTTACCAAGGACTTTATCAACTCTTTCGTTGTCTTGCACTGTGATAAGTTGGAAATCACAGATAATGCAAGGCTCAATCTTATGGAACCGAGATCCTTCCGATCAAGAACGTTCCATTCTTCATCCTTCATATCTATGGGCTTGCATGCAACCCCACCCAATGGTAAGTACAAATCCTTTTGATACAGATAATCCTCAATTTGCATCCTCCAATGTTGATAATTCTTGCCGTTAAACTTCTCCATTCGTAGCCTACTTTCTTCTTCCATTGCTAAACTCCCACTCAATCAGAGAACCTTGTGAATGACTTGTAATCAAAAACAATACCCTGCTTCCTGTAAACCGTAGCTTTGATACCACTTGTCAGGGGATCTGAAGCTCTACCAATTAGAGCACAATTGATTACTTTCTTATATGCAATTAAACACGGAATTATACCAAAATGATAAAGTAGCTAGAAACTTGAGACAGCAAAGAATTTGAGAGACAATACACACTCTTTGTATTAGATATTACTAGAAGAAAATACAATAAGGAAGATGCCACTTCTTCCTCCACCTCAAAGGCTTGCCACACCTCAAGAACTTCTTCCCTCTCTCTCTTGCTCAACACAACAACTCTAAATCATGAGTTATTATCCCTCCTTGAATGCTTCAACTGATCTCCTTGACCTTACACCTGTAGATCTCCTTGACCTTGCTAGCTTCAATGTTTTTACTTGCCTTAGAATTATTACAATACATGCCTTATGGGTCTATTAATAAGATCCCATGCTTATAAAAATAGAAATCTAACTACTAAAATTAGACACACAGCTCGTGACTTAAATTAGCCCCTTAGCATGCAAACACTCAGTTTAACTAACTATTCGTGCAACGAACAGTTCTAGACTGCACAGGCAACCGACGCCGATCCCTGCTTGTCTGGTTCTGTCGATGTCGATCAACTCCCTATCATCGCCAGTTTCCTTTTCCACTGTCTGTGTCTGACGTTGGTCATGCTACCGACGCCAGTTCCTCTAGTTCTTCAGCATCCTTCCTTCTAGTGTCTACAAATAGTTGAAGCTTTTAGCTCCACACCACAACACCTCCAACTCAGCCTAGGGAAGACATCTAAGTTACTACACCACATATTTATAGGATGATTATAAATGTGGTCCCCTCACCTTTAACTTCATGATATTCACCTCCCCCTTTCATCGCTCAAACCTTTCCAACTCCACTCTCACAAGCCACTCCACCATTGAAAACACATGTGCTATACTTTAAACTCAAAAGAAGCCCTGAGACTAGTCCTAAGTGAGACCAATAAGAAGTGCCCCTAGATATTCCTTCCCACATTACTTCCATCCCTCAAAAACCCATCAATCCACCTTTAGGATTTTTGACTCTTGCTAAACTAATTTTGATCATGCCAATGCCCTAATACACCCAAAGTACTTTGGTGTAATCCATATTCAATGTTGTCAATTTTTAATTCCCCTCTACTCAACTTGTTTCCCTTATTGAAATTCCCATAACCCACTTCGTATCTCTTTAAGAATCTTAGTTTCTTAGCCTTAAACTTCAAGAATGTCTAATTTAGTTCACATAGATTTTGTAACCCATGGAAAAGCTTAGATTCTAGTGGTTCCTAGGTTCACAATGCTAGCATATACTATGGTCTCTTCCTTAGTATCCCCATTAGTTACTCTTATGGTGAAGACACTTCTTAGTGTCAAATATTCCACTACCCCGATAACCACCCTAGTAATGAGTGCACCCATGTGTACAACTTGAATGATTCCTAGACCTACAGTAGAGTGGTTACTCCTCTAGTAGTTTAGGTTGATCCATAAATAATTAACACTATGGATCTTTTGACTACCATGACACATGATACTTTGATAAAAATTTCCTAGAAGAGGAAAAATCTAGCTTTAGCCATGTCTTTAGTTCAGGTTCCCACTACCACCATAGTCCCTTGAACTGTGATCATAACTTTAGATAATCTAAGTAAGAGGTATAAGAAGAGATAAAAGTTAAAATCCTCTCAACTTGATATTCAACATGCTCCTCCCCTTAATCTATATTCCACTTTCTATATCACCTCAAGTATTCAAGGATTTATATTTAATGAGTTGATTTCCTCATTCTTACTTACCACCCAAGTACCTACTAACATTTCCCCATTATTCAACTTAACCTCTAATCAATTGTATGCCTAAGTGTTCCCTTAGGGATCCTAATTCATCTTGCCTAACTTCACTCCTTTCCCCCTCTTTCTCTACTCATTTCTTCCTTCCTTAATTTAGCCTAATCCATTCATCATCCACCCAAACTTCCACCATCTACCTCTATCTTTGCCATCCTACTTTCATTCTTTTCCACCACATTATGATTTTTTATAGGCCTAATCTAAGTTGGGACCTTAACATAAACTAAAGAACATAGACTAAGAATGATCCATCAAGGTGACCTAGAGGTATAATTGGTGTTATATAGAGTGATTTAGAGCATGAAATGGGTTCTCACACGTATATTTAATCAAGAAGGAGACCCAATGGTGTGGAGGATTGAGTAAGATCTCTTCTCCCTTACCAAAGTAAGAAATGTAAGTGGATAAGAGAGGATAATAGAACCCTATGTTAGTGTTATGTTCCATGAATGACCTCATAGGGAAATTTTTGTATTATCATAGGGAGTAGGTGAAAACTTTGGATTCTTAGGTAACGAGCACCTTCCCCCAAGGCTTAGTTATCAAAGTGGAGGCAACTCTCACCCATCTATTCATCATCCTCAAGGAAGTAACTAGATCCATTTCTAAAAGTAAATAATTTTTTAAGTACATCAACTAATATGTGGGATTTAATCAATTTTATTAAAATAGTCCTCCAATTTTACTTAACATTCATGAAGCATACATTCACTTGCATACAACAATCAATACATATAGAAGCATCTATGAAATCAAACAACATTAGAGATTAAGATGTATATGGGAAACCCTATTGGGAGATATTAACCCACTGATGTATATCTTGGACTATATTCCTATAAGTAATTAATAAAACTTTTAGTGAGGTACCAACCCCACAAGGAACACCAACCCCTCACTAGTCAAGCACCAACTCAACTAGCTCTTTAGAAAGCTCTAGCCTGAAAGGAGGCTTCAACCCCCTAGGTAACCAAGAAAAAACTTAGAAACATTGAATATTTGATCACCCTTATACACTTATTTCTCAGTCAACTTAATATGACCTCCTTTTGTTCTTCTCACACTTCTTTCTCTCTCAAACAACCTATTAGGCCTTTTCACTCAACTAGCCCTTTCCTTGGCATAATTAGGTCAAATGACCTTGATTAACACCTATAAAAACACAATTATATATTATTTATATATTTATCACACCTATATAATGATATTAAATTGATTTACCTATTATCCAAACCTTAATATACTTTGCTCATAAGCTCAATACTCTAACTAGTCAAATTAGGCCTATTAGGCCTTGTCTTTATACTTGAATCTTGATCTTACCCATCTTTGTTAGAAAAAAAACTTAAAAACCTTGGATAATAATTTAAATATATAAATACACATGTTTAAAAAGATTAAAAATCACTACATATGTCGGTCATTACCCTTAAGTGCCAAAACCACCATTAGGCCTTCTCTAAGCACATGTTTCACTTAGTCCTCTTTGGAACACTTTGAGAACAAAAAATTAACTAAAAACTTCGCATGTCACTTTAATATACCTTTTATAATATCATCTTATGTCCCCAACACCATTTGGCTCATTTTACTTCTTGAACCACCTAATTAGGTCTACTCGCCATTAGGCCTTCTTACTACCAAAAAGTCTTTCTCACATAACTAAACCATTAGACTAAATTTACAATTTAAAAAAATGAAAAAATTAAATTAAAATAATATTAATTACCTTAAAAACATCCCTAGATTCTTTGGTATTCACCATAGAGGACAAAAGACCTCAAGAACACTCCTGCAAAAAGCTTACTCAGAACTGCCAAACCTTATCAATATACAGTCAATAACATTTAACTCTCCATACTTGAAAAGGGACTTATAATGAAAATAAATACATTAAAATAAAAATATTATAAATTTATAAAACCTTAATTAGCATTATATCCTTCAAATTAGTAAAAAATGACTCAAAAACATCATTCTCACTCACACACAGAAAACTGCTTGTAGCACCAATAACATAGTCAAGAAGATCAAGTATTAGAAATCATATGAGAATAATTTTATGATATTTAAATAGGTTTAAATTAAAATTAATCATACTTATATATTATTTTAAAATATATATTTTATGGTTATATATAAATATTGGTCTTATAGACCAATCTCACATCTTTACCCTACACAAACTTCACTGTGTAAGATAGGTCATTTTGATGATTTTTTTTTTCTTGTGTATAAGCATCACCAACACTTATAAACTGAGATAATATGATTTATAGGTATTTAAAAATTACCCTATGCATTTGGATCCATCCCTAATCTCATTCTCTTTCTTGCCTATTTTTCTCATTGTCTTGCTCATTAGGCTTATTTAACGATAGACCAACTTACATGACCAGTTTAGCACATTTTAGGTATTTAACCTGATCAAAAAATTTCATGAGAATAAAATAAAATTATTACACATCATCTTCCATCCACTTACATTCTTTGACCTAGTCAACCCTACTTGTTACATCAAAATTCTATGAAATAAGGGGTTTCCTATAGATTCTACTCAATTTCATGACAAACCAAAACTACCTAGAGAAACCTATAAGATTCCTTTACATGTTCCAAAATTAAAAAAATGTCAACATAACCATTTTGATCCATAAATGACAAGATATTTCCCATCAGGTCATTATGAAGGTTTTAGGAGGGTTTTGACTGGTTTCCATTCTTAGCAATCATTCATAAAGGATTGCCCCTCAAATCCAAAACTAATGAAAATAAAATAAAGATAGGTAACTTACCAAAATTCCATGAGCTTCTCAATATCTCATGCAAATATTTAATTTTTAAATGATAAAAATAAATTTCTTCTCGACTCTATAATACCCCATTATGTGCACACAAAAGGCTTTATCACTAGTTTTCATGATTTCTTCTTCAAGAAATGATCTCAAACTTTGAAAAAAAACTTAAAAAAACCTCTCACACAACTTTTGGTGATATTTGGATCTTTAGTACCTTGGTAAATTAACTTGACCCCTCATTAGGCCATATTAGGTTTCTTTGTACACTAGGCCTTACATTGCCAGTCATACTTAGATGATGATCATGCCTTGAAAACTCTTTCATCGATAAAAAATAATTATAAAAATTTAAAATTAACTCATACCATTTTCACATAATACCAAGCTTCTTCTCATAAGTCCCATATGGCTCAACTCATCATGCTACTAGACATGTGTATTCTTACTAGGTCTCCATGTGAGGCCTAAGCCTCAAGACTTGAACTTGAAAAACATTTGTAGGATTATTTTCCTCTTTATCATGTTTACATAGATTTTTATACTCTCTCATTCATGAACTGACACAAATAATCAATATTTACTATGTTTTTTATGCAAACACTTTATCTTAGGACTAGACTAAACTTCTCAAGACACCTAGTACACAATAGTAGATTACCTTATACCATGATCCTAAATTTGACATGCCAACAACCTCAAAGGAATTACCAGTTTTCCTTAAAATTATCTATCATTAGAGATACAAGAGGTTGACTTTAAAATTTCTCTTATCATGAGACTTATTTGACATATATCATCTCACCATGCATGACCTCAACTCTGACCTTGATATAACTGACATTTATCTTAAATTTGACATCAATGACAATAACAATGATTCAAAAAAAATAACATGAATCATAACTTAACAAAAAAAACTCCCCCAAAGGATACAGATATATCAAGAAAGTATTATCCAAGTGGATGATAAGTGCAATAAGTTGGATGCTATCATAAATAGGGGTATTCCTAGATTTAAATCTAATTCCCCTTGTAGAATTGAACCTGTAATAGATTTTTTTAGGAGAAATGAGAACATCCATTAAGTATTTGTTAAGCACAACCTAAGAAACCATCAAACCACTAGAGTAAAATAAGGATCAAATCCTTACTTATTTTAAGAATGTCATCATTTCAATGTTCTTCCACCTTAATGGTACCCTATTGGGAAGGGATGAATTTGGGGTTCACTTGGCTCACCTCAATGAGATAATAAATAAAATGGTTTCCAAAGCCAACAAGGTAATAACTAAATATATCTTAGAGTTATCCATGTAATCCATAGCAAGAATCAGCCAAGTCCAATATATGAAGGTCTCCTTGGAAGCCCCACTCAAGGCTCATGATATATTAATGACTTAGTCCACTTGTCAACCTATATAAGCTCTATCATGAGGCTAATATATTTGATCAGCCATTGATAGCTCAAAAAGGTCTAACAAAGTATTTGGGAAGTGGCCCGCACCCAAACTTATCTTGATTATCTTTTAGTGGGACCTAGAAAATCTTATCTAGTTATTTTGGGATAGGGGATATTTTGGTATAATTTAGTTCTAACTATCTAGGCTATTATGATCTAGGATGGGATTCATGCTACTAAGAGAGATATACATTCTTATAAATATATAAATAATGGGTTTTAATATTTTTAAAGGTTGAATCGATTATAAAATCTATTTCATTGATCATGGTATCAATTGTACCTATCATCATCGTATGAAGAATTATACAAGAAATGTATACATGACATTATTCTATTATTTAGGGATCTCACAGAGAATTATACCATAATTGTATATGCACAAGGACAAGATGTGTCTATTGATATTAAATTATTATTATTATATCTGGTCTTAACAATGAATTGTAATAATAGTGATGATAATTTAGAATGGGCATGTGCCTTATTTACATAAGATATTAAGAATTTTATTAATCAATGCCATTCTATACAAGATAAATGTCCATTATGAACAAGATAATAATAATATTAGCATCCATATTCTAACCAATATTTAATCAATTACATTAAGAATATTCAACATAAGATAAATATAAAATATAATATGAATACCCACATTCTGACAATTTGTAATATTCATATTAGACTTGTGTAGATTATTCTACATGACATCAAGATAAGAATCTTGACCTATTATAGACAAGAAAATATTCTTACCTTGTGAAGAATGGGCACATGCCCATTCTATTGTGTCCCAACACCCCCATTTTTATAATTTCAAATAGGGATCTACTTGCCTTAAATAATTTCTTCAAGACAAAATCTAAAGACATGATCCATTGAGAAAATAACTTTAGGGTCCAATATTGACATATTTTTGGGAATGTTAAGGCTGACTTGTTAACATGTTATTTTTAATATTATGTTTCCTTTTTAAGATTCATATTTGAATTATTTTTATATTCTTTATGAAAGTATTTTAAGTTTAGAATGATCCTTTTGAATGACTAGCAAGACTAATTAGGTCATGTTTTAGTGCATGTATATTTGTTTTTAATCTTATGTAGGCTATTCCACAATCGATATTTTGTCCATTTCATCTCCAATATGTATTTGATCTTGTCTAATAATGACAATTATCACTATTCTAATTATTCATGCCTTTAGAGATTAACTAAGTCTTCATTCCTCTAAGTTGTTGGGATTGTGCCAAGTGTCACCATCCCTCTCTTATAGAGATGCTTAGTATTTGAATAAATTTCAAAACCTTCGAAGCCTTCAAGTTACCAAGATTGCAACGAAGTTCATCATTTACTAACCCAAAACCTAAATATAAAACACAAATCATGAAGTCATCCAAGTAAATGGAGTAGTAAGATATTGCAAAGTGTTATTATCCCACTCATCTCAACCAAATGAAATTTACACAGTCCAACAAGTTCAATGATCTTTCAAATCACCAATATTATTCCATGTGTTTAAATCCCACTAATCTATGGATTACATAGTATATGATAAAGGGACTTATATTTTAGGTGCCTGATTCTTTGAGATCCTACCAAGTGTCATTATCTTGATAGTCTATGGCTGAAGAAACAAAGTGAAAAGGAATAAAACCTAACACCTATCAAATGAGTGATATCTACCCATGTGTTTAAGACTGAGAAAAATAATTCTAAAGCATAAAATAAAAGTTTCAAAAGTGTGAGAAGACGACATGAATCATAATAAAATGATGAGGCACCTAGAAGCAATGAATAGATGACATGTAGTAATTCAATCTGCAAAAGCTAATAATGTAAAATCAAAATTCAAAGAATAAAATAATAGAATTGGGGAAGGGATAAAAATACATTAATTTATTTCATCCACATGAAAGGGAAAACTAAATGCCTTCAATTTTTAGATCCCATGAATCTAAAAGATATATATATTTTTCAATAACTTGATGTGATCTCACTAACTTTACTATTCCACATAAATTATGAATTCAAGCTCCCAAGCAATTAAGAGACTTCAATTTTTTTCAAAATATAAATTACTTGCATAATTTTAATGGCTTCATCATCTCACACTATTCCTCCCTCTACTTATTCAATTTCAATCATGATAGAATACATAGATGCATTATTTTATTTAACAACATTGTAACATAAGTTAAAACTTTATTCATCCATATGGTAAAAAGTACATGCTACAGATCCATGCACAGAAAGGGGTCAACCATTTATGTTTATTCAATAATACAAAAGTGACATCTTGGATATTGTTGTGTAAAGTCTAGGGTCTCAGTTTACTATAACCAAGAACAAATATGGGATTATCCCTTTGTGCTCAGCATTTAAACACTTGGTTGCATCAGTCTCAATCTACATAAGGCATAAGCCTTATGCACTCACCTAAAGTGTAGTTGAGAATGAATTGGGGCCCGCTTTCAGATAGTTGTGATATGGCATGAAGATTTAGTAATTGGATTTAAATATTTTAATGAAAAATTAAGGTAAATCCATAGGCACAGGCCTTTCTTGGATCAATCTTAGGATCATATAGTCTCTTAAAGGTCATAAGACTACTTTTACTTAATTTACTCATACTAGACATGCAATTTAAATAAGGATTAAGTTATAAGTATAGGATATATACTTATTCTTTATGTAAAATTATGATGATGTCACAATAATTATAGGCACAAGCCTTTCTTGGATCAATCCTAGGATCATATAGTCTCTTAAAGGTCATAAGACTGCTTTTACTTAATTTACTCATACTAGACATGCAATTTAAACAAGGATTAGGTTATAGGTATAGGATATATACTTATTATTTATGTAAAATTATGATCATGTCACAATAATTATAGGGAATCCATTAAAGTAGAAAAAATAGGAAAACTTATGAATACCAATTATCCTAACTAATCAAAAGTGTGATGTCATAAACATTCACATCCCATTAGCAATACAAAAAGATGTGTAAACTAGACATAGTACATTTTAATACAAAAACATTCATCATTTTTTAAAGTCCATAATATATTTTATATTCATATCATAACATTAACAACCCATAGGCTCATAGATAAGCTAGAACAATGTTTATAGAGAAAATTTATTCCATCAGAGCTTTAATATAGTCCCTCATCTCTCCCTTCACTTCTGGATCAAACTCCTTAAATAAGCTTTAAGGATCATCTTTTCCAAGGTGGAATTTATACATTGAGTATTGAGATGGAACTCTATCATCATATCAATTAGAACTATGACTCTGTGAACTTTATATTACACCAACCACATCTATTTAAATCTTTGATGAGGCCTTAAAAATATAGAAGATGGTTAATTTCCTACTAGCTAGCACAAGATTTATGCTACAATCTCTATCTATCTAAAAAAACCCATAGGCTAACCACTTAAAAAAATTATCTTATCACACCTAGGTGGATGTCATATTGGTGTGAATACTTTACTAATAGGTTAGGGGCCCAACATTACCCCATACGAAAAATATAGTCCACCCTTAGACTAAGCCATAAAACTATTGTTAGCACATAACTTAGGAACATTCTCCTAGAGTTTGGCACTAAATTATTATTTCCATTAATGGATAGCTTGATTATTTGTTTAGTGCTATCTATCTTTGAGGATGTAATAGTGAGTGCAAGTACATCTATTTTATCCATCTCTTTATGAAAAGATTCTACATTGGCTTTTGCCTTTACAACACTTCCATCTAAGATCTCTCCTTGATCATAGGCCTTGGTTTATAGAGCATAGAAAACTTATTCCAAGGTCCACTCATTTTCCTTGATTTGATTACTTAGCACATTCACAATGCCCATGATTTTCAACCATTCTACCCTACTTGTGGAGTATACTTGAGCCATCAACTACTAATTCTCATCCTTTGCTTACATTAGGCATGCATATATTACTAAGGCTTAGTTGGAGAAGCTTAATAAAATGGCTTCCTTCAAATTTGTAAAGATATCCTCTACCTATTGGAACTTGTCTAATAGTTCCTTCTTTAGCATGATATTAGGGTGTTCTTCCTCTTCTTCCTATGTTAGCTCAGGCTATAGTCTTGGGAATATCTATTTCACCAATATAAAATATTATCAACCTTTCAAAGGCCTAATGTGTTATCACCATCTAAAAGATATGGTTTGGTTGCCTCCATGCACTCACAAAGTTGTTGTAACTTGAACCTATTGGCTTAAACCTCATCTTTATCTTCTTTGAGGAACCTTTTTCATTTCCTCACCTTGTTATCATTGATGATGTTCTATAACATTACCTCTATGGCCATTATTATTAGCGTATTCTTAGATTTGACTGGGTTTATGGTACATGGGTCAATAAGAAGGGAATCCTACCTTTCCTCAGGATCTTACAACTTAAAGTAGTTGTTTTAGGCACCTCTAATTAGGGTTCATCTATATAGTGGTGTAGTGTAAATGAGATCTATTTACATATCCTTGTTATGGTTGTTTTGGAGGCATAGTTTTATACATGTATATATCTTCATCTCCCCAATTATTCTACACCATCTCCCTTATGTTCAACTCTCTATCATCCTTTTTGATTACAACCTTCTCTATGTGTTATTCTTCCTCTTCACTAGCACCATCACTCTCTTTAGCACATTCCTCTAAGGATTCACTTGTTTGGTCTTTGGGGTTTACTTCATATAACTTTTCCCCCTTATCCACTTCTTCATCCTAGGGTTTTTCAATACTTACCTCTAGGGTTATCCCTTCAGTGCTAGTGTTTCCTTGTTGCTACTAGTGATCCTTATCTATATCTATTTATTGATGTGGTACTAATATAACCTTATTTATGTTGAGACACCCCTTCACTACTTGAGTATGCCTCTTTCATAACTTCTTCTTATTGTTTGTTAGGGTTACTTGGTACCTGTTGGACCACTTTTACTATTGGTCATGCACTTGAGGGAACCCTTGGGGCCCTTTTTTCTAGCTTGGCCTTCTTCTATTCATGGACAAGTTTCCACTTATATTCAAGATCCAAATTCTAGTTGATATCTTCATCATTCAATACCATCTTCCTCCAAGCTACTCTTTTCTCCTTTATAGTTTGAGGGGCCACTAGGGATGCCTCATCCCTAGGTGTCGGCACCAGTTTACTTGATGGTCTTATTAATGAGGTGGTAGTAGATGTTAGTCTCACCATTTTATCTGTTACTTGTATCACAATAGTCACACCATTTTGTAGGGCTTTTTAAACATTCCTAACATTAAGATCTTCTTTACTTTCCCCTACTTGTAAGATATATGTCCTTGCTTTGTCTTCTTTAGTTTCTTCCTCTATTATGTGTGTGATGGTCACCTATATTTCCATATCTGCAAGGTTATTTTTAGGGAATGATATGGGTCCCTTAGTCTTTCTTTAGATTTTTATTAGAAGAAGCACCCTCTTTCATTATTTTCATGTGCTTTTTTGGAGTAGGGGGTGCAATTTGTCCTTTAGAGGTTACTTTTAATTATATGTGCTCTATGATCTCTTCTAGTTTTTCACCCTATTTCCTTTAGAGTGTCTTCCCCTATAGATTTATCATAACCTTCCATTCATTGCCAACTAGGAGGGGGTGATCATCATCCTTTCCATAATTTCCACCCTTTTTATGTAGCTTCATCTCATATTAGAGGTTAAAGATCCTTTTGTTTATTATTACCCTTTGGAGGGGATGTATTTCAAGCCTATCATTGTCATCCTCCTCATTCCTAGTGGCCTTGGCTCTAGAGTGCACAAATTAGCATCTCATCATTCTTCTATCTTGATCCATGGCCTTGGCCTAGATCTCAAGTTATTACACATTGGGTATTCTCCTTAGTGCTACCATAAATTATTTGGTTGAGAATATGTAAGTCAATCAATTCCATCTTGATAAATTTCCATCAGCGAGCACTAGGCACACAACACAAAAGTGTTACATCATGACAAAGGTTGCCATTCCCACCAATTATTAGGGGAGTTCTTGTGGGATGCACCACTCCTTCCCAAAGGCTTATACATACCTTTCAAACCACCCTTACACCTTAGTTTTATATTTTTATGGGAAGCTAGGGGGTACATGAAGTCTAGGTACTTCATTATAGGGGATGTGTGGCTTGGTGGGAACATCCATAAGTAGTCATCATCGCCATTCAACATAACTAATTCCTCCATTACTATTCGGATCAACATTTTTCCTCCACCAAAAGGTCTCATGTGCTTGATGACACTCTTGTGCATTCTTGATTATCTCCTCTAAAATGAACTTGGAGATGTTGAACCTTCCTCCTTACACCATGTGGTGCGAAATGCACAAGAAAGACTTAATAATATCAGACCACCAACCACTAGATAAAATTTTGGTGCTAACAAAGTGTGTTTTTACCCTTGTTATGAGGTCTGAGATGTCTTTTATGAGGAATGCAAACCCTAACTTGTAGTATCCCAAGAGCTTTGTGACCCTTTATACCTCCACCTCATCTTCCATCATCTCTTATATTTCTACTCCTATACTAAGTCACCTTAATATTCTGATAATAAGGCTTGTAAAGATCCTCATGCATCATCCAACAAAGTAGAACCAGTCACTATGTACCTGAAAGAGGAGAAAATTTACCAAGTCTTCCAACCTGATGAATCTCAATAGTTTTAATAGTTATGTAGCACCCATGGTTTGAAATTTTTCTCTAATGGAGACATCAAATAGTGTGGCACCTACCTTAGTATTATTCTTAGTGTCTATCATCCAATCCTTATTCAACTCTTGCATGTATCTACCTATCCTACAGTTATAGTCCTTAAGCTTGTAAACATGCACAAAGGATACCCACTTCTCCCCCACCATAAGTTATGGTGGGTATTTAATCTCTCTATAAGCAATATTTATGCTCATGGCTAAATCTATCTCTATGATTCTTACTCCCTCCACCATATGTTCCTCCATTTTTGTAACCATTTCTTCTTTTATTGTCCATGATTTATTTACATCTTTTTTCACTTATGGTGGACCTATGCTTAATAATTTGTTTCCCATTCTAAACCTGATACTATTGAAGCATGGCTGGTTGATTTTATCAAAGATTGAAATTGTGCCTAACTTGCTTTATAGTCATAAGAAATGCAACTGTTCATTTAGATGTTGAGATTCCCACCCCAAAAATGGTAGCTTGATTTTTTTGATCAAGTGCTTCTCTCTTCTTTCTACATCAAATTCTCTCTACTTACCTTCTTTTCACCTCAGGAAAAAACACAATATTTTTCTTGCTCTTTCATTCTCATTTGGGGAGGCTATGGGTGAATAGTTTTCTCTCTAGTAGTGTTTTCTTATCAATATCTTTAGCTCCTTGCTCTATTTTAAACTCTTGAAAATTATAGTAACCCTCCTACCTATGCCATCTTCTTTTTATATTCTAATCTCATATTCCAAATTGATGGTTGGTGGTATTTAGATTCTCAAAATCTACTAAAACCTATGAAATATACTAAAATCTACCACCAACTACTTATTTAATATGGATCTTTATTCTTATATTGCCTTAGTATTAACTTTGCTAATGGTTTCTTTGATGAAGTGACTAGTGATTCAAATGTTCACTTACCTCTAACTATTGGGTGGGTACCAACTATCACAATGGTTATTATCTTATGATTTGTTCAACTTGGTGCAACCTTCACCATTCTTATGGTTACCTAGGTACAACACTTCACATGCCCACTATTTAGCCTCCTAGTTTCCATCTCTTACTGGTGATGTGCTTCCTTTCAAGTGTGCCTCTCTTTCTAGGTAAAATTATCTACACTTTATTTTATTTTGCTTCAACTTCCCCTACCCCATATAAATCCTTGTACTGGTCCTCTAATGCCTCATTATCTCCTCTTGGTTTCTTACACATGAACACATTATGTACCTTCCTTCATCAATATGTATTTATAGTTCATTGAACCTAGAAAACTTCACACACACCCAAAAACTTAGGTATCTGGATTTAGGCACTTAAATAACAACCAAACTCAACTCACCCAAATAGATTTATGTAGGTGTAAGAACTATATATTTTCTCCTACATGCCTAAAATCACCATGATTATTCAAACAACACAAAATAAACATACACAAAGAAAATATTTAGCTTATGCCAATTTTATTATGGTCAAAAGAAACTAAATTTTGACTAGGAAGCTAATGTTAGATGGTGTGAGCACCATACTAGTGATGGTATACTTTTAATTTGTTACCAATGAAATGCCTAGGGAATATTTCACTAGTCAATGTGTGTAGTTTAAATTCACTAATATCCAAGATGTTGTGAATGATATAAGGTCACATCCACCTAATTTATAACTTACCTAGGTGCTTGTGGTACTTAGAATCATATAACAAGACTAGTTCACTTTTTGTAACCACGTTGCACTTGATGTGCTTATCATGACATACCTTTTGGTAGGCCTTCCTATCTACTAGGTCCATCATGCTTAGGTGTGTGTCTCATCCATCCTCTTCAAATATTTTAGGCATGCACTTAAAGACTCTTGGTCATCCAATCAACTGATACACATGATGCACAATAATGGCACTAGGAATTCCATTGGTAAAATGGAATTTATGCCAAAAACTAGTTAGAATGGTGTATCCTTGTTCAGGCACTTATATGTTATGCGATAGTCCCATAATACTATAGACACAGATTCATCCCAATATTTTCAAATAACATCACATTTTATATGAGGCATGTCCCCAATATTTTATTTAATGCCTCTATAGTTCCATTAACTTGGGGGTGTTAGGGCATCATTTTATGGTGTACCACCATATATTTAGATAACAAGATCTAAATTATTTTGTTGATGAAGTGCATGCCATGATTGATAGTCAAACTAAGCAAGCATTCATATCTACTAATAATATTTTCCCAAATGAATCTTATTACTATGGTAGTTGTATAATCTTTGGTTGGCTCTACTTTATCCCACTTGGTGAAGTAATCTATGGCAGCTAGGATGTGCCATGCACCTATATGCCTCATAACAAGAGTAATAAGCCCAACAAAATTAATGGACCTTTTTTTTAAATGGCACCTATGTAAGGATGGGGATGATGGGAATCTCATCTCAGTTGTTTGGATTTCTAGTATGCTAGTAGACATCACATGTTTTGGCATATTCTATTGCATCATGAAATAAAATTGGCCACCACAAGCCTAATGTATAACTTTTCATGTTGTGGCATCTCCAACACAATATCCTCTAGTGATTCCCTCATGTACCTCTTATAGTATTGAGTCCCTTTCATGCTCTAGTTTACATTAGTGCATGAATTCATCATGGCTCAAATTGTATAATTCTTTACCAATGAGTTGAAAAGGGGTGGCACGAACCACAAACTATTTTTTCTCCTTATTTGTCATGGTCTAAGGCATAGATTTAGAATTCAAAAATGCAATGATATCTGATAAGTCTTTCAAGACATGTTAGATCCTATAAAGTTACACATCAAACATATCATCTTCAGTTGATACTACCACATCACTAGAGTTAATGTGGGATAGATGGCTTGGGCCTGAATTTTATTTATCGAGCTTCAATACCATAAAAAGATATAAATTATTGAAACAAAATAATCTATTGATAAATGCACCTATGTAAACTGGGTTTATTCACCAAGTACATAAGTGCCTAATGATCAGTGAAGAAGACTAAGGGTGTTTCCATCAAATATTGTTGAAACATCTTTAGGGCATAGATCATGGAAAGTGCCTCATGCTCAATTATGGTGTAATTTTTTTGCCTTGGTTAGTTTTTTGCTTGCAAAAGAAATAAGATGATAAATTTTCCCTTTGCCTATTTACACAAGAATAACACTGATTACAATACCAAAGGCATCAATGTGGACATGGATGGGAGTTACCCAATCAATAAATTATAATATTGAACTTATTAGTTTAAGCTTTAGGGTCTCAAAATCATCTTCCTGCACTGTACCCCAATAGAATGGGCCATCCTTTTATAAGAAATCTTCTAGTAACATCATAATACTGGAATTATTCCTTATGAACTTCTTGTAATACCCATAATTCCTAAGAAAGGTGTGGATGTCTTTCCATGTTAATGGTGTTTGAATCTAAAGGATGATTAAAATCTTGTTGAGATTAATGAGCAAGCCATCTTGATAGATCATGTGCTCAATAAATGTGCCAAATGACATTGAAAAATCATAATTCTTGAGATTCAAATAAATTTGTAACTACCTACACCTTTCAAACATTAGGCACAAATTGTCATAGTGATCCTTCACCAACCCATACACTATCTAATTATCAGAGAATACTTAGAGGAACTTGTAAATGATGTCTTTAAATATGGTGATCACCACCAAAAGAGAAAATGGTTGGCACATTATTCAACCCAAAAGTCATTATGTTATAATTAAAACACCCCCATTTGGTTGCAAATGTGGTTGTGGGCTTGTCATCCTCCTTGATCTAGATTTGATGGTATTCTAAGAACCCATTAGTAAATGTGTATATCTCACAACCTACAATTCCATCCAATACTTTGTCAGTGAATAGAGTTGGAAAGGGATAGATCATGCAAGAGGTATTCAATAGTATATAGTCAACACAAATGCAAATTTGCACATATTTTTTGATGATAATGAATATGGGTCTAACCCATTCATATTCTTCCATGGAGTAGATGATGCATGTCCCTAGCATGCCATCAATCTCAATATTAACATTGGTACAAAGATTTGGGTTCATCATGTAATGATGTTTTTTTATGGGTCTTTCATTGTTGATTAGTTAGATGCTCATCTTCTTAAGGGATGGGTGTGTACTTCTCATATATTTATATTTTCATAGAAAAAGGCCTTAGAATTCTTTGAAGAGATTAACAATATGTGCCAATTCCATTTCAGACCAATAGGTGCCTAAAGTGGTAATTTTAGGTTCCCATCTGAATTAAAATCTACCTTGGTAGTTCTTTATGACACTTAATAGGGTTAATTCTTATCTTGGTGTAAATTATTGATTTTTATGATGCCCTTAGTTGTTTTTACCCAAAGATGGGTAGGGTATTCTTCTTCTAGCATTATATCCTCAACTTGGTGTAATAACTTCCTTTTACCTATCAAATTCTTCCAGTTATGTTAATTCCATGTGTCATCATCTTCATCACTAGAGTCACTATTCAGAGATTGATATTTGAAGAAGGTTAGGAGTGCTAACCCTTTTTTCCAAACATGTCCTTTAGGTGCTCCTCTAATATAGCAGTTTCTTCAAACACTAACATTTGAACTACTTCTAATGGTTTAATCGATTTAATATTTTATAAAAAAGGAGAATTTATGAAAAAACACTCCTCAAGGGCATCCCAGTCTATTATTTTATGGTGTGTCTCATTAACTACATAACATTCCTGCACCCAAGTCTTTAAGTTTCTATATAAGGCATGCACTGATAAATTTCTTGGGGTATTTTCATAGCAAATAGACCACATCTCTTCACAAATATATACATGTGCTATGGGGTCAAAGTCAATAGAGTAGGCTGAAATATCCATGTCCTCATTGATTTTTCTAAACTTGGTATAAATAGATGCCTTTACATGCTACCAAGTTGGCAAGCTAGGCTTATATGCTACCCACCAATGAGTGGTAGTGATCTTCATTGTTTACACTAGTGCACCCATTATATCCACCTCTTTTAGGATGCATAACCCAAGGTCACAGACATAGTCCTCCACAAGATTACTTACTTCATATCTTGGGAACACAATAAGGTTTCCCTTACTAAAGTGAAATACTCTTTTCCCCCTTTTATTGGCATAAGGGATCCATCTTTTGGGATTACAATCAATCTATATCTAGCCTATATTTACTAATTTTGGTGTCTTTACACACACCAAGTAGCACCATCGACCAGTGGTCTCATATGCTTCCTCAACCCATGAGTCACAAGAAACATCAATGGTCTCTGAGGCTAATTATGCATCTTCCCAAGAGAGGATTACTTTATCATTTAGGTCTAGAGTCTTGGTGCCTTGAATTGTGATGTTATAGATTGGTTGATTTCATCTTCAATATCTATGCTCTCAACATAAAAGGGTCCTTGGTCATTTGAGAGAGATGTAACTACCCTCTCCTTTCCATTCTCAAATGTCATGTAGTTCCTTTTAAAGTGTATATTTCATTTATTTTCATAACACCATGATCTTCCTAGTAATTCTAGGTAGTTGTCTTACTCTACTAATTATAACTTCAAAGTCAGTGCATAATTTAGTGTCTATGATATTTACAATTATGCTCTTCAAAACTATGATAGGATGTGCTTAGGTATTATTGGCCATGAAGAGTACATGAGGGGAAGGTCTGAAGAGTTTACCCATTTTATCCCAAGCAATCTTTGTCAAGATGTTGAACTCAATGCATGTGTCTAAAATAACCTCATAGATATACCACCCATCAATAATGGCATCCACCAAGATTTAATGGTCATATTCAACATTTTTTTTATGTTAAACTTTTTACGCCCTCTCTATTCATGGAATGGTGACCTTAATTTGCTTTTAACCTACATGTTATAGGATTAAATTCTTCAATAGGGGTAGTATTCCCTCTATTTCTAGGAAACATAAGATCTTAGTTAATTCTTGTACTTTAGCTTCTTGGCTATTCTACTTCTTTTGAGAGGTGACAACCTATGCTTCTAGGTCTCATGCTTATTGGATCTCCCCTTATAGCTTTTATATTACACTCATTGCCTATTTTAATATGAATTTATGATATGTTGGGTCTAGGTACGGTGCATATTCATTTTAATCCATGTTATGTGCTCATTTCAACCCTTATCCCCATAATCTAGTCATAATTCATCCACTGGTGTAACTAGCAGATGAGTGGTGAATCCACTATGATTTATTGACTATACCTTGACTACCTTTGTGTGTGTAGGATGCACCTTTATTATCTATTTTTATATTTTCTTCTCACACCTAATTATTCTTGTGCCCTTATCTATGTTAGGCCTACCTTGAGTCAATTGTTTGTAAAGGTCAAGGCATTCTTTGACCTTATGGGGCCCTCAACAATACCCACACATGGGATACATAGGAAAGTCAAACTGGTAATTCTCTATTGAGCCAATCTTATAACATGAGTGTGGTGGGAACCTTCCACCACCATGTCCTCCACCTTGCTTTATGGTACCTTGTTGCATCATGAAGCTTGTATTTTATTGTTCATAGTCATCATTCCCTTGGTTTGCTTATCTATTGACTACTATTATAGCTTATTGTGTGCCTTGTTCCATTTTTTTGTACATTTCATCAATCACCTAGTAATCAATAGTGGTATGGGTGTAGGCATTATACAAAAAAAGGTAATTGTGTTGACTTAATTTTCACATTACATTAAAGGATTTTTTTAGATGTCATGTGCTTCTAGATAGACTTCACAAATTATAATCAGGGTGTGCACATTATTTTTTGGGAAGTTAGTTCTATTATGGCCTTCTGCTTCATAGTTGGTGCACCATAATCCACTTTAAGCATCATGCAAAAATCTAGAAGAAAGATTTTGGATTTGGGAGGTGATAGATGTAATTTTAACCTCCATAAATAGGTTGATCCTAGTGTCTACAATTATAACTGCCTCTATTCTTAGCATGGCTTCAAGCACTTTTTGAGGTATATAAAAGTCTTCATGGAAAACACTCTTTATAATGGCATGAGAAACCCCCCAATGAACCATTACACATGCTGGGAAGGGTGAATATCATATAAGGCTTTGGTAAGAGATTTTTAAACCTTGCATAGTATAAGTGCACTCTTTGAGAGTCCTTTAATTTATTATAGCAGGGTGATCCTTTGTTTCTGAAACTCTAGGATGTCAAATTCTTTTAAGAATGTGTCCTTTAGGGTATCATAGTTAACCATGGCCTAGTTGGGATCAAATTTTATATACCAAGTGTGGGCATGATCAAGTAAAGTGGTTTCAACCTGAGTAGCCTTTTACTCTGACTAGGTTATGCCTCACACACACCACTATAGTTCACACTTTAGAACATGTTCTACAACATTTTCTATGCCTTGATACTCTGAGAGGTGTATAGCCATATCATAGAAGATCTACTATAGGGGGTAACTATTAATTGAGGTACTTGACCCCTTAATGCCTATCTTGGTAGTGGTCTTCTAATGCCTCCAATCACAAAGGTAGGTACTGGTCCTATCATTACTGCTAGTATAGTTGATGTCATTAGTTTTATGCTACCTATTTTTGGTACTAGACCACTTCATATGAGTTATTACCCACCTTGTGTTGTTGATATTGGATGAGTTAATATGCTTGCATTCAAGTTCTATTATGGGGAGCTAACTCCCAATGGTTTATAGGCAATTATGCTTACCTCCTTGTATAGAATAATCTATTCAATCATAAAGTTACAATCTAAATCTATAAAACATTTAAAATATAAGGCATTATTAGGGTTAACAAGCATTTATGTACTTTCTTCAAGTGGGTGATATAGTGCATGATTATGTGTCATAGGTTCAAATTGGGTAGGTATGTCAAGCGTATTTGTAATCATCAAATCTTATAAGAACTCATCAAATTCCACACATATCAAGTGTCGAGCTCTATCCATCGCTTCATTATGTTTGTCATTTTCACACTGCTATATTTCAAGAGATCCATCCCCATGCCCTTTGCATTCACTATGGGTCCTCTCGACACTTTCAAGTTCCAAATCCTCCATCAATCAGTGTCTTTTATTATTATAGGTTTGTCTTCTAATCTATCAACTATTAATTTTATCATTCCCTTCCATTATGCTTCACTTACACATTCCCTTCTCCCCCTTTATGCAATTCATACATGAAAATATTATATCCTTCCATCCTAAAGTTTCAAAATTGTAATGAACCATTATTTTTTTAAGCTTTTCATCAAAATATTTCATGAACATGCCTCTAGGGTCATATAAAAACTAGTACTTTACTTCCTCAAGGCATGATTATGTTGAGATTATGAACTCAAGTACATAGCTATTTAGGGTTCCTTTCTATCATTTATCTACTACTCTAGTCCATGTAACAGCTAGGGTTCCAAACCTATCTAAGAACTCATTTATTAATTCATATTATCATCGATAACTTCTTATTCTATGGGTTGAATTTATAGTCAACCACTTATACACATACTCAGGTAACTCATAGAAAAAAACTTCATACAAAGCATCATATAGGTTGTCATGAACCCATTTTCATGGCTTTTGTCCTTTGCAGGTTGGATTCTTTAGAATAAAACTATCTTCTACCTATTGAAACTAGTGTTTAATGTTTTTAAGAGAAATTTAGTACATCATTTTGTCACACCATCATAGAATAAATTTAACACGAGTCCAAACAATAGAACCAAAATCTTGTACAAAGTCTAGGGTCTCAATATACTACAACTGAGCATAAGCATGGGATAATCTCTTTGTAATTAACATTTAAACACTTGGCTACACTAGTTTTAATCCATATAAGGCACATGCCTTATGTACTCACCTAAAGCATAGCTGAGAATAAATTAGGGCCTGTGTTGGGCTAGTTATGCCATACCATGAAGCTTTAGCAAGGAGATTTAAGTGATTTAATGAAAAATTAAGGTAGATCTATATATATATGACTTTATTAGATTAATCATTGGGTCATATAAGCACTTAAAGGGTCATAAGACTACTTTTACTCAATTTACTCATACTAGACATGCAATTTAAATAGGTATTGGGTTACTAGTGCAAGATTTATACTCATTATTTATGCAAAATGATGATGATGTCATGATAATTATAGGGACTCCATTAAACTAATAAAACTTATGAATACCAATTCACCTAACTAATCAAAAGTGTGATGTCACAAAATTTTGCATCCCATTAGCAATATAAAATACATATAAACTAGATATAATACATTTTAAAGAAACAACATTTGTAATTATTCAAAGTCTATTATATAGTTTATATTCATATCATAACATTAACAACCTAGAGGCTCACAGATGAGCTTAGGCACATATAATTAGATTCAAAGTAGCCTCTATTTTGTTTTAAATATTTAATGGTAGTTAGAGCAATGTTTACAGAGTAAAATCATTCCATTAGATATTTTTTATAGTCCCTCATTTCTCCCTCCCCTTATAGATCGAGCTCCTTATATAAGCCTTTGAGAGCATCTTTTCTAGGGTGAAATTTTCATGCTGAGTGTTGATCTAGAAATCTATCATCATATCCACTAGCTCCATGACTTTGTAAACTCTACATTGTACCTACCATGTATCTTCAGATCTTTGATGATGCCCTAAAAATCTAGAAGATGGTTAGCTACCTACTAGCTGCCAGAATAGGTAAAATAATGTATTAATATAATGGTAAAATACATTATTTTAATACATTATTTGATTGATACATTATTTTAATCTTATTTAAATGTCAATTTGAATGGATAATCTTATTTTGAATATATTATCATCAAATTAAAATGTACAGTGTTTCCATTCTTATGCCTATTGATGCCTAAATATGTATCATAAGGTGATCTGAGTGTTTAAGAACCCCTTCTCATTTTAGAATTCAGATCATGAGTTTTAGTTTTTGAAAATCATGTTATATATGGTGGAATAGAGGTAGAAAAATGATTACTTCTCAATATTTATATTAGTTGGTAGTTGGGAGCCATTGTGTCCTGTAAATATTTAGAAATAAGAAGATATATGCTAATTAAGATGGATTATGATCAAACCTAAGTCTAAATATAAACTAATATGGACACATAAAATGAAGCTTTAATCTAAAGTGAATTGGTTAAAAAGAAATAAAAAGAAGGGTAGGGCATACAAAAAATATGTGACTGATCTTCATCTCAGATATCATGACAAAGTTTAAGTGTTTCCCAGATATGCACTTAAAACCAATATATAAAGTAAAACAACTTAAGCTCAAATCACAACATATACTAGGCAAACCTTTAAAGAAGATAAGAAATAATGCAAATAAGAACCAAGTTTACTTTAAATATTTATTCCTTTAAGAATATAGCTGACACACATCTACAAATGCAGATTAAATAAAATGAAGAAAACTAAGGAACCTTCAATTAACCTAGAATTAGCACAAGTTAACAATTTTTCACTTAAAGGTAAACACCAAGAATTCACAAGAATAATTCAAATATGAAATTCAGAATAGACAATTGAGAGAGAACCATGTAACAATTCACATAAAAAATGAGACAATCTTTCCAAAATTATTTATTTGTATTAGTTGCTCAAATTTTACAGTAGATTTAGCTCAAAAACTCCCTTTTCTTACGAATGGTAATACTCCCTTTTATAGAATGATAAGGTAGTATACCAATCATTCATATCAAATTACAAGTGTATAAGTGTAAGGACAGGTGTCATTTCTACAAAGTTTATAGAATACACTAAACCTCTTCAAGTGGGCTGACCTATAGGCAATGTGTTTTTACAAATTGCACATGCCTTTACAAAAGAATATTCTATTTAAATTTTTTTAAATCTACTACAAATATAATATTCCTAGTTATCTTTTACTCTAGGGATCTTATGCTAATGAAGTCCCTTTTTGTTGTTACCTAACTTGCAAGATTGTCAACCTATAATGTTGCTCATTGATAAACTGAAGATCCACAACTAGCTTTAAGAAAATCTCCTTTCCATGATCCTATAGGTCTTTAAGGTTATTTTCAATCCTCTCTATACTCATTTGATTCCCTTGGCATCTCCCATTTTCTCTTCAGATGATAGGAGTAAGCTCATAACTTCATTATTGCCATTTGTTGTCTAGTTTTGCCCCTAGTTTCTTACTTCTTACATTAACTAAAAGGTTTTGTGTTTGAAGTTTTCATTAGTTATAATACCTAGCGAGCTAAGGGTTGTCGAATCCTTTATCAAGATTTATAATAAATGAGATGTTTTATCTTCTAGCTACTTGAAGTCTTTAGTAAGGTCATCCATTCTTTTGGACTAGCTGTCCAGGGCCTCAATCTTGTCGTCTAATATGGCCATGGCCATATTTAAATATGTCCTACTAATAGTTTTAAAATTTGGGACTAGATTTTTGGAGAATGACTTAATCAATACTTTTACCTGAAGACTTTTAGCTTACCATTAGACAACTTAGCCTATTAATTTATAGATTTACTTCTCTATTTCTCTTTGTCTAGTCTTAATTACCTTTAAAGAGCTGAATAGGTCAGCCATGGTGTCCTCAAACTTCTTAAATATGTACTCATGAATTGATAAGATAGAATACTCTTTCAAATTATTATTTTCCTTCAATATGCCCTTTATCATTATTTGTAATTGATCACTTTGAGCTTGGGCCACTTCAAGGATCTTCTTCTCAAACATCTTATCTTGTCTTAGATTTTGCCCTACCACTGGAGTTATACCAATAAAAGGTTCATTCTTCTAAAAGGTGAACTTTTCACCTTAAACCATGGATTTCTTCTCAATTACTCTCTTTATGTGGGTTGTCTCTAGGTTGAACCAAAATCCCACTAATGATTTTATCACTTGAGGATTAGGGATCTCAACTTATGCTCCACTTGAAGTTCTAGTAGCATCCATCTATGTCCCCCTTGAATTTTCAAGGGTATCCATGCATTTTTCCTTTTCTTATTGTTATAGTTTCACAATCCATAGCTTGAGTTCATCATGCACATGGATGTTGATAGACTTTGTAACAACCCAATGGGTTTGCATGGTTAGAACCTTTTACAACTTTCCATATATGAAGTATTTTGAAATGGTAAGGCCATAAATTTGATTGTCTTCACTAAAAAAGTTAATTTCACTCCACATTTGAGTGAAAGTTAATTTTGGATTTTTACCTCCTACTTGAACTAGAGCCAGCTCAGCTTTCCTTTTAGGTTGGATTGCAATTGGGACCAAGTCCATAACTACTTCATTTGCCTTTTATTCTTTTACTTCCACCTCAATTTGGGATTGAGGTTCTTCCATTTTAAATTCTTCATCTGATTCATAAGAATTAGCTAGTGATTTTAAGGCATCCTCTACCATCTCCTCAGGATTTAATACAATTATGTCAATCTCTTTAATAGATGAATTTGGTTCAAGTTGAGCTGAGGAAGATGCCACTTTACCAAGTCTCCTCTCCTTATGTCTCTTTTATTCTAGTCCTTGTGTAGCTTGAGGAGGTCTAGAATATGGTCCTAGTAGCAAATGGTACCACAAAGTCCCCATCTACCAGAGATCCTCACTTGGCTTTTGCTCTTTTAGTGGTCTAACTTTGATCTTTATGTTATGCTTCTTTAACATTACCAAGACTTCTCTAAATGAGCAATATTAGATGTACATTACATAATGGACACTTGGGTGATATTCATAAGACATGTTGATTTGCTTGTACTTCAAATGTTTTATAACCCCTTCATAGGGGTCCCATTATCTCATCTCATCAATCTACAAATTGAGGGAGGACTATGCTTGGAGATAGTCTCTAAATGGTCCCAATTTTGAAACATAGTCCTACTAATAGTTAAGGGAAAGGAATAGATCATTCATTTCCCTTTTCTTTTACATAACCTATCTATACCATGTAATAATTGGTAAGCTACTTCTTGCTTCACTAATTTTTTGGGTATATGGATTGGTAACTTGAGGGGTTGGCTTAGAGTTCCCTCTATCTGGATTATAGTGCAATCTAGATATATCCAAATTTCCCCAATGAACTCAACATAATTCTTGATCAAAAGGCTGACCCTCATCATAGAGATCTTTATAATGGCTTCACTTAAGGCTAGGTATATGCAATCACATATGAATTGAATATGGTCCCTGTACTTAAATGTATGTAATTTTGAAAAATGCTATGAGACTATTTGTCTCTCATTATGTGGCCATTATTTTATGTTGGGGATTTTTATAGTGGTTTGTAAGGAATCTAAAAGATAAGACATTATATAGAAATGGTTGCTAGTTTTCTTATTTATTACAGAACATTATTATTTCAAGCAGATATTGATCATCTCTCGAAGAGGGGAAGTAAGTCCTTTCTCAACCATGAAATATACAAAGGGGACATAGATTTTGTTGAAATAGAGGGTGGAGGAATTTCCATATAATCTATTCATCAATGTCATAATCATCTTAATACCAACCCTAAATTGGGTGATTAGGATCCTTCCATTAAGGTCAAAGACTACTTGGGTTCTTAAATACAACCATGGGGTAAGGATAATTTTTAGGTCATTCTTACTGGACCATTCTTTGATTGTGGGTAAATCCACCTGAGGATTGGGTAGCTTATAGTAATTTTAAAATGTAATAGGGGATATATAAGAAATTATTTTAAAATTATGCTCATATACTATCATTTCTTGATCAATTTTATAGTCCTTAAAAATAAGATCAATAACATTGATGTAATGTAATACATCTAGCTTTGTTGTCATATAGTGAATAATTAACATTTGAATGGAGAGAAGGTCATCGTATCTCTGACTAACTAATGCAATCTTTTCATCCTCTTTTGTAATAACTGGTAGTTCCTCAATGGTCTAAAAAAGCTTGGACCAGTTATTATGTCTAGTGTTCAAGGCTACAACATGAAATTTGGTATCTTTGATGACTCTCTCTTCTAAATATATGGTAAGATAGAGTTATGTGTCCTCTATGTGTTATTTTCAAGCCACCATGACTATGAGTTTATTAAAATTCTCACTAGTGGTCTAAAATTCACCTCTAGATTAGTTTTCACTTGCTTTGGTGGTAATCAGACACTCTCGAGCTCAATTATGATAAATTTGTGATTGAATAAGGGATTTATATATTCTTAGGGTTTTTTTGCAAGTCCTTTCAAGTTTTAATGGTGATGTATTTTGATCTTAAGAAAGTTTATGACTTATATTTGATTTGGACCTTTGCATTTATAACTTTGCCTTTTTTTAGCCCGTAAGATTTTCATCTTTATCACTTTCTACCAATGTGGCATCATTTTGGTACTTATGTGGCATTTTCATGACAAACTACTTATTAATATTCAAAAATTGATCATTTCCTTGTGAAAAATCCACTCCATCTCAATTTTTTAGATCATTCTATATGGATCAATGTGAATCATTGATCCCAATCCTAAGAGTTGCATGTCATTGGTCGTTATATATACTTGGATTTGAGGTTGTGCCACTTGGGAGTCCCATGGGCCTTCCAAGCTTTATAGTTTGTTAGAGTTTTTAGTTAATGTGGTCTCACCACATGGAGATTCAACATTTGTTTGACGCTTTATCAAAATTTTAACTTTGGCTACACTCTTTTAGATTAATCACGTCTACTTGAATGTGAGATGTATATACTACAAAGGTGCATGATGTTTAAGTTAGGGACAAGATACATAGAAAATTAGGTTAAAGGCTTTAGACTATGGTTTTATTGTGTTGATAAACATGAACTAAACCTTATGCTTAAGTATTTAATCTAGGTTTAGAAAAAAGGGGACCCCAAATATAAGTACTTATGTAAGGTTTTTAACCTAAGGTTTTATCATATTAATAAATAGGACAAAAATTTAGGTTTTAAGCTTTAAGCTAAGTTTTATAACAATAGGACCCTTTATTTTTTATATCAAGCCAATAGACCAAAATACTATGGGATATATGTGGACTAAGCACAAGATTTTATCCTAAGGTTTTATCAAATGTTTAAAAACATGACTAGATCTTATGATAATATTTAAGTTAAGTCTATGGTGTTTATAATTATTCCCATGCAATTTTAGTTAGTCTATGATAGGTCGAAGGTTGATGAAAGATCAATTTTGGTATTGAGGTAAAAAATCCTAAGCATGTTTATTTTCCAAGTGAGACTCCATCAATCTTGCAATGCAGAAAACAAACATGTTCATTTATTCAAGCAAGATTGGTTTCTGAGCTAAAATTTGTTGGGCTTGTGAATGTTGATGATGGCCTCATGGATGTCAATTGATGATTGTGAGAACTTAAATTTTAAGCTCACATAATTAACCATAGGAACTAAAATTTGATGATCTCATGGACCTTAATGATAGCCTCACAAACGTCTATTGATGGTCATGAGGACCTCAAATTTAAGATCACATAATTAATCTTAGGGGATAAATTTTGACAGTCTTATGAATGTCAATGACAGCCTCATGGATGTGAATTAATGATCATAAAAGTTTCAAATTTAAGCTCATAAAATATAATAGGTCCTATGGAACTTTGATTCAATATGCATCATTCAATTGATCTTGCTTGAGTAAACATGGGTTATTGATTACGATTTGGGCAATCTAACATGATATGGTTCTTGCAATCATAAACAAATCAAATTAGCTTAGGAATATTTATAATTTAGACCAAAGTATAACATAAGTCTTTAACATGGGTCCTTAAAACATAATAAAATGGAGACCCTTTGAATAATTAAAGTCATAACATAAGTTTTATCCTAAGGTTTTATTATATTCATAAATACAACAAAACTTTAAAGTAAAATTTAGGCTAAGTATATGTTATAGTAAAAGGGATACATTTTGATCCATGATGATCTCACTCTGTTTGATCAAATTTACGTGATTGAGTGTGGGTCATTGATCCTGCTAACAAACACATGGTTTAAGTTAGGGTTCAAGATAAAAAAAGACTCAGGATAAAGTATTAAGACTAAGGTTTTTTTTGTATTAATAAACACAAATGGGGCCTTAAGGTTAAGACATTAATCTAAGTTAATAACGTATGAAAATTACCCTAAATAAAAAGGTTAGATCATATTAAAATAAAAGGGGATAAAAGGCTCAAGATATAAAAGAGACCTAGTATATAATTATTTAGAATGAGGCTTGATTATGTTGAAAAACATGACCAAGCCTTAGTGTAAAAATTTAACTAAATCCATAAGACATTATAAAGTTCCCACATAATTTTATTCCCACTAAATTTGAATTCAAATGAGGGGTCTAAGATAGGGTTTCTGAATGAGGGTTTGAGAAATATTGAAGCATGGATTTAATCTGAATTTCATTAGACCAAAGGCTAGTAAAAGGTTAGATTAAGATAAAATCATTAAAATTATAAAACCCAAACATTGTCTACCTCCATTGGACATTTTTTAGGCCTATAACCTAAAATAATAAGATCCAAAGATAACAAACTTTAGATAAGGTTAAACTAGAGCCATAAAAAAGTAGAGAAACTAGAACATGGTGTGGATGATCTTCAAAAAATGAATAATGTGTAAATGTGGTAATGATATTTTGATCTAATTGATTTTAAATTTTAAGGTACAAATTGCATAATTTGACACAAGGGTCCCCATTTTTCCTAAATGGGGGTATGTTGACCTCAATAAATGGCGACTTTCAGGGGAAACATAAAAATATGTTAGAATCTAGATATTTTGGTTCAGACAAATAACTAGATTACTAATTCTATTTGATCAATACCATTATCAAGATTAGTTAATGGTTAAAAAAACCCTTACATTTATAGAACTAGGAACAAACATCAAAACCTAGCCATGTTGTGTGTGCTTTGATTCCACTTACTATTTGTCATGGGATTCAGGGGACAACTTCTAGGTTTTATGTCTTCAATCATTAACATTGACTTACAATATATTTAGATACTAATTAAGAACCATACTTTAGCTTAGAGAGGGCTTGGGCATTGCTCTACTTTTAGCCAGGCATCTATATCCCTTAAAAATATGCCTTTGGCTCCACTCATGGATTTTCTCTACTAACATCTAGGTGTCCATAGCTTCAATGGAGATTACCAGAACCACCTTTGCTTGGAAAGCTTTTAATTTTGCAATACGCTCCTTTTTTTTAAATTTTTTAGTTCTTTTAAGATTTCTAGAAAAGGTTAGGGAACCAAGTTATCCATGGTTAGGAATTTGGTCAAATGTTTGCTATTCAGGCAATCACCTATGGTTGTAACCTTTGTCCCAAGTAAGGATATTCATTAAATACAAACATGACTGTGCCTTAATAATTCAAGCTTTCATCTCATATGTGTAATTCTTATTAAAACCAAGTTTAGATCAAAATAATGTTTAAGTTCTTATATAGAAACTAATCTATCCACTCATCCTTACTAGTTTCTATAAACTATATCATCAAGCTCATATTTTGGATCCATTATCAACATTTGCTTAAGATTCATACATGCATTCCTAAAATGTGGAGTTTTTGAGTAATTAGAATTAAATCTAAGTTGAGGGCTATCTAAAATGACTTATTAGAAGCAACAAAAAAAGCAGAGAAAGCAAACACACAAAACAAAAAAGAAAGAAAAAATCAAATGAAAATATACAAACATATGTACAAATAAGGGATAGGAAGGAAATCATAGAAAGAAACTAAACTAGCTTACCTACATTAACTCTAACTATTCTTACAATTTACTCCATGAAGATCCTAGAGGGGTAGCAGAAAAGTAATGATTGAGATACTACCCATTGGTGAGCAATGTGAACTTTGTTCCTTATAGTTATTTCAATTTTAAGGTGTTGTTTCCAAGTGTCTCAACAATCTTATAGGGACATATCCACAAAGGAGTGAACTTCCCATGTTTATAAACCATTAGGCTTAGATGCCTTGTCCTAAAGAAGAACTAAGTCTCATTGTTTGAACACCTTTATCCTTGATCATTTATCAAACCAACTTTTTACCATGGTTCGGTGCTTGATAGAGTTGGTAAAAGACTCTTCTCTGGCATCTTCCATCTAAACAATTTCTAGCAATCTTGAATTTATAAGTTCTTGATCTTCCTCCATATATTCCTGCATGAGCTTGTACATTTGTAACTTGAGGGTGATGGTGAAGATGAGTTCTTGGCCATATACTATAAATAATGGTGATGTCTTAAGAGCCTACTTGACCCTTGTTCTATCTACCCAAAGGGCACATTTGAGAAGCTTGTGCCATGTTCTAGGTTTTTTTGTAGCAAACTTATTTATTGCCTTCATCAAGTTTTTATTAGTTGATTCAAATACTCTATTACCTTGAGGGTAATGGTTGGATGAGAATCTAATAATTATACTACTATCATATGCCCATTTGTTAATCTTAATGGATATAAAATTTGATCCATTATCACATACTAGAGAGACCAATGTCCCAAATTTGGTGCATATTTTTTCTTCTAGAAAAGTGATCACTTCTTTGATCTTGCACTATTTAGTGGCCACTACCTCAATCCATCTAGTGTAGTAGTTGATATAATTTAGATCATACCTATGACCTTATAATGAATTAGGGTTGAATACCCCTAAAAATCTAGTCCCCACTAAGCAAAAGGTTTATCTACCATAATTGGCTATAGTGGCATGACTACCTTAGGCTCTTTTATGCTAAAGACTTGGCATGAATGGCATTGCCTTACATTTATATGGGAATCCTTGAATATTTTGGGCTAATAATAACTAGATTTAAGGATTTTTTGAGTTTTTTTCCTTCCATATAGATGTCCACTTCCCATCTTCTCATGAAAAGTGCTCATGATCTCAGTTGCTTCTTCTTTGGATACACATCTCAAGTAAATGCCTTCAAATTTTTTTCTATATAACACTCCATTTTTAATCAAGTAGTGGGCTTCCTTGAGTATTATGGCTCTTTGATTCCTAGTTAACCTTGTAGGACAAGTTCCATTGATTAGTATATAGATAATAGGATCATACCAATCATTGGCCTGAAAACTTTCTTATTCAACTTGCATGACATTTAACTTGGGGTTAGCATTGGAAATCATTTAGATCAGACCTTGGCACCTTACCATTTTTGTAATATTTATCTAAATGTCATATTCTTGAAGAATAGACATCCACTTACCTCTCCTTTCTCCTAATTCATTTTGGCTCAACATTATCTTTGTAGTAGGGTTAGATAGAATGGCATACACTTTATTCCTAAGAATGTATTCCATAAATTTTTTCAATGATTTACCTAATACACATGTTTTCTTATAAATCAAAGAATAATTTAACTTGACATTTTTAAATTTTGTGCTCATGAAAGCAATTGGATGATAACATCCATCAATTTTTTGATTTAAAACTACAACAATAATATGATCAGAAGCAAAGGAATAAAGATAATAAATCTTTGGAAAAGTTTGGACTTATCAGGACTAGAGCTTGACTAATTGACTATTTGATGTCCCTAAAGGCCTTCTTTGGTTCCTCATTCCATGAGATTTTAGCATCATTTTTTATCATGTCATTTAATGGTTTGACAACTTTTGCAAAGCTAGAAATAAACTTTCTTACAAAGTTAATTTTTTCAAAGAATGATTTCA
Source organism: Torreya grandis (assembly GCA_037957365.1). Lineage (NCBI taxonomy): Eukaryota > Viridiplantae > Streptophyta > Pinopsida > Cupressales > Taxaceae > Torreya > Torreya grandis. The sequence goes on from JARHVA010003572.1 coordinate 33,000, forward strand.
ATTCTTTCCTACTATTAGGAGGATATATTTTTGATATAGATTATACTCTTTCTAAATATAAGAGATCCATCCCTAGTAATGACATGGCCTAAAAAATTTCCATTAGTAACACAAAAGATGATTTTATTTGGGTTGAGAGAAATAACATACCTTTTACACCTTTCAATTACGTACTATAAATACATGATGTGGTCCTCCCTATTTTTAGAAAAAATAGTTAGAACATCCATGTATATAATAATACATTTACCTACCAAACCTTGGAAAGCATGATCCATGGCTATTTATAATGTTGTTCATGTGTTGATTAGTCTGAATGGCATCCTCTTGTATGTAAATGTGCCCCATTGGTAGTAAAAATAATCTTTATCTTATCTTCCTGATTCACTAATACCTAGTTATACCCTAAAAATACATCAAGAAAGGACATCATAGCAAAACCAAAAATGCTTTGTATAACTTTATCTAGAGAAGGCAAAGGCTAATTGTCCTTTTTAGATGACTTATTTAGATTCCTAAAATCAATGCATGGTCTTATTTCACCATTCTTTTTTTGACTGGGACCAGATTGGTGACTCAAGTAGAGTGCCTAATGGGAAGTACAATCTTGGCATCTAATAACTTCTTGAATTATTTGAAAAATATAGGCTATAAAATAGGGTTGACAAGTCTATACTTTTGTCTAAAAGTTTTGCATTTTTCCTTCAAGGGTATGGTATGGGTGATGACTCTTGGATCAAAAATACTTAAGTCATCATAAGACCATGTTATTATGTCCTTATAGTTTGTCATCAAGTCTTTGGCCCTTTTATTTTCAATGTTTGTACATGTTGTGCCAATTTTAACTAGTTAAGATTGATCTTGAGGTCCAAGATTAACTACCTTGTAATCCTTCTCACTTGATTTGGGAATCTTAGTGTTTTCAACTAGTTGTTCCTAATCAAATACCCTCTCCAAGGTAATCATGACTTTGGTAATTTTATTGTCATTTAGTTGAATGACTTTGTTTTCAAATCTATGATCCTCTTTAAGAGAATTTTCATTGGCCTCATCTATGACATGGAATTCAAATACCCTTGAGTTGGTCTTGAAATCCAAGATTTGTTGGTCATCACTAATTTTTTTAGATGGCTTACATTATCTAGGTTTGAAGGGCATGGGACCATCTAAATGCTAAAGTTTTGAGAGTCATGATTTGGCATAATATTGGCTATGGTAGAGGCAAGCTTTCTCTTCCCTAAGAATGGAAATAATGTTTAAATCATTAAAAATTTTAAGTAGATCCTAAACTCTAAATTTATACCTCTTGAGATATGACAATTTACATTGGTATTTACTCCTCACTTGATTGAATACAAGTTTTGACTCCCCATCAACTAAGAGTTCTTTAAATTTATGATTAATGGCAAACTTTAATCCTAAAATCAAGGATTCATACTTTGCATGATTATTGGTACAAGGAAACTAAAATCTATAAGAAATTTTTAGTTTTTTCCCAATAGGATTGGTAAGAATAATTCCTACTTTAGATATAGACTTACACCTAGCACCATCAAAATGTAATTTCCAAATTCTAGGCAAAGCATGAGAAGGTTTAGAATTACATACCTTAAAAGTATTGAGAGTATACACTCCTAATTTAGAGCCCATCATGTTGATCTCATCAGAGTCCAACATGTTAACTCTTTCATTTTTAGCATTATATTTTGTGATCATGTGCTTCATTTGAGGCTCTATTTCCACTTTGATCTAATTTGGAACTCCTTTCCATGGTAGCCAAAAATGTGAATAGTCATTGGACATATATCCATTCAAGGCCTTTGTCCACTCTCTACTTAATAGTAACCCATAAGCATTAGTTATGTCTACCACCTAGATGTAAATAAATTTATGGACCCTTGGCTTAGATTCAAGTTGCATATGAACAATTGAAAATTCCCCAATTACCTTGACTCTAGACTTATCTAACTGAGTAATAACTCTATCAAATTTAACAGGAGTCAAGTCGAGTTGTTTACAAATAAATTTTACCATAATGTTTATGGATGGACCAGAATCTAATAAAAAATTATGTAAATTCTTACCAAACATTCTAATAGTAAGTAGGAAAGGTGGGGATTTTGTCTTAGCATTATATATAGCAGCATTGATGTTGTCAATTTTGGGTGGCCTACCAATTTTTATAGATAAGGACTCCAACAATAGGTCTATTTACTCAGTGATATATGTAAATTCATGCAATGTAATGTTATCTTTAATTTTATTCATGTATTCTATAATATTATACCTATTTTTATTAGAATAATTAAGTGCATCAGTATTATACTTAGAAATAATTCCCTTTGGAGGCTCTGAGTCATTATCTAAGGTAATATCTGAAGGAGTGCCAAAGTTGTTTAGAGGTGTTGAAGTAGTAAAGGGATTCTTCTGGTCTATTTTTCATAAGGGGTAGGTATTCTTTAGGAATTACTAAAAAGCATGGACTTATTTATGAATATCATCAAGTTCATTATCTTCTTAGAAAGGGAAGTCAAACATCTCTACCATGAAGTCTTGGTCAGCAGATTTAGATTCTGATGTATATGCACCATTATCTTTATTAGGAACAACTTCAAACATATCTAGTTCTTCTTGAAAGGCCTCAAAGGCTTTGTGGAATTTAATGTAGTCTATCTCACCATGTCTAGAAGAGCAATGTACTCTACAATAATTAGGTAAAGCAATATCAATAAGGTTTATATCCATTATTGTCTTGATAGAAGATGACTCATTATTCTTATTGTTATCATAACTATAATTATGGGATCTATTATTGGGATTGTTAAAACTTTGAAAATAAAATTTCTAACCTGATATCTCTCCAATATTACTAACCCACTTCTGTAATTGAAGAAAATTAATGCTTAAATTTTGGATCATCTTTAAGATAGATTCATTTTCATTTTTGGGTGCCTTAAAATTATTAACCTAATTATTATTAGCACCAATGATTGGTAATAAAGTCTTCTAATCACTTGGGTTAAATCCATTTGTGGTAATGTTCAAGAATCCTAAGTTCTAAGTAGGATGAGCATGATAAGGGTAATTGGTTCAAACTAGGGATCTAGTTTAAAGCAGGTATGTTCTGATTATTATTTGAGAAGACATTTAAGGTAGGCAAATGTGTATTGATTTTGGGAAATTAGTAATCCATTTGACCTTTGGGTTTCATCTAGTCATTAATAATCATAGCCTCAGCATAAGCTAAAGCTAAGGTGTTCATGGGTCTAATAGATCTCTTTATAAATATAGAGGTCATAAGATCTAAAGCATATTTATAGATCTCCAAGGCCAAAGTGTCATCAAGATTGTAAGGATATATGGTTTGGATATACATATTTTAGAACCTATCATTAAATTCTCTTATAATTTCATTTCATCCCTCTTTATTGTGGTGAATTACTGGTATAAGATACAAGGACTAATAATTTTGCCAAACTAGTCAATGAAGACATTATTAAAGCAATCCCAACTATTAATGTATTTTTTAGATAGATTAAGAAACCATTCATAAGAAACATCCTTAAAATTAAAAGGAAATAACCTACATTCCAAGTCCTCATGGAATATAATTAGCAATCTTAATGCATTTTTTAATGACTTAATATGTTCCTCTATAGTTACAATACTAATAGGACTAAATATTGGCAACCATTTCTAAGGGTTATAGGGAAGGTCATCTACCACACCTATCATGTTGATATAATAACCACCTATCCAAGCCATACCTTGATTAGGGTTGAATATGTGAACACCCTGAATTGATGAAGTTGGCAAAAATTTTGAAATCATGTGCTTACCTTTGTCCCGCCTAGCTCTTTTATGGACTTCTATTTTGAGTAGAGGTTATTTGGTCTCTAAATGTGAATATTTGGATTCTTGGAAATTCCATCTTGAAAATTTTATATCTTTTTTGAAATATGATGTGCAAATTAATCTTTACATATAATAACAATTTGACTTACACAATAAGTAAATTTTGTAAACATTCATATAAAGGATGACAAAGGAAGGAAATCTTTAAGATATATCCAAATATATAATTAAGGTCAAAATTTACACATTTTAGGCTCATATAAACTCAATTGAGAAAAATATCTAAGAATCTTTGATCAAAACAATTATTACTAACCTCAAATATGTTGGTTTCATAATTCTAAAGCTATCTTTATCATAATTCAATGTATGTCTTCGAAGAATGTTAATATTTGCCTAAATGATCACAAAGACCAATCTAAAACTATGAAAATCAACAACCTTGACATGATCATTCTTAAAGAAACATAAATATTCAAAGAGTGAAGTGATCTTTAAATAGAATTCATGAAAACCAACAAAGATACTACAAATCTACAAAGAAAGGGACCCTCCTTCTAGTGCCAATGAAACCTACCCTATTGATGCCTACATATGTATCACAAGGTGATCCAAGTATTTAAGAAACACTTATCATTTTATAATTCAAATAATTTAGAGCATGATGTACAATTTGTGATAATCTTATTATTTGTGGTGGAATAGAGGCAAAATAAATGACTATTTCATAATATTTATATTAGTTGGTCATTGGGAGCTACCACAGCCTATAAATATTTGTAAATAAGAAGATGATATATTATAATTAAGATGTATTATGTTCAAACCTAAGTCTAAATCTAAAATATGATGGACATATACAATGAAGCTTTAATCTAAAGTGAATTGGTTAAAAAAGAAGCAAAAGGAAGGGTAGGGTAGAGAGAAAATATGTGACTGATCTTTATCTTAGATAACATGACAAAGTTAAAGTGTTTCACAAATATTCACTTAAAAAATATACCAATTAAACTTCTAAGGAAGATAAAAAATAATGCAAATAAGAACCAAGTTTACTTTAAAGATTTACTCCTTTAAGTAGATAGTTGATGCACATCTACAAATGTAGCTAAAATAAAATGAATCAAACTAAATAACCTTCAATTAACCTAGAATTAGCACAATTTAAAAAAAAATCACTTAAAGGTACATACCAAGAATTCACAAGAACAATTTAAATCTAAAATTTAGAATAGAAAATTGAGAGAGAAGCCATGTGATTTAACAATTTTAGGAATATTGGTGCATTATTCTTAATTTAGTTAAAAGGTCTAGATTGATAAATTAGTAAATAATATGCATTAAATAAGATACTAATTTGTGAAATTTATTTTTAATTATATATTTTATAAAAATAGTAATAAGAGGGAAAAAATAAGACTTACCTTAAAATGTGTTGATCTGATTGAAACAAGATTTGATATTCACTATGCAATCTTGGGAAACTACCAAAAATAGGATTCTAAATTTCATTTTTTGATTAGATAGGAGCACTAAAATTTAATAAGAATGGAATCAGCACTGTAGTCCTTATCTGGAACTATTATCCTAAGGATATGAGCTTTTTGGATTTTGTTTGGTAGGTCTGTGTGACCCTGTCTTTGAAGTTATAGCAATTGAAAGACTATAGAGCTCCCTGTGGAGTTAATTTTTTCTTCAAACCCTATCTTCCATTGTGTTTTGACAAACTGTGATCAAGAGGGGGGGTTAGTGTTTGTAAGATTCACTAGACATGCTTCACACCCCATGTGTGGGTACATTGCCTATATACCAATACTCTAAAGAGGAATCAAGCCATATGTAGTTCTCCTTTTGAAAGTGCTTAGTGTAATTTTGATATGAGAATGCAAGAAATGATAGACTAGATGTGATTGAGGATGTCTAGGGATTGATACATAGATTTAGATGTGCTTATGACTGTACTAGATGGCTATATATAGAGAATAAGAAAGATAACTTGAGTGGTTTCACTTGTATTCTTACTTGCTAGATAATATTTACCAATCCCTTCCAAATGATATTTGAATGGGATTTTATAGGGATCTATTGGTCATGGATTGAATTTTATCACATTAGGTCAACAAGGAGAAGGATGGGGAATTAAAAAAATGACCATTGTGGCTAGAAATGAGCTTGGACAATAGCAATGAAAGTGGATAGGAGTGGCATTGGTGCTATTATCCTAATGCAGTGTTATTGTCTTGGGTAGATAGGACCTAGGGGGATGGATTGGTTATGAAAAGAGGGTCCTATCTAAGCTATGATTAGTTCTAGAAGGCTATGAATGACTGGGAATTAGTGAAAACAAGCCTATGAGGGTCATGAGGGCAAGCAAGAGGGACCTATGGGTTGGGTGTCATTAGCCAAGCTCAAGTTACCAATTTTTTGCATTTTATATGACTACATTTGCCCCCACTTTATTTTATTGATGCAACAAAGTGAAGTACTAGGATAAAGGAAAAATAGAAAGAGTACCTAAACTTACCTAAAAGGGTGAATTCCATGAAGCTATGTGATGTTGGGTGTGCATAGAGATAACACACTATGAAGTGTAAATTTGCAAGTGAAAAAAATAGTAGATCAGTTCTTACTAGATATAATATATCTAAAATAAGAATGTAAAAAATTGGTTTAGAGAGAGAAAGGAAGAGAAATGAATGAATACACCTCACCAGGTATGCAAACCAATACAAAACTTGTTATGTTACTGAGTGATGTTGAATGCGTGTTAAACCAAGAGTAATATCATGAACAGAGTTGAGTTCTTAATTCCCCAAAAGTGGCTCAAGAATACAAAGGCTAGCCCTTTAGCTTTATCATCACCCATTAAGTGAAGCTAGGTGGTCATATGTGTGTTTATTGATGTTTAGACTATGTGTCTAATCCCTCTGAATAGGTGGCTCAAGAATAGAAAGGTTAGCTAGTCCTTTGGCTCCATCATTGCCTTTGAAGTAAAGTTGTAAAATAATACTAGTATGAAATGCGTATCATATGAGATGGATCATGAAGCCCTTGAATGTATTGTGATATGATAATTTTGGTATGAATATCCAAATGTATGTTGGAAACTAGGCCACTCTTGGCCGCTCTAAAAGATGGAGATTAGGCTTATATGAAAGCTAGTTTGAAACTAAGAATATAGATTATGTGGAAACCACTTGGGAACTCAAGAACTCATGAAATCAAAATTTAGGATTATATGAAATTCAAACCAAAATGATGCAAACCACATACATATGGAGTAAGGTATGTGACTATTGAGAATGTCTAGGAAATGTTGAACTTGGAAAGAAAAAATGTGTTGCACACATTGCCCCCAATCACTGGTGTCTAAAACATGGATTCTAATCTAGAATTTGTACCAACTACCATATCTAAAAATATAATTGAGAGCCATCATGCCACACATGATGCCCCCTATATCTAGATTCTCTAAGAAAACTATACTAAAACTATTGATTCTAGTCTGAACTATAGCTGATAAAATTGTAACTGAACTTACATTTCTATCTATTTATGGAAAATATGGTTTTTTTAATTTATTAAATAGCACTAAATATGGATATTAGTGCCACTAGTACTATAGTACAATCTTATCACTATTGTCTTAGGTTAAATCTAATGATTTTTTTAAATTCTTGACTATCTACCTAGTATGTTCTAATTGGTTTGCTATTTGGTTATTCTAAATGTTGTTTTTTTGATTGTTAGGAGCTATGATCTCTATGATAAAACCCTTATTTGTGACCCCCTCTTCTAAGGGTAGGAATGAAGACCTGACAATGACTTCCCTTATAAAAAAGATGCCTGCAAGTGTGTTATGCTTCAAAGATACATGATATAGCAATGATAATTAAAAATATATCTCAAAATATAACATGATTTATATTGAGATATTGTTAGATCAATATAGGTATGCCTAGATAGATGTAACTATGTAATAACATGTGCAATGTACTAAACTATAATTTAGATTCTAGTTAGTTTTTATTTTTTAGTTGGAGGGATGGAGTTTGATGTCCATCATGGCATCCAAAAAACTATGAATAATGCATGATATGGATCATGACATTACAAACAATCAAGAAGCAAACAATAAACAAGCATATAATGCAAGAAACAAGAATCAAGAAGAAAGAATCATACAAGAGTAGTCAAGGGGCCAAGTAAATAAGGGACATGGGCACATGTCACTCAAAATAGAAAGCAATCATACAAGGCATGTTTAAATGCCACATACACATATAGTTGAAACAAGTAGTTGGCATAGTAGCCACAATAACATAGAGGATTACAAGCAAAGGACATTAGAAAATGTCCTAAGGAACACACATGAATAGAATAAAAGGACATTAGTAAATGTCCTAAGGCACATACAGAAGATAAACTAGAACTGAGAAAATGCAATCAAATCAATCTAATGCTAAGCATGAAAAGAAATCATGTAATAAATTAGAATTATAAGTGGATATAACTAATCAAATCAAGAAGTGAATTTATGCAAGACATGTTAGTACAAGACTAGGTATATGCTAAGAAATACACAAGTGATATATACTAGTGAGTGTCGATAGAGTAATTTATGTAATCAAGTACGTAATGTACATCAAAATTAAAACTAAAGTGTGTGGTGTATGAATGATAGAACCTAAATGGTGTATTCATGTAGAAGATGCCCCTAGTAGGTATGTATATTGATGTGTGCCTCGATGTAGAAGTAGGATGCCCCCTCAATGGGTAGAGTGAAGCAATCAAAGAGTTGGATTTCACTGCACCCACTCAAAAAATATCAAGTGAAGCATGGTAATGTAGATAAATAAATAAACAATAGCATAGAACAATAAATGTAAGTCTACCATTAATAGTAGAAATGTGAAGAATGGATAATGCATACAATCAAAAATATTTTAGGTATTTTGATATATTTGAATGTTTTTCTATTTTGAATATATTACATTATTTTTGATTTTTTGAGATTTGAGCTATGTATAATCAATCACAAGAAGATTATGTACAAAAAAAACTAAGAAAATATGTACAAGTAATCAAAAAGAAACTATGTACAAGTGACATTGAGGAGTGATGATACTAACTGATGAGTCTCATGGGAGACTCCCTATCATAGTGTCCTATATCAAATAAAGTAATCATGCATGATTATGAAGCATGAGGGAATGACTGTGAATATGATTTTGAATATTCAAATTCATTGTTGGTATCTTGGAAGTCATAATAACTTGTATTGTTCCACTCATCATTATCTTATTGATTTTGAACTAATGGAATGTTAGTGTTGAATTTTGTTGTATCTATATCTTTTGCTTTGATAAATTATGTATGTGAATGATTTTCCTTAGGATGTTCAATATATCCCAAACCTTGGTGACAAACATTATCAATTACTAGAATAGGAGTAGTGATGCCTTGAGCTTGCTTGCCCAATCCTTGACCTTGATAATCAAACTATTATAGATATTTTTGACCAAACCCATACTAATTTGAAAGTTGAGCCTCATTTTGGAGAGGTATATTTACATATTTTTCATGTTTTACCTATGCTTGTGGCACTATTTATTTCTTTGATTTTGCTTTTTGATCCTTTTGTTATTCTGAGTTATGCTTTAGTAACCACTTTTGTACTGTTTCTAAATTTAACCCTTTGTGAATGTGTTCCTATGCCACTATGGATTGATTGAATGATTTACCTTGTATAATGTCCTCATTAGTAATTATCCATTGTATATGTTCTTTCAATGAAAAACATGAATCTGTGTGATGTCCATGCATTCTATGATATGGACAATAATATTTAGATCTTCTCACTAGATGTAGAGGAGGTAGTTTGATCAACTTAGATTTAATCATTTCCCTTAGTACTTCATTTGAACTCTTATTTGACCTCTGAATGCTTTTTGAATCAATTGTTGTAGAGTTACTTTGTTTTGATTTCTTGTTTTGATATGTAATGTTGCTTGCAATCAATTGACTAGGTGAAGGTACATATACATGATTGACACTAAGATGCCTTTGAGGTTTTTATATTATAATGTAATTTTCCAATGTTGTGATTTTGTCATGTAATAGTTGATTTTATGTTTTTAAATCTAAAATTAACTTTGTCATACTAGTTATTTTATCCCTTAGAGTCTTACAAGTGCAAACCTTAGTTACTTGATTAAACATGTAAACATATATGTTAAAGAGGATTTGAAGAAGCTATAGGCTGAATGTATGAATTAGGAATAATAGTATGAACTACCTCACCTTTTAGAGGTGTGATAGCATGGACCTAGTTAGAGGGAAAGTACTTATCACCCTCTTGGGGAAGAGGAGGAGAAGAAAATTATTTCCTATGCATAAGATATGACATTTCAACTTTATATGTGGTTGTTAGTTTATGCCATGGATCCTCTAGGTAGAAACCATGTATATGGGATAAAATGCATGTAATTGGAGTTATAATTTGTCTATAAATATGTTTAAAAAGAGCATTCCACATGAGAGATATCAATTTTGGGATAGAAAACATGAATTTGTGCATGAATGCATAATAAACTTTGGCATGTGCTATGACATTTCTAATGTGTTTAACATGATAAACTTGAAAAAAATTCCATATGAGAGATATAAAGCAAGGGATATAAAGCATGAATTTTTGCATGAATGCATAATAAACTTTGGAATGTGATATGACATTTCTAATGTGTTTAGCATGATAAACTTGAATTTTTTTCCATATGAGAGATAAAAATCAAGAGATGAAACCTTGTATTAAAGACAAGTAAACTTTTCTTTGAAGGAGAGGTATATTACTATGTTTAACAATAACTTTCTTAATATCATCCCATATTATGAAAAATAGACATGAAAATCAAAGAATGAAGCTTTGTACTAACATATGGTAAACTTCATCATTCACGTACATGATAAGACCAATGATGGTCTCCTTATTTTTTTCAAGAAATACAAGAAAAATTTGTAGATAAGTGAGATCCAATTTTAAAATCTAATTGTAGAATGTAAGGTGATAACTCAAAAGTATTAGGACCTAGTGTATGTAACTAGGGTTTGAAAGATGATTTATTTGGAAAATAGTATGAAAATTTGAAATTTAAAGTGAATTTCTAAGTGAAATATGCAACTAAAAATTTAGAAAATTATTGGAAAAATATTGATTGCATAGGACCTAGTATGTGCAACTAGGGTTTTAAGAACAATAAAAATTTGAAAATTACTATTTAATTTTTAAATTTGAATGTATTTTTTTATTTAAATATGCTAGTACAAATTCAGAAAATGATTAGAAAAATACTGGGACTTAGTATGGGAAACTAGGGTTTTGAAAGAAAATTATTTTAAAATTAGTATGAAATTTTAAAATTTAATACTAATTTATGATTTTATTTTACAAGTAAAAAATTAAAAAAAAAAGAAAAATTAGTAGGAAATTTACCCTAAGTTTTTTAGGGTTTTTATGTACAAACGAAGTAAGTCAGGTTCACCAAATAATTTAAATTTTTTTGGAATATTTGTGTATTATTCCTAATTTAGTTAAAGGGTCTAGATTGATAAATCAGTAAATGATATGTAGTAAATAAGCTATTTATTTTTGAAATTTATTTGTAATTAAAGATTTTCTAAAAATAGTAATAAGAGATAAAAAGACTTAGCTTAAATTATGTTGATCCAACTGAGACAAGATCTAATAATCATTTTGTAGGCCTAGGACACTGTCACAAATAGGATTCTAACTTTCATTTTTTGATTGGATAAGAGAACCAAAAGTAGATAGGAGTGGCACCAGTGCTATAGTCCTTGTTTAATGTTGTTGTTCTGAGGATCTAATCTTTCTAGGTTTTATTGGTTAGGTATGTGTGACCCTATCTCTAAAGTTTTAGTAGTTGGAAATCTATAGAGCTCTTTCTAGAGTAAATTCTTTTTTAAAACCCTATTTTCTATTATTATTTAACCAATTTTGAGAAAGAGGGGTGATTAGTGTGTGTAATATGCACTAGATGTGCTTCACGCTCCATGTGTGGGTACATTACCTACATACCAATACTTTGAGAGGGATCAAGCCATTTTTAGTTCTCCATTTGAAAGTGCTTGGTGAAATTTTGATATGAGAATGAAATAAATGCTAGACTAGATGTGCTTGAGGATGGCTAAGGACTGATGCAGATATTTAGATGTGCGTAGGACTATACTAGATGGTTGTATGAAAATAATAGGGAATATTACCTAAGTGGTTTCACTTGTATTTTTTATATCTTGATAATATTTACCAACCCATTATAAATGATCTTTTAATGGGATTTTATAGGGATCTATTGGTCATGGATTGAATTTTCTCACATTAGTTTGACAAGGAAAAGGATGGGGAACTGAAAGAAATTGACTATTGAGGCTAGAAATGAGCTTGGACAACAACACTAAAAGTAGATAGGAGTTGTGTTGGCATTATTATCCTAGTGTGGTGATATTGTCCTAGGTAGATGTGACTTAGGGGGATGGATTGTTCATGAAAAGAGGGTCCTGGCTCAGCTAGGATAAGGTCCAAATGGGTACAAATGATTGGGAATTAATAAAAACAAGCTTATGAAGGTCATGAGAGCAAGCAAGAGGGACCTATGGGTTGGGTGTCATTATCCATGCTCAAGTTACCAATTTTTACATTTTATATGACTATACCATGTAACAATTCACACAAACAAAATGAGATAATATTTATAGAATTCTTTATTTGTATTAGTTACTCAAAGTTTACACTAGTTTTAGCTAAAAAATACCTTTTATTACAAATGGTAATACTCCATTTTATTGAATACTAAGGTATTATACCAGTCAATCATATCAAATTACAAGTGTATAAGTATAAGGATAGATGTCCTTTCTACAAATTTTCTAGAATACACTAAACCTTTCCAAGTAGACTGACTTATAAGCAGTGTGCTTTTACAATTTCACATTGCTTTGCAAAATAATATTCTATTTAAAAAATTTACAAAGATATTACAAAGAGAATATTCCTAATTAACTTTTTCTATGGATTCTTGTGCTGATGAAGTCCCCTGTTATTGTTGCCTAGCCTATAGGATTGTCAACCTATAATGTTTCTCACTGATAAACTAAAGATCCACTAATGGATTTAAGAAAATTTCCTTTCCATGATCTTCTAGGTCTTTAAGGTTCTTTTCAATCCTCTTTATATCTTATTTGATGCCCCTACCATCTCCCATTTTCTCCTCAAATGATAGGAGTAAGCTCATGACTTTACTATTGCTATCTATTGTTTAGTTATGCCCTTGGTTTCTTACTTCTTGTATGAATTGAATGGTTCTATGTTTAAACTCTTCATCATTTATGATACACAATGAGCTAGGGGATGTGGTCTCCTTTATCAAGCTATTTAAGATATGAGATGCTCTCTCTTTTAGCTGGTTGAAGTCTTTAGCAAGGTCATCCATTATTTTGGACCAACTGTCTAGGGTCTCAATCTTGTCAACTAATATGGCCATGGCCATATTCAAATTTTACCTACTGATATTTTTGAAATTTGGGACTATATTTTTTGACAAGGCCTTAATCAAGTCTTTTACCTGAAGACTTGTAGCTTCCCATTGGCCAACTTGGCATTACTTTATAGATTTGTTTTTCTATGTCTCTGTCTGGTCTTAACTAAATTTAAAGAGATGAATAGGTCATCCATGGTGTCCTCAAAATTCTTGAATCTACCTTCATGAATTGATAAGATAACAAACTCCTTCAAATTTTTGTTATCTTATGATAGTCCCTTAATAATTATTTACAACTGATCACTTTGATCTTGGGCCACTACAAGGATCTTCTCTTAAAAGATCTTATTTTGTCTTGGCTTCTACCCTACCATTGGAGTTAGACCAACAAAAGTTTTAATCTTCTGAAAGGTGAACTATTCACCTTTAACCATGGATTTCTTCTCAATTACTCTCTCCATGCTAGTTTTCTTTAGGTTAAACCAAACTCCCACCAATGATTTTATCACTTGAAGATTAGGGATCTCAACTTATGATACACTTGAAGTTCTAGGAGCATCCATCTATGTTCCCCTTAACTTTTCAAGGATATCCATACATCTTTCCTTTTCCTGTTGTTGAAGTTACATAATCTAGGGCTTAAGTTTATCATGCACATGGATGTTGATAGACTTTATAACAACCCAATGGTCGTGAATGGTTGGAACCTTTTGCAACTTGACATATATGAATTATTCTAGAATGGTAGGGCCATAAATTAGATTGTCTTCACTAAAAAAGCTGATTTCACTCTAGGGTTGAGTGAAAGTCAATTTTGGCTTCTTGTCTCCTACTTGAACTAGAGCTATTTCATCTTTCCTTTGGGTTATATTGTAATCATGACCAAGGCTAGAGATACTTCCTTTTCCTTTTCTTCCTTTGCTTCCTCCTCAATTTGGGATTGAGTTTCTTCAATTCATACTTCTTGATCTGATTCATAAGCACTAGTTAGTGATTTTAAGACATCCTCTACTATCTCCTTAGGATCCAATACATTTATGTCATTATCTTCAATATATGAACCTAGTTCAAGATGAGTTGAGGAAGATGCCACTTCACTAGGTCTCCTCTCCTTAGGTCTCTTTTCTTTTATCCCTTATGTAGCTTGAGGAGGTCTAAAAGATGGTCTTGGTAGAAAATGGTATTGCAAAGGCCCCATCTACCATAGATCCTCACTTGTCTTTTACTCTCTTAGTAGTCTATATTTGATCTTGATGTTATGCCTTTTAACCTTTCCAAGACTTCTATGAATGAGGAAGCTTGGATTTACATTACATCATGGACACTAGGGCAATGTTTATAAATCATGTTAATATACTTGGCCTTCAAATGTTTTGTAACACTTTAAAAGGGGTCTCATTGTCTCATCTTATCAATCTAAAAATTGAAATAGGACTTATGCCTAGAGATAGTCTCTACATGGTCCAAATTCTAAAACATAGCCCTACTAATAGTCAAGGGAAAGGAATGGAGCAGTCCTTTCCTTTTAATTTTACACAAGTTGTCTATGCCATGTAATAATTGGTAAGCTACCTCTTTCTCTACTAACTTTGTGGGTACATGGACTGGTAATAGCCAAATTTCCCCAATAAGATCAAAATACTTCTTGATCAAAGGGATGACCCTCATTATAGGGATACCTGTAATGACTTCACTTAAAGATGGGTATACGTAGTCATATATGAATTTAATATGGTCCTTGTACTTGAATATATGTAATTTAGAATAATACTGGGAGACTATTTTTCTCCCATCAGGTGACCATTATTTTATGTTGGGGATTTTAATAGTGGATAAAAATTCATCTAAAAGATAAAACATAATATAAAAATGGTTTCTAATTTTTTTGTTTATTGTAAAGAATTGTCATTTCAAGAAAATACTGATCATCTCTCTAAAAGGGGAAGTAAGTCCTTTCTCAACCATGAAATAAATTTTTATGTCCTATCTATGTTATTTTTGATCCACCATGACTATGAGTTTATTTAAATTCTCACTAGTGGTCTAAAATTCACTTCTAGATTAGTTTACACTTGCTTAAGTAGTAATTAGACTCTCTCAAGGTCGATTATGATTAATTTGTGATTGAAATAGGGATTTGTAGATGATTAGTATTTTTATAAAAGTCCATTTGATCTTTAATGGAAATGTCTTTTAAGCTTAAGCAAGCTTGTGCCTTATATTTGATTTGGACCTTCACATTTATACCTTTGCCTTTTTTGTGCCCATAAAATTTTCAACTTTGTTGCTTTCTACTAATGTGGAATCATCATGGCATTTATGTGGCATTTTTGTTTTAATCTACTCATTAATATTCAAAAACTAACCATTTCCTTTTGAAAAACCACTCCATCTCACTCTATTGGATAATTCTACATAGATCAACATGAATCATTGATCTTGATCTTGAGATTTTCATGCCATTAGTCATTATATATACTTGGCTCTAATGTTGTGCTACTTGGTAGTCCCATGGGCCTTCTAAGCTTTTTATTTTGTCATCCTTTCTATTTAATGCATTCTCACCATGTGGTGATCACACATTTTCTTGGGGCTCTATCAAAATTTTGACTTTGTCTATGTTCCATTAGATCAATCACCTCCACTTGAATGTGAGTCATAGATCTTGAAAAGGTGTACTATGTTTAATTTAGGGTCAGGATACATAAAAAACTTAGGTTAAAGGATTTAGACTATAGTTTTTTTTCATGTTGATAAACATGAAATAAACTTTAAGCTAAAGTAGTTAAGCTAGGTTTAGAAAAAAAAGGGGACCCCAAATAGAAAGACTTAATGTAAGGTTTTTAACCTAAGGTTTTATTGTATCAATAAATATGACAAAACTTTAGAATAAAATCTCTAAGCTAAGTTTTATAACAATAGAACCCTTTATTTGTTATATTGATCCAATAGACAAATAGATCATGGGATATGTGTGGATCAAGCACAATATTTTATCCTAAAGTTTTTTCAAATGTTTAAAAACATGAATACATATTATGATAATATTTAAGTTAAGTCTATGATATTTATAATTGTTCCCATGTAATTTTACATAGTCTATGATAGGTTTAAGGGTAATGAAAGATCAATTTTGGTATTTAGGTACAAAATCTTAAGCATGTTTAATTTCTAAATGAGTCTCCATCAATCTTGTAATATGGAGAACAAAAATGTTCATTTATTCAAGTAAGATTATTTTCTAAGATAAAATTTGATGGTTTGGGGAATGCCAATGACTGCCTTATGGATGTCAATTGATGGTCATGGCAACATCAATTTAAATCTCACACAATTAACCATAAGAGCTAAATTTTTATGGTCTCACAGACGTTAATGATGGCCTCATGAACATTGATTGATAGTCATGAGGATGTCAAATTTAAGCTCATATAATTAATCTTAGAGGATAAATTTTGACGGTCTCATGGACATCAATGATGGCCTCATGGATGTTAATTGAGAGTTTTGAGAATGTAAAATTTAATATCACTAAATATAGTAGGTCCCATGGAACTTTGATTCAATATGCATCCTTTGATTGATCTCACCCAAGTAAATGTGGGACATTAATTACGATCTGGGCAGTCCAACATAATTGGTTCCTTTAGTCATAAATAGATCAAATTAGCTCAGGACTATGTATAATTTAGACCAAATTATAACTTAAGTCTTTAACATAGGTCTTAAAACATAATAAAATGAAGACCCTTAAAATAATTAAAATCATAACATAAGCTTTATCTTAAGGTTTTATTGTATTGATAAATACAATAAAACTTTAGGGTAAAACTTAGGCTAAGTCTACATTATAGTAAAAGGGATCCATTTTGATCAATGATGATCTCTCTCTATTTAATCAGCTTTTCTCGATTGAGCGTGGACCGTTGATCCTGTAAACAAGCACACAATTTAAGTTAGGGCTCAGGATATAAAATACTTAGGATAAAGTCTTAAGACTAATGTTTTGTTTGTGTTAATAAACACGAATGGTGCCTTAGGTTTAAGACATTAATCTAAGTTAATAACATATGAAAAGGACCCTATATAAAAAGGTTAGACTATATTAAAATAAAAGGGGATAAAGGGATTGGGATATACAAGAGACCTAGTATATAATTTTCTAGACTAAAGTTTGGTTGTGTTGAAAAACATGACCAATCCTTAGTATAAAAATTTAAATAAGTCCATATCTTTTTAGAAAGTTCTCACGTAAGTTTATTCCTACCAAATTTGAATCGAATGAGGGGTCTAATCTAGGGTTTCTAAATGAGGGTTTTATGAAGATTGAATCATGGATTTAATTTGAATTTCATCAAACTAAAGACTAGTAAAAGGTCGTGATTAAAATAAAATCTTTAAAGTTATGAAACCCAGACATTGTATGCTTCCAATGGACATTTGTTAGACCTATAACCTAAAATAAGAAGATCCAAAAGTTATCAAACTTTAGACAAATTTAAACCAAAGCCATGAACAAGTAGAGAAACTAGAATATGGTGTGGATTATCTTCAAAAAATTAATAATGTGAAAACATGGTAATGATGTTTTGATCCAATATATTTTCAATTTTAAGGTACAAATTGCATAATTTGACATAAGGGTCCCCATTTTTAAGAAATGCAGGTATGTTGACATCAAAAATTCCCACTCTAAACTATTAAAGATGCCAATTATACAAAATCAAGTAAGTCCATTCCACACAAGATAGGATTAATATTATAATAATAATGTTGTGCAATGTGTTGATTACTAAGCCTTTTAGAATGTATTCTTATCTTATTTGAAATTAATTACAATACAAATAAAAGTGGAAATTTTATATGTATATAATGGTAAAATACTTTATTTTAATTTTTTTTAATTTCATATTAATTTTAAGGTTTACATGGTTATAATAATTATAATTAAAAGATGTTTTAAAATAATATCTAAACTTTCATTCATTTCTAACATGTATTACTCAAAATTATTTAATTGGTATCACATTTCATTAGCATGATATGTAAAATGTTAAATTTCCCCACAATTGAGGATAAAGGAATTTCGTTGGTATCACTTTTTCTTTAAATTATGGCATTATTCAAAGAAAATTCAAGCTCACATTCTTTAGATCTTTCAAATTAGGATGAAATTTGAAGCCTATTTTCCTTAATGGTTCAATTTTTCTTAGTATGCTTTAAAATATTTCACATTAGCACATGTTCTTGAAATCCACAAATTATGTTTAAATACAAGTAATATTTTACACACATGAAGGTATTAATTTTCTATTATAACACTAATAAATGTGGTAAATTTACTAGAATACAATGGTTAAATATTAATAATCTTATTCATATTTAATTATTTATTTAATATATTAAACATATATATTAAAATAATCTCTACAATTAGTTTCATTTATAGTCATTTTATTTTATTATTACTTGAAACATCCCTACATAGATATGTGGAAATTGTAGACATTTCAAAAAGATTTTATGTAGGTACTACACTAGTTATTCAAATAATTTATAGAACATCTCAAATAAGTACAATTTTCAAATCATACCATATTAACAATCCCTCCTTAAATGACAAATTAGATATCAACTATAACACAAAACATGATAGATTACATAAGATTAATAATTATCAAATCGAGACATATCTCATAAGTTAATGGTGGGGTGTTTTTTGAATTTGAAAATCGACATGATAGTTAATGCAACATGTAATTTTTAAAATTTGAAATTTATACATTCAGATACTGCACAACATTTGTTCCTAGTCAAATGCATTATAATTTTTTGAGTATTGAAAGAATAAGGTTTGCTTCCTTCTATTGTTCTCAGGCAAATAAAGAAAACATATGACAAATAGAAAGAGGTGAAACTATTCAAATGTGGGTGATGCCACCACATGGAATGAGAGTGTATTAACATCAAAACTAAATACATATAGAGATAGTCAAGTTTCAAGGATACTAGCATCCACCTGGAAGCCTATCAACACTATAAACATATAGATATTATCAGGTTGTAGGGATACCAACAACCATCTTAGAGAATATTGGAAATATAAACAAATAATGATAGTTGGGTTTTAGGTATACTAGTATCCATTTGGGTGCCTATCAACACTAAAGCTAGATAAAAATAGTTGGGTTTTAGGGATACCAAAATCCATTTGAGAGCCTAACAAAACCATGCTAAATGAAAAATGAATAATTTACTAGTAAAATGACATAGATACAAATAAATATAACATCAATTTTTTTCAATTGGAAAAAAGAATAAAAAGTACAACATCAGGTTATGTTAGCACAAAGAGCAGGAACTACAACATCAAATACTAGGATTTAATTTTGTTTACGTATATACTATTTCTTATTCTTAAAAAAATCATTATATCTTCCTCCTTATATCTAAAACATGTAAATTGCATTTTATTTTTTAAAGTCAAATGTTAATTATAATTAGACTCCCTTAAAAAAAAATTAAGAATTTAAAATGAGTGCAACATTGACATAAAAAAATACTTGTGTAAACTCCTTATAATCTCCTTGTATAATATCCTTGCAAATGTAGTTATACTAAGATGTCTAAAAATTCAATTTCACATAAAAACAATAATAAAAAATTGAGCCCTTATGTAATCACCTTGTTGATCCCTTCCTCACTTTCAACTTTATTTGCCAAATCTAGCTTGACTCTTATATACCTATGGATGTAGGTTTCACACAAAAATAATTTATATCATACGCTATTGATTCCTTGTGTAGCCTCTTTATAGGTTCTTTCTTGAGCCTCAATTTTATTTCCACTAGTTTGATTTTATTTGTTTGCAATTATCATACCGTAGACAAATAATTATTAGGAAGTAACTCCTTTTCTACTTAGTAATGGATTTTTTCATTCTCTAAAACAATGAATGTAAAAATTTAAAATCATTACTATGAAATAATATGCAATATCCCCCTTATGATAATTTTAACTTTCTTTCGACTTTGGATTCATGTTTATATGCAAAATTATTTTTTTATGAAAAATAATTATAGTAATTTAAGCCATTTGATTTTATCGACAACACTTATTCCTCTTTGAATGTGCACTAATAGATTATAATGAGTGATTTATATTTATTGATATAAAAATTAGTATCTATTAATGAGTAGAGGCCTATATTCTGCATAATATAAGAAATATTGATTATTAATTGATAAAATTCTTTTCAATATATTTATAATCAGCACAATTGCTTATTATACATGGGTTTTGTAATATAGTTTGAATATTATCAACTAAGAAACCAATGGTATTTGCATATGTGCGATTGGCATGTGTCCATGACTCCACATTATTAAATTAATACTATTAATAAGATTCCAATATGCCCATTCTACATAATATATTAACCTTAGTTTATGAGAATAGATCAATAAGTGATCATGTTATGATCCATTATAATAAATTTATATTAATAGTATTTTAATAATATTACTAATTTAGAATCTAATATTTCTATCGTGTAAAATGGGCATGGGCCCTTGCACACAATCCAAGACTATTGGATTCTTAAGTGATAATTTTAGACTTATCTTGATAATGTATAATGAGCACATGACAAAATATTATCTAAAAAATTTAAGCATAACATAAATTATAAATATAGTAGTCTTTGAATGTTTAGGCTATTAGATTATTAATTGATGATGACATTCTAATGCAGATCATCACAAGGTTACTTAAGGTGTTAAAATGTTTGAATATTTCATGTTAGTCATTTTTGGTTTGATTTGAGTGTGAGTGGTATTTTAGGCTCCCATAGAGTGTGTTGGAGTCCTTGAGAGTCTTTGAGATTGTGTGTTCTTAACCTTCTAGAGTTTCCCACCAAAAAGGGAATTTGAAAATTTGAATTTAGTAATAAGGCTTTGAGTGGTGTTTTCAAGTGTTGTGTGTAATTCAAAGGTTGATAGATGTTTTTAAAGGGTCCTAATAGGTATTAGGAGTGGTATTAATTTTTTTTCAACGTTCATATCATGTAAAAGATAAATATGAGCCAATAAAGATGAATATAATTGCCACACTATGTGGAGTTAGCCAAGAAAAGGGAGTTTTCTTGCATGTTTGGCATCATAAAAGGTTATAAATTCATGTGATAAGGAAGAGGTGGTACTAGGTATGTATATTATGAAAAAAATGAATAATATATATTGTGATTCTAAAAAATGAGGAGAAAATATCAATATCTAAAAGTAGATTGCCTACCTTACAATATTTTGTACATGCACTGTGTTTATATTTGAGAGAATTAAACAAAGAGAAGTTTTTGAAGAATATTTATTAAATATCAAGGATTAATATTAATATAATTTTTTTATTTTATTATTATTCATGGTTTTTTTTGTTCCCATAACCATATTATATATTCAAAGTGAAAATCTAAAGTACAGTCAAATTGAAGAACCCATGTTTTGCACAGTCAAGAAGAAAGACAATACAATGTTTGTTTTAAGGTTAATTAAAGATTTTTAAGGTGATAGGAGTATAATATATTATATTTATAATAATTTTTATACTTTTTAATTATTATAAAACACATTTTTAATGCAATATTTAACTGAGACTTGTGTATGTTTTGACATAGTCTTGAAACTAGACTTAGAATTCTGCAAATTTGCATTTAAGTGACATATTGTGATTTCTCATGATAAAAAAATATTGGTGAAGGTTAAAAATTTTGGGTAATAAATAATAAATGTATTTTAAGTTTTTTAATTTTTCAAAAAAACAAAATATTCTCTTTTGATAGCTCTTGGCCTTATACAGGCTTATCAAAACTACACCTAGGGATTGAATCTTGAAACTAGCATACTTTGAGTTTCCACCAGGGAAAATTTGTATAAATTTATATTTTGATGTAATTTTATGTGATATATATAATTTAATCTTTTTCATGTTGTTACGTAATCACAAAGTATGGTATCTAGAACTATGTGCTTAAATTAAGCTTAAAGAGACATAATTACTAGAGAGGTGTGTTAAGTTAGTTGGTCTCCCTTGAGAGTTGGGTATTAAAAATTTGTGTAAATATAAAATGGATAAATGGTATCCAAAAATATTTTTATTATTTTTGAAAAAAAAATGGATTGGTTAAACCTACTATATTTGTGTGAAAATAGGACTATAAGGAAATAGGCTTTAAGAAGGAAAGAGTTGATTCCTTGATAGTTATAACTTTGGGGTTCAATATTATAATTAGATGTGTGAGAGAGTTAAAATATGTATTTAGATGGACATATTATCCATATTTAGAATATAAGAACATTGGGACCATGTTTTAGGTATATGAACCCATATCAAATAATGATCAAGTTTGAACCAAACAAAGAGAGTGAAGTGATGAAATATGTGTATGAGAGGATGGTGATGTACTATGAAGGATAAAAGTGAAAATGTATTTTAAGGATTATTTATCAATAATATATAAAATAAGACTATGATGAAAGGAGGCTTATGATTCTAATTAATATGAGAATGATCAAGGGTGTCAAGACAAGCAAAGTAGCTATGATAATAAATCCAATCAGAGTTCAAAGAAAGGATAAAAGAAAAGAAATTAGAGCAAGGTAAATTCATGAGGAGAGTGTATGGATCATATATTGATCACATTATTATATTTTTAAAAATGGGCATGTGCCTATTCTAATAAATCCAATAATAATATAATCTTTGAAAAATAAGTGGTCATATTATGCCCCTTTCTACATAGGCATAGTATACTAAGAACATTATCAATTGAGAATATAATATTTTTATTTTGTGTAGAAGTGGCACATGCACATTATACACAAGTTAATACTATTATATTTTTTAATTGATAACCATTTATTATCTAATTTTTTGTAAAATTGGAATGTTCCCATTCTACACATATTAAGACTACTAGATTCTTAATTGATGATGAGAATGGGCATGTTATACACATGATGACAATATTATGATAATTTAACAAGAATTTATCATAATATGTACCATTATACATAAATATGCCATATTATAGTATTATCAATTAAGAATCCCATATTCCTATCTTGTGTATAAAGGGCATATGATCATTCGACACAAATTATGATTATTGGATTCTTAATTGATAATGTTCATATATTGTGTATAATTCATAGGTGCCCATTATAAAAATGAAAATTATATTATTTTTATTGTAAAAATTTATGTAATAAAATGATTTGTTTATTGATAACCATTTTGAGCTTGGGCAATCTATGAGGCATTGTTATCATAGGATGATGTAGGATCCCACCATTATTTGAAACACTATGGAAATTAATGGATCATGATCCTCTAAGTATGGTAGGATTCCATTCACTTTTCCATATTTAGGTCAAGGTTTTCCCTCTCACCTTTATCCATGGAAGTGTTCATTTGGGATCTAATAAGTCTTATTTATTGCTCTCAGTGGGTCTTGAAGTTGGTTTTCATGGACCCTTCGATGAAAATTTTCCTACCATTAATTCACCTAAAAAAAATTAAGTTGGATATGGATTTCTAGGGTCACCTTTAAAATGTTAGATTAAAGTGGGTTTTTATCATTCAATCAAGCACTATTTTACTTGTAATTAAGGTGGTTATGAATTTGACATATCTAGAATTTGCTTAAAGTATAAAAACTAATTACATGGTAGCATAAGCATTAATTTTAAATTTAATCCTCACCTCCATGGATAAATAATTGATAGATAAGGTATCCTTGAGATTATTTCATGCCAATTTTTGATTGGGCTTGGTGGTTTCTATGAAGGCCTTTCCCTAGAAGAGAAGCAGTCAAAAATATTTTCTAGGCCTTTTAGTCTTGAGGTGGTCCTGCTAAGGGACTTTCAAGACCTTGAGGATATATTTGGTAATTTTGTTGACTATATTGACTTAATTAATCATTCCCTTCAAAATCCTAGGCCATAGGTGTTCAGATTCTAGTGGTAAGTGTGCATTCTCTATGTTACCCTCTGACATCAATTGTAGCGACATTAGGTGGTTGAAATTCAACAAGTTTGGCATAAGCTATCAAGTGTTTAGAATATAAATTTTGATCTCATAACACCTACCCAAATAATCAACTTGTCACTATAAGAAATGCCCATTTACCTATAGGTTGATGTCCCTTACTCATTCTATAGCTAGGACTATTAGGTTGGCTAGAACTAGGGTGGTGGTTGGTAAAGGGCTAGTGGTGATGTTTATCAATCTATGGGTTTTAATGGTGTGGTATTATATAGGTAATTATGTGTTATAGTGGTGTGGCTCATGTAATCCCTTATGGTACATGTGTGGTGGTTATTCAAGCATTGGGTCTTGGATGTTTTGTTTGAGCAATTTTTTGGTGGCTCTTCATTCTTATGTTTTGGTGCTTCCTTGGGGATGTTTAGAGGTTTGGGTCTCCTTTTTTGTTATGACCATTTGTGGTTGTATTTATCCTTTGGTAATTTTATTTTATTTTATAAGATTTTCCCAATGATTTGTAATGGTTTTTTCATTTTAATAAAATGGGTGAGGGACCCATCGACCCTCTTTACCAATAAAGAACATAAATATAATCAGTTCATTAAGATACTTGTTAGTAATGTAATTATATGCACACTAAATTGGTCAAGCAACCACAAATATCATGTATTTGCATAGTATTTTCATAGGACACTTCAACTAAAGAATATTATCTTTATTCACATTAGCCATGTCTTTTGTTTTAATTATATTGGTCTTGTTTCACACCTAATTCACCTTTTTGTCCATAACCAATCATCTATAACCTTCTAGATGGTCATTTCAACTCAACTAAACTCTATTTCCTATGATAATTCTATCCCCCTAGGTCTTGAACCTATAGAACATGAGTGATAGGGTTGGAATATAGTACTGGACCCTAGGGTGTCCCATTTTTAGTGCTCCTTTCTAGCTGCATTTTTGAGTCTCAACGGTTAGGTTTCCTCGCTTAATGAGTCACAATCCCTTCTTATCTTCATCCTTAAGTTTTGTTTATCTTTCTAATGTTAGATAATGAGAATAAATCTACCAAATTCAAAATAAAGTGTCTCCTATATAAAGTAATTCACAAGATATTTTATATCTAGCACTTACTACTTTGGTAGAGTACACAATAAAAAATTAGTCAATAGTATAACTCAACATTCTACATCACACATAGATTTACATGCTTGATCAAGGAAGGGCCTAGGTAAAAGGTTATTTTTTCATCTACCACACATGTTGATTATGTGCATTCCTTGAGGGAGAACTATATTTGATCTAATAACCTAGATTACGGGTTAATGTAGGTAGTGACCAGGACAACAGGGGTTCTAGATCGTGTGATCATACTTCTCCTAACCTAGTTTTTCCCCCTTTTTATTTTGATGCAGTTATTTTTTTCATGTGCGTAGATAGATCTAGGGGTTTTAAGATTAAATATCTCCATAAGGAGCTTCATAAATATTTAGGACTTAAAATTTCATAGGCATGCTCTCATAGGGATAGTGGACAAAACCTAGAAAACTTAGATCTTTGTGACTAGTTTGGATAAAAGTGGTAAGACATGGATTATAGCATCGGACCTCAAAGTGTCTTATTTTTAATTCTCCCTTCCTTTCATTGAGTGAAATATATATTTATATTCCTAAAATCTTTCAAGTCCTATGCAATAGTTTTTAGGCTTTGAAACAATTATCTCAATCTACTTTTCATGATAAGTTACTTTTCTTCCCTATATAATTAATTTGATTAAAAGCTGTATTTTACCATATTAAATTAGATTTTTCCCCTTACACCAAAACCTTTATTATTTAGGAACTAAACACTAGTTTCCAAAAAATAATAAAACATTTGGTGAACCTGACTTACTTCAAACAAAACTTAAAAACCCTAGGTACACTTAGGGTTTTTCCTTCATACTTTGTGCAAAAATTCAATTTCAAAATTTTAATTTTTGTATAATTTTTTTTGCATTTATTTTATAATTTAAATTATTTTAATAATTTTCAAAATTTCTAAAACCCCATCCCAAAACCATAGATTTCCAAACTATGTCCTCAAACCCCAAGCCTCCCTCCATGACAATTTTTAAATAAAATTTTTGGAATTTTTCAAAATTGTTTCGAGTGTCAAAAATATTTTAAAAATATATATGTTGGTAGTTATTTTTTACAAAAATTCAATTTTAATTTTCTAATTTTTATATAAATCTTTGTTCATTTATTTTATTCAAATTTATTTTAGAATTTAAATTATTGTAATAATTTTCAAAAAATTCTAAAACCCCAACCCAAAACCCTAGATTTCCAAACTAGGTCCTAAAACCCCAAGCCATCCTTCCTTGCAATTTTTAAAAAAAAATTGTAATTTTTTCAAATTGTTTAGAGTTTCAAAAATATTTTCCAAATATATATGTTAGTAATTATTTATTTATTTATTTACTTAATAATAATTTTTCACATTCTCTTTGGTGAAAAAAAAAAAAATGGCTACTAAGGCACATATTCCCTCTCATCCCATAGATTAATTTCTAAATTTTTCTCATAATTATGACAATGACTAGTTTGAAAAATTACACGTTAGATAAAAATGTGGAAAATGATTTCATTTACAATGAAGATAATTACTATTATTGTAATGAGGAATATGATGATACATGTGAAAGTGATAGTGAAGAAAAAGTATATGAATATTCTTATCTCAAACCTATCTCTTTTATTCCCTCTTCAAAATAAATAAATTTTGATAAATGGGAAAGATAATTTTCACCTCATTCTCCTATGTATAATGTACCAAATGAAAAAATTAGTCATGCACTTCCAAGTGAACCTCTTATTGGTGATAATTTGCTTTCATGTGAACATAATATCTCTCTCTCTCTCTCTCTCTCTATATATATATATATATATATATATATATATATATATATATATATATATCAAAAGAATGTATAAATGATAACTCTCTTACTCTTACTTCTCATATTGCAAATGTAAATAATGAATATACTCCATCTGTGGATAACACAGATACACATACTATTCCAATTTCACATGATAATTTATTTCATATTATAAAAGAATTAAATTCTTCTCTTACACCACTCCTTAGTGACAATGGAAGTGATAATGAGTATGATAGTGAACATGCAAATGAATATGAAAATGAGAGTGAATATGAACAAAATTTATATTATGATAATGTATGGAATAATGATGATGATTATAGTGAAGAAGAAAATGCATCTCATGTTTCTAACTCTTCTCTCCCTCCTCCTCTCAAACATCATGCACTACAAAATGTTGTTTCTACTTTTATTCATGATTCTATTTCAAATGATACACATATTAATGATAAAATCACATCCTCTACTCAATTAGAATATGATTCACTAAAAAATAAAGATACCAATGAATCTCTTAAGCCACCCCCTACTACAGTAGTACTTGTTTCTCACTCTTCACCTAAATAAAATGGTATCCCACATCCCTCTACCAAGGTCCAAGTTACCATTCCTCCAAAGTTTCAAGTGAGCACATCCCCTCTATGATCTAATTATTAAATGTAGCATTCCCATGGCTAAAAATAATGATCAAATTCATTGATTAAATGAACCACTTTAAGATGCTAATATACCATCCTAAGAGATTATTTATTTAATGCATGTAGTTGCTGAATTAAAAAACCAAGTACATCTTCTTACCTTGGAAACCAAGGCTTATAAGTCTTGGATGGATACCAATGACTTACATGGTAATCCTATTCTAAAGACATTTTTAAAAGCTTCATTTCATAAGCATTTCCAGACACCATCATTGCCTCACTCTAATGGAACTAGAGATCCATTTGTACACCTTCAAGCCTTTTAGAAGGCTTTACCATCTCATGTGAGTCTTTTGATTCTACTTAAGTTATTCCAGAAGACACTAATGGGTAATTCATAAAATTAGTTATTTCATCTAATTTTTGTTGGTTCCTTTCATACATATGATGATTTAGATGAGGCATTTGTCATATATTACATAGAAAACATGAGCCCCCATATTACAAGAAACTTGTCGTATTGCATTAGAATACTTTAGAGCTAGTTAGTGATTATATCTTACGATTCAAGACACACATGTTAAGATTGATCTATAAACCAATATATTTTGAGGTCTAACATATCTTTATTAAGGGACTTCACCAACCCCTCTTAGAGCATATATTATATCAGATAGAGGCCTCTTTTAGGCACTTATGTTATACATCTCTAGCCTTGGAGAAGAAATTGGGATTGATTGGGTCAAATTTTGTTGATTGGCTTACTATAGATTTCATAGCATTACCTCCATATAAAAATCTTAGCATACAACATCCACCATGTCTAAAATAAGATAGGAGACCACAATCAGAGAAATAACCAGTTAAGAATATAGAGCTAGTTGCTAGAGCACCACCTATAGTATGCACTATATAAAACATCAATAAGGCACCACTATAGTTTGATTTAGAGTGTGATAACCGATATGTCATATTATCAACACTACTAGATAGGAGGTTAATCACATTTACTTCTACTCATCGATGAGATCCACATCTCTTACATAGACAAACATATCAACCCTTTTGTAACTATCATCATATACATGGATACAAAGATAATGATTTTTATGGACTCAAGGATTGAATTAATAGATGTGTTGATAATGGCATCATATCATTCACATAAGGGGCACTAAGATCTCCTCCATCATGGAACCATAGACCTCATTCATCCATGACTAAGTCATCTTAGGACATTCCTTCATAGGAATCATTAGTTACTCATCATGAGAATAATGTGGTTTCTAGGATAGATACTCTTAGGAGATATCCTATTCTACCTACTCAAAAGGTTTAGAGACTAGTACAGTGAGATAAACCTACATATATAAGTGTAGTCTAAGGAGTACATAGTGTAATTCTATATACATATCCATCACAGTCATAGGCATTATAGTAGAGTTTTCAGAGTCTTGTCTCACATACCAACCTACTATGGTTAAAATTAGATGAACCCACATTTTAGAACACCACTTCAGAGAAATATTCACTATGGACAAGTTTTCAAGGACCCATTTCATGTAGCAACCTTTTATGATTAAGATTAGATGAGCCACCATCATAGATTTCATCTCCATCTTGATCTATTTCTCAATCATATACATCTAGTATGACCCACATGGTATTATTTCATGTATCAATCCACTATGATATAGATAGATGAGATTTCTTCATAGCACATAGTTTCAATTGCACATCTAGTAAGTTGACATTTGGTAGAGTCTTTATGTATAACTATAGTTAGTTCATAGCAGATAGTATCAGATACATATTCCTACATAGCATGAGTAGTATGAGGACTTATTCAATTGGCCATCAAGGTTCAAATAATGATATGACACACATTTATATTAATATCAGTTCATAGCTTCACTTCATGGGGAAATAATGGAGCTAAAGGTCTAGCTAGCCTTTGTATTCTTGAGCCACTCTCAGTGAATTAATATGCATATAGTGATATCTTACATCCCCTTCTACAAACAACTAACATTCCTAGTTCCAAATATCCATCCCTAGCTAGCCAAACCAAATTATCCAAATCCTGACCTTACCAATATCCTATTTTTCCAATCTTAAACCAATTCACTTTTATCAAAATAATTTACTAATTACAAAACCAACAAATTTTTGGCTCACATATGATTGAAAATCAAACCTAACATCACACTTGAAAATATCATGAAAAATAAAATCACATCCCAAAATGACATCTTACCAAACATATGAAATGTCAACACCAATGCCAAATCAACTATTTCTAATTAACCATTTGTAACAAATATAACAATATACTTCAAATCCCATAACATAATACGCATGAGTCAAAATTAAAACAAGTATCCATATATATATAACAAAGTTTTAAATACATATAAAATGGTATAAAACACAATCAATCATGAATGGGTGTCAAGCCCTCATTCTTAGTCTCACTCTCTCCTTTAGTATTAGTCCCATAATCTAACCTAAAACTCAATGATCCTACACCTCCTCAGCCTGTTGCATGCCTCTTAAAATGACTCTCTCATTCTAATAACCATCCATGATCCTTGTGTAAGTATTCATATCACCTCTAAATATCCATGTACTCATCTATAATCCTCATACTCAGAAATCCAAAATTAGGTGGGGGTATCCTATGCCTATCTAGCTTAGCCCTTAGCTCATCTCTCTCTCCTACTACCCTAACATATGTATTTATCACTATAGTATCCCTATAAAATAAATGAGCATGAACATCAATCATAACTATCACTCATTTTATCAATCCCTCCTCCACCATATCATCAAGTACATGTCATGTGATATCTCAAAGTGTCAACTCAATGATGGTCTCCTAGTACTCATCATCTCCACTTCATACCCCAGCCTATGCTTCATCTTGAGCACCTATCACTCTACCTGTACACAAAGTATGTCACACTAAGTTAGATATATACTTTAAAATTAAACTAAAAAGAATAAATTTGTACACAAATTAAATGAAATTTCTGCTTACCTCCCATCATCTAGATCAGCTCAAGATCCTTATACTCTAGAGTATCCCCTTTATCAATAAGGTGTAATATATCCCACCGATGCCTATCCCAACATGTGGTATATGCCTCTATGGATCTAATGTTATCTACATCAAGAATATCTATAGTCACATCCCTTGAATATAAATATAATGGTATGAGCTCAACCTTAGTAGGTCTCACATGAGCTCCTACTCTCACAAATGCTTGCCACTCCGCATCCACACCCATGCCATGGGGAGCACATAATATGGTACCCAAAACTATCCCATAACACACTCATATTAAAACTGCTCATATACTCCAACCCATTGATCATGAATCCAATAGCTAACTCGCTCGTATACTCTAGCCCAGTGATCATGAATACAATAGCTAACTCCCATATATCATAGCTATACTCCATCCTCTACGCACCCAAAAAATACTATATAGGGCCTTTATATGATATCATGAGCCACCAATCTATCTACAACTCATCTATAATGATCCATCTTAGGAGACTAGATAGCTAATGTACTCATCCACCACTCCCCAAATGGATACAAATGTGCCCATTGTACCCTAGATAATCCAATCAATCCCACAATTGCTATGTGCTCATAATCCCAATAATGCAATAAGGTAGTTTCACTCACACCACCACTAATGGATTCTTATGCAAAACTATATATATCCCTATATAGATGGGCTAACATAGTCGTCCCCCATAAGAATATGGTGCCATATGCCTCCACACTATACATAATCCTATGCATAGTGTATGAAATAAATACTCCACTCCTATCCACATTGAAAAATGATGCCAACAACATGGCTAACCACTTCAACAAGAATAAAACATTAGACTATACTATAATTGATAACAACACATCACTATCACTACCTCTCTAATGTATACCTAAAAGAACACCATCAAAGTACAAAAATGTGTGATTAATCACATCAACACCCATGTCATCCTAAACTATCACATGCTTCCCACTAATTAGTAAATGCAATATGTGATACGCATCCTCTAGAGTCATAGTAATCTCCCTTATATGAAGCTATAAAGTACATGTATCTAAATTTCACCTCTCACATAAGGTGTTAATTAGATATCTATCCCACTACATTATGCCTAGGTCACACATATGACCCAATCCTACCCTATCCATGATAAATATCTCATTAGTAGACAATGGTAATAGCCTCAATGTCTCCATCATTTGGCCCCTACAAAACTCTCTCATCCACACCTCACCTTGAAAACACCAAAAACAACATATATATTAGTTAACCATACCAAGTAAATAACTAATCAACACAACAATAGGTAACAAATTAAAATCCTAGAAAATTAGGCCCAGTGGATAACAATGTTGGATATAGGACAACATCACTAAATAGGAACACTAAAACTTGAACAACAACATTGAACCCTGAATAGGAGCACTGACTCATGGATAAGAGCATTGAAATTATAAATTTTTTCCTAGGACACTTTTAACAGCTCAAAAGCACCAAAAAAGGCCTAAAATAGACAAAAGCTAAGCATTAAGGTTATTTACTAGGCTAAAACCACTACTAGCCTAAACTTAGGCAGCCAACTACTAAAACTGAGTCATGGTAGGTGCT
Organism: Torreya grandis; assembly: GCA_037957365.1. Lineage (NCBI taxonomy): Eukaryota > Viridiplantae > Streptophyta > Pinopsida > Cupressales > Taxaceae > Torreya > Torreya grandis. The sequence goes on from JARHVA010003572.1 coordinate 65,695, forward strand.
CGTCTCCTTAGCATTTTCTCACTCTAAGAGCTTAAAATGTCAACCTAGTTAATGCATAAATGAATTAAGAATCAATCCAATTTCTTATTTCAACCAACTTTTTCATTTAAAACAAAATACTATTTCAACCATAACTTGAACTCTGTAACTCCATTTTTCAAACCATTTCTTTCAATAGAATTATCAAAATGTTACCTTTGGCATCACGTAAGCTTCTCTCTTTTGATACTTCATTTGCATACTACAACATGCACATCTCTATATTTATCTTACACCTAAACACACACCCTAGTCCTCACCAAACAAAACATGTTCCATTATTCAATAATTTAATCTAATCAATTCAATAACCTTTCAATCTCTACACAACATACTAACCTTGCTTCTATTGCTACACCACTAGTCATCACTTTTGTCTCAAACTACTCTATTACATATTTTATCCCTATCCCTAAAAGAGGGGCATAATTCTTACTATTCTTATTTCCATAATTACCCAGCATACCCATCCACTCTCTAAGTGGATATACCATGGTTCTTAAACCTCTAACATTCAAATTATCTAATTCAGCTCAAATTGGTTAAGATATATAGTGATTCAAATTATATGGGTCAATTAGCTTCACTCAAGACATTTAGAGGGATATACCTTCAGCTTATAGGCACACAAATTATTCAAATATAGTGGTCCAGATTATATGGATTCATATAAATTTTGATATAGAATAGACTTAGATACCAGATTTGGGGACATGTACATAATACACATCTCACACATATAGATTCATATAGCATGACATAATTATAGGACCAGATAGTAGATTATAGGCATAATACAAAGCACAGTGTATTTATCTCTTATTTTGCACATGGGGCATGTCACGATAGGTCCTATCACATGTGGTTATATATATTTCCATATTATATAAATTCATCACTCACATACCAAATTTTGGGGTAGGGCATAGATGTTCATGTTCTTCATCATCTAGGATTATACGAATGGGATGGAAAGACATGTCATTCTCTTCTTACACATTGACCAAATTTTTAGATTACACCTAGTGGTACCTAGGTTATTGCTAGAGTAGATCACATGATTATCTTTAGCACTTGGTCTATTGTATTACCTAGACCTATAATACATGATTTTATGTGGGATAGAGGAAAAATAGTGGTTTTGGACCTCCAAGCATTTCTCAATTCCAGTTTAAATATTTAGAGTGGGGACATGATAGATTTTTCTATTCATAGCATACACATTTCTATACACACATTATAGATTACATGAGTTTATGTGGGATAGAGTATAGACATTGGTTTTGGTCCTTTGAGCATTCCTCATCTTTAGTCAAATTTAGCATAGGGGAAAGCATTGCCCTCCTTATCCATGTTGCATGGATTCTACTTCCAGATTCAGTATTGGGGGCATCCATTTTAGGGATTCTTTTTTTCTCTAAACACTCTTTAGCTCTCCATCCACTTTCCTAGCTAGGAAGTGAGTTGGACCCTTTGGAGCACATTTATCTCCATGTAAGTAGGTTCAAGTACTCATTTTATTTTCTTTCTTTTAGTCTAATACTTCATTTCATTGCATCCCTAGAATAAAAGAGGGCAAATGTATATACACTAAATTGGTCGAGCAACCACACATATCATGTTTTTTCATAGTCCTTTGATAAGACACTCTAACTAGAGAATATGAGCCTTGTTCACATTAGCCATGTCTTGTGATTTACTTATCTTGGTCTTGTTTCATGACTGAGTTATATTTTTATCCATAACTAATCATCCATAGCCTTCCAAATGGTCATTCCAGCTCAACTAGACTCTATTTCTCATGTTAATTCTATCCCCCAAGTTTTGATATTATAGGATAGGAGTATTGGGGTTGGACTATAGTGCTAAACCCTAGCATGTCCCATTTCTATCACTCCTATACAACTACATTTTTGATTCCCAATGATCAAGTTTCCTCACTTAATGAGTCCCAATCCCTTTTTAGCTTCATCCTTAAGTTTTGTTTGTCTTTCTAATGTTAGCTAATGTGAATAAAGCTCCTAAATTTAAAATAGAGTCTTATATATAAATAACTTCACAAGGCATTTTATATCTAGTGCTTACTTCTTTGGCATAATACATAATTAAAAATTGGTCAATAGTATAGCTCATCATTCTACATCACACATAGATTTTGATGCTTGATGAAGGAAAATCATAGGTGAAAGTTCATTCTTGTATTTACCATGCACATTGATTATGTATGTTCCCTAAGGGAAAACTATATTTGATCTAAGACCCTAGATTGAGGGTTAATGTAGGTAGTGATCAAGACAACGGGGGTTCTAGATCATGAGATCATACTTCCCCTAACCTAGTTTTTCCCCCTTTTGATTTTGATGCATTTTTTGTTTTTATGTGTGTATATGGATCCAGAGTTTTAAATAATAAAACAACTCCACAAGGAGTTCCATCAAAATTCAGGATTCAAAATTTCATAGGTAGGCTCAAATAGGGATACCAAATAAAACCTAGAAAATTTAGATCTTGATGACTAGTTTAGACAATAGCGGTATGACCTAGACTATAGAATTAGACCTTGAAGTGTCTTGTTTTTGGCACTCTTGTCCTTTCAATAAATGAAAGATAGATTTATATTCCTAATATCTTTTAAGTCATATGCAGTAGTTTTCTAGATAAGTTACATTTCATTCTTATGTAATTAATTTGATCAAAATTTGTATTTTACCATATTAAATTATATTTTCCCCCTTACTCTAGACCCTTGATTGTTTAGGAACTAAACACTAGTTTCCCAAAAATAATAAAATAGTAATCATGCATATTCATGTGCATTCTTAATGGAGTTATAGGTTTAACCTATGTCACCCTTCTCTCATTTTGTCTAATATTATAACATCATAATTATAAGCTAAAATTTCCATGAGATAGACTAATAAATTTATCCATCTTGCATGTCAAAAACCATACTTAGTTTGTTGTTAGAGGATAAGTGACTGATTAGTTGATGGTTGTGATTTTCATAGAATGTTTCATTATGAAAATAAGTGTTATGGGTGTTAATGATGTCATGACAAAATGTTATGGTTATATTAATTATTATGTTATGCCCCTTTCTACACAAGTCTAGTATACTAAGAATATTATCAATTAAGAATCCAATATTTCTATTTTGTGTATAATGGGCAAAAGCAGATTCTACACAAATAAATATTATTGATTTATTAATTGATATTGTTATTATCTAAATTAATGTGTAGAATGGGCATGTGTCCATTATACATAAATTAAGGCTATTGTATTCTAAATTGATGATGACATTATTATATTTTTTTAAATGGGCATGTGCCCATTCTACATAAGCCAACAAAATTATGATCATTGAGTAAGAAGTGCTCATATTATGCCCCATTCTATAAAGATCTATTATTTAAACCTAGTATTTATTAATGTATTTAAACCCATGTCAGTTTCCCCATATAAGTGATCAACAATAGCATGTCAGTGCACACCCTTCTTGTAGTGTTCTTATTGTATATGAATCAAGGTCCTACTTGTTTACCTAGTGGGTTACCAAAGAGGTCCATGAATGGGAGAACTTCTAGCTTGATTAGGGATTTCTGTAGTCCCAAATATCTAATGGTGAAGAGATCATCTACATACATCAAGTGAATTAACCTTAGATTTGATGGTGCAAGATAAAATTATCTATTTATTAATTTGTCATTAATTTAACATTTTCAACATAAGCCCCATTCAAATTGGTTGGTGCTGATGAGACTCATCCAGATTTTGGATCATGATATCTTGTAGCCAACCTAATAAATGTGAGGACCATAGTATACACACACTTAGTCTATCCTTCATGGCACTATGAAGGTTCTTGGTGTTGGCCATATGTCACTTGGATATTGATAAGTTCATTGTGTAGTGTGATGACAAAGCAGAAAAGGCACACTTATCCTAAAATTTCTACTTGTATAAGTTGGCCATTATTTAGGTATACAAAAACACATGGTAGTCCATGATTTGATTAGGACTATGATAGTATGATGCATCTAAGTATTAGAAGACATGTGTCTCTTTATCTTTCAATGAAGCCTCATAGGCTTTGACATATATGATGCCTCCATATAAGGTTAATGTGGATCTTTATCATTTGATTGGGGCCCCTAGGTTTTGAGTACACATGGTTCTTTCTCATTTGATCAGGCTTTTTAGGGTTCTAAGTAATATATTTTATCTCATGTGATTTAGAAAATAATGTTATCAATTATGAAATCCAATAGTATTTAATTGTGTAGAATCTATATGTGTAAATCATACATAAAATAGAAATATTGGATTCTTAATTGATAATGTTTTATTAATTTATGAAAATTAAAATCTAGGCATGAGATAATTACATTAATCTTTGTCTTTTATTTGAAATCAAGCTTTTGTTTAAAGGGACTTAAAAACCATTTGTTTTTTTTTAAGTCTATTTTAACTTGTGGTCATGTACAAGGTTATTTTCATGATAATGGTTTCTAATTTTTATCTTTGAGCTCTCGTGATCTTACCAAATGTCATCATTTTGATCATCCACTTATATTCTCTCTAAAGATCAAATTACAAACAATTTCAAGCATCTGAGTTCTTGAGTTCATGCCAAGTGGCACCACCCCATTAATTTATATCTACTCTATACATATGTAAATATTCAAAATGTGATGGTCATCCAAACAAGAAAGATTTATCCATGTGTCTTGATATTATTTAGCCATACCCTAAGAAACAAGAACATACTATGAAATCATTTAGGAAAGAAAACAAGAAACAACCATCCACATGGCACCATCTCACTCATCCATGGTCAACAACTATTAACATAATTAGCAATACCTCATGACCTTTTATATAAGTAATAATTATTCACATGGCACCATTTTTCTCATCCATAACTAGTGCCTATTAAAATAATTAATAATTCACTATAACTCTCCATACAAGTGAAAACCATCCATGTGGAACCATCTCGGTCATCTATAGTTGTTTTGTATCTATCCAAATATTGGAAACTCAATGGGCATTTGAACAAGTAAGATCAATCCACATGTCTTGATCGTATTAACCCATAACCTAATAAACTAACAAACACTACAAAATCATCCCAAAAAGTGAACAAATGATATAAATCTATGATACCATTATAGCAAGCTGTGAGACTATTAAAATAGCTAAGTAATATAATATGTTGAATCTTACAGTATAATTTAGATTATGTGATGGAAGAACAAACTGTCCATCATGAACCTGGTGATTAATTTTGATATTAACATAGTAACATGAAATTAAATATTAAAATTCATATCTATGGATTGACATGAACATCTAATACCCGTATACTCAAGATTATGACTTCCATATTCAAGTATATTCAATATGATGTTAAATAGATTGATTGTATATATTATAAGTCATGATGAGATATCCGTATGAGTGTTTGAAGTCAATTCAAACTAAGAAAATAAGATTATGTATATAGACATTATATTGATTTTAGTACCCGATCTATTAACATGAATGTATAATTATAATGGTTGTTAAAATCATATGAAGTCATTGATAAGAATTTTAGATGATTGTTGACATTTAAGATATTTATATATTGTTGAGTGTTTATATGTGATACATAGTATGAAAATAGTTAATATGTATAAGGGTCTATATATATATAATATATCTACATATGTATTTAAGTATTTGTATAAATATATAACATATATAGGTGTATTGGGTCATATGTCTATATCTATAGTTAATGGATTGTTAACATAAGTCATAGGATTATGATGGCTAGGAAACTATAACAATATGAATATAGTCTCTTAGAAATATAATAAGTTGTTTGAATTATGTTCATACGAGGTATAAATTGGTTTATAAGTTATCTAATCCTTTAAATATATTATGACTAGCTATATGAAATTGAGTAGTGTGAACATTAAAAAAAAAAGATGGATTGTGATATTAGTGCTTGACATAGAATATAATGTATTTGTGTATACTTGTAAAAATTAGAATATTCAGTCTAATATATATTATACCTAGTTGGTATAAACTATACTTGTTATGCTTATTATTTATGTGATAAAATATATAGTGGAGATTCATTCATATGTTTGATAAACTAAATATATGCATTTGATTATTCTTGTGTTTAGCATGTTTAATTATTTCTAGTAATAAGTAATCTATATGAATCTATTAGTTATATTTATATTAACCAAATCTCATATTGTTGGTACTGAGTAAGTAGTGAGATGGAATTGACTAGCTTACTAGCATCATCAATGTTAGATGAAGGTAATTCGATCAAGTGGTGTGTATGAAATTGATTGATTTTAGAGATCAATAACTATTGAAAACTTTGGAAAAATTAATGTTAGTTAGACATTTTCATTTCATATGTATGATTTTCATGTTTATGAAATATCATGTTAAAATGGATTTCTTTATGGTACACTGCATGTTCTTAGAAATCATACAGCATACAGGTACTAACTTATCTCTGTGGATTCCTACACCATCACTATCTACTCATCCATGAAGGGAGGGTCATTACTTGATGGGGGATTATGCATGAGATTTATGGTCCATGGTTGGTGTGGAAAACCATTTGGATGATGCTCTCCCTCCCCACAATAGTACTTATTTAGAGATGACATTTGAGATTGCCATAGATACTAGAGTGCATGGAACTCATGCTATATAGTGTCTTGTATCTTATAATTTTTATTGTATATATTATTATTTAAACATTATACCTAATGAGATGTAATTATTTACTTGTTGTACCATGACAATAATGGCTATATGTTTGTATTATTCATGGCTAAAAATCTATAATTACTTTCTATTTCAATTATATTGAGATCAGTGATGGATAGATGTCACATGATTATTTTATAGCTAATATACTTAGAGTTTTTTATCTATATCATTAATTAGATTACATGGTGAAATATAATGAAAAAATATGTTGGTTAAGTTTTTAAAATAATTCATGTTATTCTAGGAAGATTTGAGTGGGGATGTTACATGTGATATCAAAGCTACGGCTCAAACTCTAGGACTAAAGAGTCCACTAACATTTTTGTATCATTTTATTTGTTAGAAATAATAATGGTGAAAATTAGATTATCTAATGAGGGTCCTTCAAATTTTAATAACAATAAATCTCTATTTGATCCAAACCAATTTACCACTGAGCAAGAAATAAAGTTGGATCAGATTCTCATAGCCATGAATGAAACCAAGGATCAAATTCTACCTTAGAATAGGAAGTTTATGGCCATGAAGAAGAAAAACACCAGTATGAACCTAAAGAGAAACTTTTTGAGTAGGAAAACCCTTAGGATGCAAGATCATAGGTTGTACCCACATATGGAAAACCTAGTGACATATAATATTATACTAGTTAAGTGAAGTGTATTTTGGACTTTTAGTTCCTCAGTGTAGAATCATATTACACTATGATTGAAGTTGTGAGATTTAGAAGATTGTAATGTATAGCTTGATTAATATTTTAGGTAATAGACATACATGATTTTTGGAATTATTTTTACCTATGTGGATTAATTTTATATTTGATCAAATAACTTAATCTCTTAAGATTGTGTACCCTTAAGAGCACTCGTACCCTCTTTTATTTATTAAAGGGTTGGTTTATTGAGTGTCTTGATGGTGATGGTTGTATAGGTGAGTGCATATCATAGTTCATGAGTCATGAATAAGAGATTTATATAATATTATTTATCACTTAGATCTAACATATTTATAATGATTACATCTATACTTGGTAATCAAGTCACATCCACCACTTGTGTTTTGTATTATGAGTGTTCAAAAATCATGGGATGCTTCTCACTTAAGAATATGTGAATTTTAGATAGATTTTTGTGTACTATATACATTAATCCTAGGGAAGGGAATTTTAAAATACCACTTATAGATTATCACCACCTAATGTGGTGGAAATTATCCTTGTAGTTGAGTGTAGTTATCTTGTTGAAGATTTTTATGTGTTAGGAGTTTATTCATAGATTGGCACCCCATATGTTTATGTGGATTGGAAAGAGGTGTCATCTCACATAGTTATAATATAGGTGATTTTTAATGTCTCACATGTTTTGTCAATGATATCCCTAAGGTGTCAAAGTGGATTCATGAGTTATCAAGTATGCATGGTTCTCAATGATAAAGTGTGCCTTAGTGATCATACATAGAGCTTGCTATTTTTGACTTGTTAGGAAAAGTGATGGATGTTGGTGACATTTTTAACATGTTTTAGTTGTAATATTAGGGGTAAAGAGTGATTATGGTAATTTTTTAAGTGAAAGGGCTTCATTGGAATAGTCTTGTGAAACTCTAGGTTCTCCTAATTAACTTGGTAGATCTTCCTAAAAAATAGATTAATGACATTAGAATTTGTAGGTATGGAAGTGTCAGAAGAAAAAGGTCACATTTATTTGTTTATATTTGTGCCTAGATCATGTGGTTCAAATTTTAGGTTTTGAAATGATTTCTAGCAAAATTTATTGCAATGCAAACTTGGTCTCCTAGGTAGATTTCATTAGTTTTCATACTTGGTCAAATTTGAATTAAAAAGTGACCATTGGAATGCAAATATTTAAATTTACAAAGGAAAATTGATACTCATTATTTTACCTATAAATTTTTATGTAGGATTAATTTTATGGTGGTATAAAAAAAAGTGGTAGATAACTTCAAGGGCAATCTAGCAAAAATGATTTAGAGGTTTGACTAGTTATACACCTGCATTTATTGCAGTCTAAAGTTGATTGAGGGTTTGACCTTCTTCTACAAATGAATTAAGAAAGATGTTTGAGTTTTTCCTAATAATATTTATATGTTTTAAGGTTTTATCTATTGGAGAGAATTTTTGAGTCCCTGAGGAGCTGTATGGATTTTTGAGGTTTGACCAATCCATCTTCAGTATGAACAATTGCTTACAAGTTGACTTTTGGTTCGTTCATGGTGGATTCTTATACAATGCAAATATTTGATAGGTTTTGCATATGCATAGGTGTGTATTGATTAATTTAACACTTTAGGGTATCTTAAGGTTCATGTAGTGTGGACCTATATGCTTTGAAGGGGTCGTGTGTTCTTATTTTTGCTCAATGGAGTGCTAAAAGGGTGAATAGGTCTCCATGGACCTATAAGGGATTTTTAGGAATAATTTAAAGGTGTTGGTGCTTAAGGGTGGTCTGTAAAAGATATGTTTAACCTATTTGGTTTATTTTGATCCTATTTAAAGTGAAAAATAAGCCTTAAGGGTTAAGGTATGTCTAATGGCCGACTAAGAAGGTGATGTTCATGAAAGCTGTATAAAGATCATAAACAAATGTGAAGGTTTATAGAGTTTATATGTGAAGGATAGTGAGGTATGAGTTTGATTGGTGGATAGATTGAAGAAAAAATAAGACTGAGGAATATATTCATGACCTATAGTTCATATTTTTGATGTTATAATAATGTTTTTGTATGGTTTAATATTAAAGATGAGTGAAAGAGTGTAAAGTGATCCAAAATGGTATTTTGGATGCATTGCTTGTATTTTAAGGTTTAAGAGAGTGTCAAGGGTTGAAAAAATTTGATATTCACTATTTATCCATCATATTGAGAGGTAATCATATCTATAGAGGTTTTGATATTGAAAGGTGTTATGTGGGTTCTCAACATCTAGGACAAGTGGGTGCTTGTTCATTCTTAGGGGTTAGTGCTCCTTGTGAAGTGGGTGCTTCACTAAAGTCTCATGTTTGTGAATATTTTATAGGATTTTAGTCCACTTGTTTGTAGACTTGAGAGTGGGTTTTATTCCCCATGAGGGTTTCCCACATAATCCATGTGTCATGAGTGTTGATCTTGCATAGTTTCCTTTATTCATTACAATAACTAGTTTATATGCTTTATGAATGCTTGTATTGAGAGATTGAGAGTTTGAAGTTTTAGAGTTATAATTGAATTAATTGCATCATTTATTCACCCTTCCCCCCTCTTAGTTATTATACCTCTAAAAATTGGTATTAGAGCCATACCTTCTTTGAAATTTTAACCACTTGAAGGTGATCTTAGGTATAATGGGTAGTCATCAAATTTAAGGTGGTTTCTATACTAAGCAAGAACCACTATACAGTGTATCCAAATATTATTTTTAGAGTGTAAGTATGAGTACCTAAATCATGTCTCTAGGTTTTGACATTTGGAAATCTATTATGAATGGTTATTCCATACCTCTTGCTCCTCTAACTAGTACAATTGACAAGAAGTTGAGTGAGAATAATTCTAAATCTACGAATACTATCATTTATGGCCTATCACAATTTGAGTTAACCAAGGTAATTCATTGTAAATCTACCAAGGAGATTTGGGACAAGCTACAGATCATCTATGAAGGAGATTCAAAGGTTAAGTTGGCTAAATTTTAGACCTAAAGAAGGTAAGCTAAGGGACTCAAAATGAAAGTAGATAATGTGTCATCTTATATTCTAAGGGTTGATGAGTTGGAAAACATGATCAAAGGTCTTGGAGAGGAGGTTGAAGAAACTACTATTGTCTAAAAGGTATTAAGGTCTCTCACCTTCAAGTTTGACTCAAATATTTTTGTTGTAGAAGAGAGTCATGATCTTACCAAGATGAAAATGGATGAATTATATGGCATCCTTACTGCTTATGAAATGAGAGCCAATGAGGACAAACCACCAAATAAGGAAGCAACCTTCAAAGTGATCAAGGAGACAAAAGGCAAAAAGATCAAGTTAAGTCTTAAATATTTTGATCTTAATGAAAATCAACTTGAAGCCATGATTTCAATAAAATTGAATGTGGGATCAAGTAAGTATGAAGGGAAGCTTCCTTTCAAATGTTTTTCATGTGGTAAAGTTAGTCATTTTATATTTAAGTGCTTAGATAGAGGCAAGTTTGGACACAGGGAAGCTCATAAGGAATCTCATGAGGCTAGGCACAATAAATCTAAAGGTCTTAGCAAGTACAAAAAAATCCTCAATGGGAGAAATGGTAAGGAGTCATACAAAGGCAGTAAGAGTCTTTAGCATGTATAATATAGTAACTCATTTATTGAAGAAGAAGGAAACACTTCTGACAATGATGATTCATCTCATGATGAAGATAAAGAGACATTATTCATGGCTCTTGGGGATGATGAAGATGAATGTTCTTTAGGTAGATATCTCTTTGGTAGAGATAGCTCAAAGGAATAAGATGATAAATTCACTCTTGAAGACCAATATCTGAATACCTTGGAATAAATGAAGCTAATACAAGGAAATAATAAAAATCAAGCATCCTTGATCAAGTCCTATGAATAAAAAATTGTCTTATTAGAAGAAAGGTTGATAAATGAAGTCAAAGAGCATGATGAGATCACTCAACATCTTAAAACTCAGGTTTGTACCCTTACTGAAGAGATAAAGAGTAAGGATGAAGAATGTGTCACATACAAATCAAAGATGTAGTCTTTAAAAGAGAAAATAGATCAAGCTATGAGCAAGCTTGAAACATATCAAAAATTTGAGAAAAGTACAATTAATCTTAATGATCTATTAAGAAATCAAAAGGTCTCAAATGACAAGTTAGGCCTAGGATTCTATGAAAATTTTCAAAAGGATAAGAAGATAGAGAAGATAATGTTGACAAATCATAAAATTAATAATATTAAGGAGAATAATAATAAATACAAAAATAATGTCAATTTTAATAAGAAAGTAAAGTGCAAAAACTACAAAATTTCAAATCAAGTCAAGTAACCTAATGCAATAAGGTATGATAACTCCTTCAATGGATATTGTTACTTTTGTCATCAATTTGGTTATATGATATTTTATTGAAAAATAAAATCTTCTAGTAAGATATTTGCATAGAATTATGAGAAAGACAATGACAAGCATGAAGAACATCATCACTCAAGATAGTCAACAGGTCCATAAGGAAATCATGACATCTTGTGCTATAGGTGTCAAGGGATTGGTCATATTGCAAGGTTTTACAATGCCTTCATCAGGAGTCCAAATGATCAGGTACATGAATTAAATAATGAAACTTAAAAAATTCATCATATGGCTCATACATAAGGTATGTACAATTAGAGAAACTTCATTTGTTTCAAGTGTCAAGAAAGAGGTCACATAGTAAGGTTCTACAAGAATGATCAATATTCGAGCTCAAAGAATGATCATCATAACATGAATAAAAAGAGCCATAATGAATTGAGACCCAAGGAGGTGAATGAGAAATAGGTTTAAATTGGAATATTTATCATGATATAACAAGGTACAAGTTTAAGTGTCAAAGAGAAAGCCTCATCTGCTCAAGTGGATAAGAAGATTAAGCAAAAGGAGAGAATAAAGCTATGAACTCAGTCAAAGTCAATATGATGATGAGGTAGGACTGTAAGTCAAGTGAGATCATGGAGATGTGGGAGTCTCCTAAGTTTTAAAACATTTAGTCCCTCTATGATATGTGGGTGTCTTTACCTATGCTTCTTAGGATACCTCTTTCATATGTGGAAGCAAGTATGTGTGATGTAGATGATGAATAAGATGCCAATTAGTACAGAGGTATGTAAAGTTCTTGATTGGTCTTTAAGACCAATGCCATTTTGATAGAAAATTAATGATATTATGTTTTCAAGACTTGTGTTTATCATTATAAGGTCATTAGTTAAGGGGGAACAACAAGTTCATGATTTTGCTTCATAGGTTTGTGATGAAAAGTTTCAAGAGTTCTATTCAAGGACATTGGTCCTAAATGCATGTTTTAATCAATTTTTAATGCTTGGTTTGATAGGTCAAATTATAAAGTATGAAGGTAAGATTGATATGGAGTGTAGAGAGGACTTGACCAAGTGTATTCCATGAGGTTTCATGTATTGTATTGGTCACAAGTAGCTTTAATGGTCACTTGTTTAGTTTGACCATTTTATTCAGTATTCACTACCTAGTGAGAGCTCATCATGCAAAATTAATGTTTTTGAGATCTATAAGGCTATTCAAGTTTAGAGGAAAGTTTTATTTGATATTTATATATGAAAAAGGAGTTGAGGATTTGTCAAAAGGCTTCCATGATCATTCTAAGGTGTTTTAGCAAAGTGATAGGGGTATACAGATGGTCTGTATAGATAGAATGACTAGTTCCAAGTGTTAAATGAATATTGATGAGTGGTCACACTAAATTTGTGGCATAAAAAGATGTTTTGTCTTCATTTAGGTATAATCCAAGTTTTTTTAGGCTTTGACAGTCTTTTAAGGGCAAATTGAATAATTTTGAAGGCTCTTTTGTATAACAATCCTTGCTTAAGGACTAGTAGGACAAAAACCATTTCATGGTTTTATGGGTACCAATAGAATTAAAACCTCAAAATTTGGTACAAAAGTGTAAATTAATGACCTCCAGGTATGAGAGAATTTTTAGGAGCTGACATTGATTGAAATGTCGTAAATTGACTAGATTTCTTTTTGATGCCCTAGATTTTAAACCATATGGGTTAGTGATATTCCCAAGGTATTTGGATTTTTAGGATATTTAATCCATTGAAATGGATAAAAGGGTACTCAAAAAGTGTTTCAAAGTCATCTTGAAGTTTATGGTTTGTCTTATGATTAAGGATTTATGCAAATGGAGGGTTAATTGATAGGTCAATTTTTAAAGGTGCTAAGGTGCAAATGAAGAGTTGGATTATTATTATTGTCATGAATGAGGGGGGATATTATTTTACTCTACATATTAAATTTCAAGACATGAAGGTGCATACATAGAAATTTATGGGATCTACAAGGTTCAGGTAGGGCTACTAGACCTCTTAGCAAAGCTAGTATGAAGAAAAGTGATTCTTGGTCATTTTTATCCAAAATACAAAGGTATGGTTGTCCATGAATATGTTTTTAAATTATATTTATGCATAATATATGTTTGATAAATATCTTAGATGTCCACTCTCCATTATATGGGTGGCTTGTGAGAGAAACTTTGAAGGAAACTATAGAATTTTTTCATGGTTGGAGATGGTATGAAGGAAATAAAGGGGTGCCAAAGTTTAGGTGACATAGGGGTATTCCATCTCAATTTTATCAAGATATTATCACTCTCATTTTATTCATATTATTCATTTATTGTTCATATATTAGTGCATGGTCAAAGCAAAGTGTTATCAATGAGTAAGCTTGAGATGGTATGTACAGTGTTGGGGGGAGTTTACATCATATATTAGAGGATATACCTTAATTAGTTTGGTTTTGAAAACATTTAAAGGTCCCTAGGATCAAAAGGTAATACCACTTTGTTATTGTGTCAAAGGGGGATAAAGTGTTTGTAAAGGGAGACAGAGTATATGCACAATTTTTATTGTTGGATTTTAAAACATTTAAAAATGTTGACATCAATGACAAAGGGATATATTTTTGAGGTGTTTTCAATGATTTCCATAAGTTTTCAAAGTGGGTCCATGATTTGTCAAGTATGCATGGTTCTCAATGACAAAATGTGACTTAGTGATCATGCATGGAGCTTATTATATTTCCTTAGTTAGGCAAGGTGATGGATGTTGGTGATGTGTTGACCATGTTTTAGGTTTCATACGAGAGGTCAAGAGTGATTAGGGTAATTTTTTAAGTGAAATTAATTAATTGGATTAGTATTGTGAAAGTCAATCAACTTCATATATCTTCTTGAGTAAGTAGATTGATGATGTCAACATTTGCACGTGTGGAGGTGTCAGAAGAAAATGGTCACATGGGTTTGTTGATATTTGTGCCTAGATCATGTTTTTAAAATTTTAGGTCTTTAAATTGGGTATATATAAATTTATTTCAATGCAAATTTGGTCTCCTAGGTATATTTCACTAGTTTTCATACTTAGTCAAATCTGCATTAAAAAGTGACCATTGGAATTCAAATATTTGAATTTACAAAGGAAAACTAGTCCTCATTATTTTACCTATAAATTTCGATTTGGGATGAATTTTATGGCGGTATAAAAATAAAAATGGTATATAAATTCAAGGGAAATCTAGGAAAATTTATTTGGAGGTTTGACTAGTCGTACACCTACATTTATTGTGGGCCAAAGTTGACTAAGGGTTTAACCTTCTACAAATGACCTGAGAAGGATGTTTGAGTTTTTAATAATAATGGTTAGATGTTTAAAGGTGAATTATATATTATATATAATTTTATACACCATGAGGATCATCTGAATGGATTTTAGAGGTTTAACCAATCCATATTCAGTGTGAACAATTGCTTACAAGTTGACTTTTGGTTTGTTCATGGTGGTTTCATGTACAAGGCAAATGTTTGATAGGTTTTGTATATGCATATGTGTGTAGTGATTAATTTACTAACTAAATTGTGTTTTAGGGTTAATTTATCATGGACCTATATTCTTTGAATGGGTCTTCTATTCTAATTTTTACTTGGTGGAGTGCTGAAATTGTTAATAAGTCTCCATGGACCTATAAGGGCTTCTTAAGCCTAATTGAAAGGTGTTGGTGCTTAAGGGTGGTATATGAAAGATATGGTATACTTATGTGGTTTATTTTTATCCTATTTTAAGTGAAAAATAAGCCTTAAGGGTTAAGGAATGTCTAATGGCTGACTAAGAGGGTAATGTTCATGAAGGCTTTATAAAGAGCATAAACAAAGGTGAAGGTTTCTAGAGATGATATGTGAAGGATAGTGAAGTATGAGTGTGCTTGGTGGATATATTGAAGATTATATCAGGTTTAGGAATATATTAATGATCTATAGGTCATATTTATAAAGTTATAATAGTGTTTTTGTAGGTTTGAAGATTGAATATGAGTGAAGAAGTGTAAAGTGATCTAAAAGGGTGTTTTGGATGCATTACTTGTATGTGAAGGTTTGAGAAAGTATCAAGGGTTGAAGAGAATTGACATTAAATATTTTAAATTTGATTGATATTAAATAACATCTATGGAGGTGTTTATATCATAAAGTTTTGTGTGGGTTCTCAACATCTAGGACAAGTGGGTGCTTATTCATTCGTAGGGGTTGGTGTTCCTTGTGAAGTGGGTGCTTCACTAAAGTCTCATGTTTGAAAATATATTATAGCAATATAGTCCACTTTTTTTCATACTTGATAATGGTTTTTACTCCCCATGAGGGTTTCATAGATATTCCATGTGTGATGGGTGTCGACCTTGTATAGTTTCCTTTGTTCATTGCAATAACTAGTTTATATGTTTCATGAATGCTTGTGTTGAGAGATTGAGAGTTTAAAGTTTTATAATTAGAATTGAATTACTTGCATCACTAATTCACCCCCCATATAAATTATTATGCCACTAAAATCACCCTCCTTTGAAAATATTATAATCCCATTGAGTGGATTCATATTTTCATGATGTTGATTAAGTGTTTCCTTAATTGGAAACTTGTTTTTGAAATGTTATTTTGACAATATTCCATGGAGTTCATGGGATAGTGTCTTCTAATTAATTTTTATAGAGATTTTTTAAGAATGGAATGGATTGATGCATATATGTGGTTAGTATTTTTCCTTTCAACTATGGAAATATGTTGTAATACTACACTTATAGGTTCAGTAAGTGTGTAGTTATTTTAGCAACTTGGGTTGCAGTGTTTGCATCATACCATGTGAGACTATTTAAGATTTTAATTGTTGACATATTAGTTTTCTAATTTCCACTTGTGGATTTTTAGAGTCACACTTTCCAATTCTAATTTATCTAAACTTTTGACCTTTGACAACATGGAGTGGTGAACCTTGAATTTATATTGGTTCTAGATTAAGATTTATAAGCTGTTTATAATCATTATATTATGATTCACCCTTGATTATATTGGTATTATTATCATCTTGCTTAAAAATATTTTATTTTTATGATACATTTATGTACCTTTCACTTAGAGTGAGTATGGACTAGGATGTGTGAAACATCTTGTTAGTCTAAGGGGTTGATATATGCCTATAACTTATTATGTAACTAGTCGAGCAAGTGGGGAGGAATTGTATCACATGTTCCCTTTATAATGTTTAAAGGATGATGTGATACTTGGCCTTTGTTTTTTATGTTAATTTTAACATTGTTTCCTCCTAACTATGAATATAGTAGAGATGGGTTAAGCTATGAAATTTTATGCTAGTTATGTTGGCTAATGGAAACTTAAAGTAATTATGGAATGTTGGTATGATTTTTCCTATGATGGATATTGATACATATTGAATTAATTAAAATATATCATTACATTTTAGGATATGTTAGTATGCACTTATGACTCATTGAACCATGTATACATTTTGGAGATCATTAGGTTATGGAGACCTAAGGGATGAGTGGTGAATTAGGAATGTGAGTACTAAGAGATGGGAGTGGATCCTAGTTAGTCTCACATTGAATCGATAGTTACTAAGTTTGGATCGGACAAGGGGACCTTTTCAAATCTAGGATTTGACAAGGGGGACTTGTCAAATTTAGTCATATGGCCATATGCATGTATATTGATGAATGTTTATTCCCTAATTTTGTATATCTTGGGAATGTATTATTTCTAGTTCCTATTCATTATCATACTTATTAGGAGTTATGTGGAGTAGAATTAGTATTGAAATTTCATACTTATTAGGAGATATGTGAATTAGTGATTGTATTGAATTATACACATCATTCTTTCCAAGTTCTCTAAACACTTTTTCTCAAGAATGAGAAAAATACTCTCTAGGTTAGAGAGGTGTACAAAATGGTTGGGAGGCTTTATAGAACTCTCCCTAGCCATTTTCTTGGATTTTATGATGATTACATGTGCTTATGATTGAAGATTAAATTCAATAACTCAATGAAATTATCATTGAGATATGTGGGACCCTTTGAGGTGTTATAAGTGGTTAATCCTATAGCATATAGGCTTGAATTTCCACCAATCCTAGCTCTATTATATAATTTCTTCTATGTTTATTATCTTAAAAGGTATATAGTGGATCCTGCACATGTGTTGGATTGGAATGCTTTGTAGGTTTTAGACCCTGAGGTGGTCATGGTAGAACCAATTAGAGTAATTGACACTCATACTCTTTTTTTGCATAATAGAGAGATGCCACATTATAAGGTCTTGTAGGACCAATACTCTGAGGATAGTGTTATTTGGGAGGACTATGTTGAGTGCTACAAATAATTTCTACATTTATTCTCTTGATTTGATGCTCATACTATGTTATTTTTCTATCGAATGATGTTTTTAATTCAAAATAAATGATTGAATAAGTGTCATCAAGATAATGACCATATTTAGGGGGGAAGGATGTTACATCTTGATTTCTTGCTAAACAAACTTACTAAATTATCCATGGATATTTATAGTTGGTGATTTGATTTTATTGTTATTAAGTTTTAAGGCATACATTGTTATGGGAAAAATGTATGTTGCTTTGGTTTCATGATTACATTGCTATGAGTTTAGCTATATTGTATATTATTTACATTATGATCATGTTGATTTTTTATTTCAGTAGTATTTTATGATATATGTGTCACAATGTTATAGATTAACTACCTTATTGTCATGAATTTGATGCAAGAGAGATATATCCCTTAAATTATGATAGAGGGAGAGCATCATCAGGGAGGGTGATTTAGATGAAGGTGTTGGGGGATGACAAAGGAATGGATAGAACCCTCCACACACCATATTAGATAGTACATGTTGTATGAATTATTTGAATGGTTAGCGTTAGTATGTTTTTGATGATTATTTGCATTATATAATTGCATATGTGTGTGTTAGTTAAAATTTATGCCTAGGTGAATTAATATAGTGTGATTATGTTGTGAATATTACTGTACATCATTATATTCATGATTATTATTGTTTTTAAAAATGTAAATTTACATGAATAGTGCTTTCTACTATCATATGTAGACTAACCAAAATGTCTTAGTAATGATGAGAACATAAGATAGTTATATTTATGATATTTGGGAATACCATTATAGGGCTTAATGCATTAATATACATAGATAACACTATAAATAGATAACAACTTAGTATAAATAGATATCATTATTATAATGTTGTCATAATTATTATGTTATAATTAGTAATTGGATTATCTAGTGTATATATATATATATATATATATATATATATATATATATATAACAAAAAAGAGAATAAAATAAATGAAAACAAATAAAAACACAAAGAAAATAAAAGAAAGACACAAAAAAGAAAGTCATAAAATAGAAAAAAAGGAGAGAGCTTTAAAGAAAAGAATGGATTTAAAATAATGGTGAGTCATTAAAGTGCCACATTCATGAAAATAAAATGATATAAAATAATGGATAATAAGAGACGAAGGAAGAGAGCACGAAGGGTGAAGAGAAGGGCAATGTTAAGAAAAGAGGAAAAATCAAGCCAGGCAAAGCTTTCTTTCTTGGATTGTGTTATTCCATTTTGGGTGCCACAACAATGAAGGTGATGTCCTTAAAAATTCATGTGAAATTTTGTGTCTTGATGTCTACTAAGTATGGTGATCAGACTTTAGTATAGTGATTCGTATAATAAGTATAAATTTGGTGCTATAATAAATCAGATTATTGTATTACAATTGTGTTGTAATTAGATTCTTGATTCCTTGCTAAGTATAACTTGTAACATTATTATCAAATATTGGATCTATTATTATCTATTAATCTAGTATCTAATCAATGTTATGCTAATTATCTGATCAATGTTCAAATGTATATATATATATATATATATATATACATATATAGATATATATATATATATATGTATGTATATATATATATATACATATATATATATATATATATATATGTATGTATGTATATATGTATATATATGTATATATATATATATATATGTATATGTGTATATATATATATATTTATGTATATATATACATATACATATATATATATATATGTATATATATACATATATATATACATATACATATATATATAAATACACACACACACACACACACACACACACACACACATATACATATACATATAC
Organism: Torreya grandis; assembly: GCA_037957365.1. Taxonomy (NCBI): domain Eukaryota; kingdom Viridiplantae; phylum Streptophyta; class Pinopsida; order Cupressales; family Taxaceae; genus Torreya; species Torreya grandis. The sequence goes on from JARHVA010003572.1 coordinate 85,822, forward strand.
ATATACATATATTATATTATATTTACATAGATTTATATGTAAATAGTGATTTACATATGTTCATAAACTTGTCTCTTTAATATATTTTGATGTTAGAGTTTTTAATTAGGTGCAAGAGTACGTATTTATAAGTAGATTGCTAAATCAACATTAGGAAATTTATTAAATTAGATCAATATTAAGAATACTCGAGCAATTTATACGTAAATGATTTAGGTTTATCACTTAATCAACATGAGGAAAATAATAAGTCACAATTTTGACATCACTTAATACATATCTTGAATCTAAAAACATAAATTCCCCAGCTTTGTATAAATTCCTTTATCTATTGAAATCACCCCATCTCTACCTAAATGTCTAAAAGAAGAACATAAGGCACAAATTTTTTAGGATATTTCTCAAAATTAAGAGTTGTTGTAACTAAAATGAACCTATGTATATTATAATAATTGATTATGAACAATGATTAAAATATAAAAATAATGAGTAGTATAGTGATATCTTTACTAGAAAGGATTAGTGAAAATGGACTGTAGGAATAAGAGGGATTAATGATAAATTATATAGTGATAATTTTGTATAATTTATAATCATATAAAACACTCAATATTGCCTATTTCATTATACATATAGAGATATTTTTATAAACATGATCAAGTAAAAAAAATGAGATATAGTATATATAGCTATATCTACTAGTACAAGTGTTATACTTAGCTCATATATGAGTTCATAAGCTATATTTGATATCATAAGAATTTCCAAATAGGTTATAAGCTCACATAATATAATAGCTATATATAGTAATATGATATTATAATACTAATATTAGCTCTCGATTAGTTATGGACTTATGAACTCATATAAAATTATTAAAGCTTGGTGATATATAGCTATTAGATCTTGATCTTCTATTTATTTATTATCATGTTAGTTATATATAGTAATATGATATTATGTACATTTATATTTGAATATGTCCACATTAGCTGATTCAAATCATAACAATAATATAATATAGCTAATGTCCATAATATGACTAATACATGGTCATATATATATATATATATATATATATATATATATATATATATAATTAATTTGGATATAAGTATATATACATATTTATATGAGTTATTAGATAATGTATAACTAACATATTTCATGAAGCTTTGAATGTCTAGATTTAACATGCAAAATCATTAAGTCTTAAAATGTTTCTAAGTCACATCGAGATTAAATGACTTAATAACTCTAATGGAAATGTAGATATAATATATAAATAGTCCTACAATAGTGGAGAGAGGTACATATAACTATTTTCATAACATATTAACCATAGTGACATGTTCATTTCCATAATTATAAATTATGCTTATAATAATTACTATCCACACATATTGATACCCACATCTAATTATATTATTCAATGCATGAGGCCATAATAAATTATGTGGTAAGTTTTCACATAGTGAATGAGATGAATTGTATAATAACTAAGATGATACAAGTCATTTATTTTAAAGACTTTACAAATGTCCATGTAGTGAACTATGAGAGCATTATAGCAAGTTGTGTGACTGTTAAAATAGTTGAGTAATATAATATGTTGAATCTTGTAGTATAATTTGGATTATTAATATAAGAGTGAATTGTTTGTTTAATGTCCATCATGAAACTAGTAATTAATTTTTATATTAACATAGTAACATGAAATTCAATATTAAACTTTATATCTATCAATTGACATGAACATCTAATACCTATATACTTAGCATCATGACTTTCATAATCAGGGATATATTTAATTATATTAAATATGATGTTAAATAGATAGATGTATATATTATAAGTCATGGTGAGATATCCATATGAGTGTTTAAAGTCATTTAAACTTGATAAAATCAAAATATGTATATAGATATTATATTGATTTAAGTACTTGATCTATTAATAGTTGTTGAAATCATATGAAGTCATTGATTAGAATTTTAAATGATTGTTGATGTTTATAGTATTTATATATTGTTGAGTGCTTTTATATGGTACATAGTATGAATATAGTTAATATGTACAAAGGTGTATATATAGTAAATATATCTACATATGTATTTAAGTATTCATATAAATATATAACTTATATAGGTGTATTGGGTCATATGCTGATATCTATAGTTAATGGATTGTTAACATAAGTCATAAGATTTTGATGGATACGAAACTATAAAAATATGAATATAGTCTCTTAGAAACATAATAATTTATTTGAATTATGTTCATATAAGGTATAACTTGGTTTATGAGTTATTTGATTCTTTAAAAATATTATGAGTAGATATATGAAATCGAGCAGTGTGAACATTAAAAAGAAAGATGGATTGTGATATTAGTTCTTGACATAAAATATATATATATATATATATATATATATATATATATATATATATATATATATATATATATATTCTATTTATAGAAATTAGAATATGCAACCTAAAATATATTATACCTAGTTAGTATAAAATATACTTATTATGATTATTATTTATGTGATAAATAATATAGTGGAGATTCATTCATACAATTGACATATTAAATATATTCATTTGATTATTCCTTTGTTTATAATGTTTAATGATTACTATTAAGAATTAATCTATATGAATCTATTGGTTATATTTATATTAACTAAATATCACATTATTAGTACTGAGTAAGTAGTGAGATAGACTTCACTAGCTTACTAGCATCATCAATGCTAGATAAAGGTGATCTAATCAAATGGTGTATATCAAATTGATTGATCCTCTTGAGATCAACAATTATTTAAAACTTTGGCCAAATTAATGTTATTTATATGTTATCATTTCATATATATGATTTACATGTTTGTGCAATATCATGTTAGAATGGATTTCTTTATGGTACATTGCATCTTCTTAGAAATTATACAACATATGGGTATTAACTTGTCTCTCTAGATTCCCACACCATCACTATCTACTCATCTATTAAGGAAGTGACATTCAATGATAGGGGTTTGTGTGAGGGATTAATTTTTCATAGGTGGTGTGGAAAAGCTTTCAAATGATGCTCTCCCTCCCCATAGTAGTACTTATTTAGAGATGACACTTGAGATTGCCATAGATACTAGAATTCAGGGAACTCATGCTCTATGGGGTCTTATATCTTATATATTATACTTTATATTGTATATATTATTGTTGAAAAATAATACCTAATGAGATGTAATTATTTACTTATTATACCATGACAATAGTGGCTACATGTTTGTACCAACCATAGTTGGAAAATCTATAATTACTTTTGGTATTTAGTTTTGTTGAGATAAGTGATGTGTAGATGTCACATGCTTATTTTATAGTTAATATAATTATAGTGTTTTATCTTGATCATTAATTATATTCTTATGGTGAAAGATAATGAAAGAATATCTTGATTAAATTTTTAAAAAAATCATGTTATTCTAGGAAGATCCTAGTGGGGATGTTACAAATACACTTCAAGCTCCTTAATCATCTCAGGCATGGGGTAATAGTGAATGTACCTAACTTTCAATTAAAAATGTTGAGAAGGATGGAAATAGAGTACCATAAAGGGAAGGAAACATATTTGTCCCATCACTATATAATTTAGTTAATTATACACAGACATTTAATGGACTAAATATCTAACCTAAATTAGGATAATTTATTGACAACTCAAGAACTAATAGAAGAAGAATATTAAGAAGTAGTTGATGAAGGAAAAAAATGGATGCTAAAGAACATGATGTGGGTGTAAAGGAAAAAGAATTGACATGTGAGATAAGATAATAAAGAAAGTCTTGAGAGAAGAATAAGGAGGAATTTAATATTAAATCCTCCCTTAAATTATTAGGGTAGAGGTAATAAGTAGGCTAAAGACACTCCCTCTACATCAATATCTAGGAAGAAGTAAAAGGTTCCAACTCCACAAGCTTCTAGAATAAAATTACAAAGGATTAGGTGTATAATAATAATATAACACACTCTAATATCTGATAATGGTATTAAAATAGAGAGTGGGTAATCATATAATAGAGAGGAGGATCTAAATATAGATGCAATTTAGACTGCTAGCAATTTTGATGAAGGAAACTCTAATTCACACATCTCTGAAATTCCATCCTTTAGAGAGATGAAACATTTGATCAATTCACATAATGTGGTAGGAGAAAATATAACACTAGAAGAAAAATAAGTGGTAATTGTATAACAAGAAAAACCTATTTAGATCAAGTAACAAGAACATTAGTAATTGGTGGAATCCTTACAAGAAATTAAAACCCTCAGGGCACACAATGAGGAGATTGAAAAAAAGAGAATGGGCTAGATACATTATCAAGGGTGGTAGAAGTAGAGAGTGTACATTTAAAATCCAATAAAAATTAAACTTTAATGCAAGTCTCTTAACGATATAGACCACATGGAAAATAAATTTTCAACAACTTCCACTCATTATTCTTGAATAAGTATGTCAAGATACAGACCATACAGATTCAATGACATAATCAATTTAGTCAATTAAGAGATTAAAAAAATATTTGAGTAAGAATATCATAGATGTTGAGTCAAAAAATTTAAAATAAAAATTAAGATAAAATATATGAGTCAGTAACTAGTGAAACTAATGAGTTGTAAACCTCTTGCAAGAGTGTATGCTATCTATCTCAAAGGGCAGTGGTTAAAATTTTAATTCATGACAGTCTATTGTGACATTCCCAAAATATTAAGTGAGCCTCACTCTTAAATATATAACCATGGCACTCATAAGGATAAAAATCAATTATGTGAATTATATATACAAAACTATGTTGTTCCTCATGATCGAGAATGGAATCTAAACATGTATTTGGGTGATGTACTTCTAAGATATTTTTATTATTATCTTGAAAATGAGAAAATAAGAAGTGAGGAATTTCATTAGATATTTTCATCTTATCTTACTACATGAGTATCATGAGAAAGTGAAATAAACCACATTAATAATGAAAGGGGATGTTAATAGGCCAGATGTGATAAAAGAAGATTGGATTGCATTAATGAATAAAATGGGGGTAGCTACAAGAACTTTGATGGAAAAAATAGAGGTCCAAAATTAGTACTTGGCCTTGATCACATAAACAGTTAAATAAACCTAAAATGTTTTTTTGGTTAGATAGAATGAGCTTACCCTTGAATTAAAAAGGAAAGGTCCATTATCAAGGTATAATTTCATGGCATCTCTAAAAAGAGTCACTAAATATATTGACATGAAAAGAAGGAAGAGATTGAGTTCACTTTACATAACATATCAACCTCCTATTTTCTATTTTCCCATTCCTAATTAGATGGGAATAGAGAAATTTAATGAAATATTTTAAGATAGGAATTGGAAGAGGATAAAAGACAATTTTGGATTTTATAAAAAAAGGGGACATATACAATAGAACCATTTGACTTTCAAGGATTTTCTTACCATGTGCATAGGTTTATATTGATCGAGGACTAGCAACGAGTTTATTTGGTGGTGTGATGAGTTGAGAAATCATCTATAAAATTACTCTTCCAATCCTTTTTTATTAATGATTTCATATCAATCATAAGTATATAAAGTTACCTTTTATATCCCTTTCCTATATAATAGTACTAATAAATATGATGTTCACATCTTTGTGTTTTGTTTTTAAAATCATTTTTTTATTAATTAATCTTACATCATGTAATTTTGTTACTTATTTTGGTTTTAATACTCATTTGGAGAATTCAAGAATAGGGACAAATTATGAGTTGTAGGGATCAATAACATACCCATAGCAATAGTGTGTCCATTCAAAGATAACTTAGAGAATGTTAAATTAATGAATAGTTTGGTCATGATGTAAGTATTTTCCAAAAATAATCATGGTTTTCATTAATAAACTTTTATTAATGTAGTCATGCATATTCATGTACATTCCCAATTATACTAGTTTAACCCACGAGATAATTTTCCCTTTTTGGCTAATCCTATCACATCATACTTATCCATCACAATTTTCATCCTATTTAATTATTGTCACCATCCTTCACAAGTTCCAAAAATGGTCCATCACTCAAAGAAAATTCCCCTATCAGGTAGGGGGTGTGAATTCCATTTAATGTTGCATGATGGAAACTTTAGTACTATCAGTGTGGAGAATGTCATGACATGACTCTATGGTCAGCCAAGCATGTAATAAAATAAAATTAATAACTCTTGTTATTAATTTAAGTGTAAGATTACAATAAATAAATAAGTATAAAATTATGTGAAGACTATAATAATAGGAAAGGATAACAACAAAAAAGTGATGTAGATCATTATAACATCTTGCATCTTGAAGAGATATATCAAGAAACTCATTTCCTAAAAGCAACTACAAACTACCATCCAACCACCTCAAAAATATGTAATTTTGATTTAAAAAATGATAGAACCATTATGATTTAAAACACCCCTTAGATGGATAATAATGGTACTGTATCTTATGAATGTAATGCCTATTTTATATATAGAACAATTAGAGATAACATGAAATTTATAAATGGTGTTGACAACACCAAAATGTATGCCAATAATGGATTAAGTATGGGAAAACAAATATAAAATGGATTAAATAAGTATATATTACACACACAAACATAGTTGAACAAAAAAATCATTAATAATATCATGTGGAGTCTATGACAAAGGTGTTAGATGAAAGACTAAAGGAAGAATCTTTGGAAGTGGAAAGTCAAATAAGATCTTGACTAGTAATGGAGAGTCAACAAGAAGACATTTATATTTAACTTTTCTATTTTTTTATGTATAGACATGCTAGAGTTGCCTCAATGAAGCTTATGGAATGTCCAATATTGTGGTATATGCATAGGCTCTATTATTGGGGTTAATCTTAGTAACTCAATGGGATGTTTAGAAGCTCATCATTTAAGGGGAATCAATGTTTCTAATGGGTGATATACATAATATAAAAGTGTGAGCTTGGAATATTGATAATATATTATGGTAATGCTATGGGAAATTGATTCCTTATCTTCTAGGGAGGCTTTCTATTTCTTCAAGGAGGCTAATGGAGTCAAGGATTACTTAGCTTCTTATGGGAGGCTAGTGGCATCAAAGATTACTTGGATAATGGTTTCAATGATTAATTGGATTGAGAAATGATAAATAATGGTTTTGGGGTTTACATAATGGATTAAAATATATTTAATTCAACCATATTTAGAGGGGAGTTTAATTTAGATTCTAGATGTTCAAGTTTATAAGGCACCTATGGCATCATTGGTAGTTATTCTAAACCTTCGATGATTGAGTAGGGAAACCTTAGAAATAAGTATTTTAGGGTAGAAATTTGTTATATAAACTTTTAATATTCCTCCTTAGATGGTAGATAAAGGGATGATCTTTGTAGGAGGCAAGGTGGTAGAATGGTAACATGCATTGGCCAATGCCTTCTACTCCATTGACTTGAGTGGACATAAATTATAGAGGAGGATTAATGAAAGGAGAGGTACTTGGGGTGGTCATTATGGTTTTGGTGGAAGAATGGGTAGGCTATTCTAGGTGTTTGATGTATCAGAGGTGGCCATGACTGAGCCTTTAGAGTATCTTAGGGAATTGAGCTTGGGTAGTTTAGCTAGTAGTGGGTGATGTGGCATTGATAGATGTGGGTGGTAGATATAGCATCCAAGCTAAGTAAATTTTATGGGGAAAAAATATTCCTTTAATCACAAGTTATCTTGGCTAAGATGGGTTTAGTTACTGGGTTATGGCTTTTTTATAGCCTTATTCATGGGCCTTCTATTTTGGGCCATTTTTTTTATTGGTGGTTTTCGTTGGATTATTAGTTTGTTGGTTTTGGGTTGGTTTTGGTAATTATTAAGATCTTTAGGCCTTACTGTAATTTTAGTTTTGATTAATTAATCATAGAGGGACCACATAACCATCATTATTGAGCAAAAAAATTGGTTGTACCTTAAAAATTATAGGTTTACCTTTAATAGTCAATTTTTTGAAATAATAATGTGGTGGTTACAAATCCAAATCTATGAATCAAAATCAAGTATTATAAATAGGATTTGAAAATGTATATTAATTTAAATGTTTATTTATATCAAATATTAATGATATATGGTGGTAAAGTGAGTAAAATCATAATGCAACAAAATATATCTATAGACATACAATGCAATATCAATAATTCTTTGTGGTTTCAAACATTTTTGTAATATCTTCAAAAAGTAAATATTTTTATTTTCATTTTTTTAGATAGATGTTGGGGGTTGAGGGGGCCCTCTCTTATAAAAAAATTGGAGAGTATCATAAAATGATAGGAAAACATGAAAACATTATTGATCCATACCCATACCAACTCTTCCCAATTAAAGGGATGTAGAAGAGAGGCTCAACAAAATATGGGGACAAAACCTAAACATACAATATGATAGAACAAGTTGAAAGATTGTATTTAGTTTTAATAATGAATTATATATATATATATATATATATATATATATATATATATATATATATATATATATATATATATATGAGACCAAAAATAGTCTTTGGGACCTCAAACCAAAAAAAATATCCCAAAGGAGTGAAGAAGCCTTTGCAATAAGAAAGATGATTTGAGTTTCTAGACCCTAGTTTAAAATCCTACAACTGTTCTACCTTTTAAGGTTCACTTTCCTACCATGGATTTTAATTATCAATTCCCCATTTATATCAATTTTTTCAACTTTAATATAGTGAACATAGATACTCCTTATAGGTTGTCCAAGTATTTATCTCGAATGCCATCATATGTAGAGCACTCCATCCATATCATTATCATGAAATCAAACACATTTATCTTATTACTTGCATATATCAGAATGAGAAATAATTTTTATTTATTAATTGCAATAATATTATATTAAAATAAAAAAATAACACAAATACTCTCATATTATGGTTTTGAAAAAAAAAAGGTTGTCGAATATATACTAATAAATCTATATTTCAGTACATCCATATTAAAATTTGGATGCCAACATAAATTTCAAAGCTCTTGATATGGGATGTCATTTAGAATATTAATGGCCTTGACTAATATTATTATAATCTAAGGCCACTTACATACGATGTGAATGTGGACATACAAGGTTATCTTATAACTTGATTTAGCATATATCAAATGACAAACTGGGTTAAAGCATGCTTTCTTTCCCATGTGCACAATCATTCAAGATTTTTTTAAAAATTTACCATAAATCAAATATTTTTATGAACCCTATTACCCAAAATTATCAGGTTGAGAAGCATGAAAGATAGGTGACAAATATTGAACTTAGTAGCATAAAACTCTTGAATTAAGTGAATTATATCTACTTGAGTAAGCCCATGAATAATGCATATTATAGGGAATTAGGCATAGGTAGTTGCTTGTTTTATTTGAACATTATCATATTCACAATTCTAAAAAAAGATCTATATGAAATTAATATTCTCAATAGTTTGTTTCGATATTCAATCTTTCTCTAAGATTTTAACAATTTCAATGAATATAAGTATAATCATTGCCAAAAAAATCCTTCTTTGTTGGGCTTCTCTGTAGCCCATTCCATGGGGGGATCATGTAAATTTTCATCATGAAAATTTAATTAAATCAACCCAAATGATGATGCTAACTTCCATCTATCCAATTTCAAGCCCCTAGATTTATTTCCAACTAAATTTTCCCTCTAATTTTTAAATTAAAATTTTAAGATGGTAATGTTCTTGTCTCTGATATTCATATCGACATGACATAGGGAGTGACAATGTTCAAATGGTATAAATAGATGAAAGTTTTTAAATAATATTTATGAAATAATATAATGTATATGACTATAGGATTGTGATCAATTTATTTTATGTAAGAATTTTTTTTAAAGATATTCTAATTATGTTATATTTATTTATTTTTAGTGTTACATTTTTTCATGTATATTTTTTGTTTTGATTTATAAAATTTTATATTTTTTATTTACGAATGTGAAAATTTGTGATTATTTTGTAAATTTTTGCAAGTGTTCTAAAAATAGTTTTATAAAAATAGATTCGTAGTTTTTTAAAAGCAATTATTCTAGATTAATCTATCTAATGTTATTTTGATATTTTTAATATCATCCTCTAATAGTCTAATGAATCTTATTTTTCACTTTATAAGAGATTAAAATTGTAATTTTTTTATAACATTGTCTTTAAATGACATGTACTAAATTTGCATTAGACATTTATTTAAATATAGTTTTCATAACTTTTGAAGTGCAATGTTAATTAAATATTAGTCATAATTTTTATCTATAATCTAGCCAAGGCTATCTATCAAATTTAACTCTTACATCAAATCTATTCAAATGTCCTTCAAATTTGGAACCATGTCCTATTTTTTTTACTAAATATGGGTAAAAACTTTAATATAACTTGGAGCTATGAACCAGAGGGGATAGCATTGACTCGAGCTATGAACTATTTTAGGATATAAATTAGAGGCCTAGATCCCAATAACATCCATAATCACCAACATTAATAGTGTCAATGACATCACCTACATCACCAACCTCACCAACAACCACAACTAACCTCACATATAATGTGATATTTAAACCTAGGTGGGGGTGGACACAACCAAGCCACTTAATCATGTCTTGAATTTTTTCATGAACATTGTGTATTCAACATTTCCCTTTAAAATTTATTATTATTTTAATATTTGAAGGAATAAGCATTAGAGAAAACATCTATGTTTATTATAATCTTAGTTTTAACTATAATTCTGAGCATGATCTGATGTGAAATTAGTATAGTTTTGAATAGCCATGAATACTAAGTAAAATAATATATATCAATGTGTTTAACCAAAAAAATATAGATTAGGGTTATCTATAGTAAAAGAGTATTTATAAATGTAATGACATAAGGGTGATAATCATATCTATAATAGACTAATTAGATGTTAAACTTAGATATAAGCATACATTAAATTTATTGTGTTGAGATAGTCTAAATATGGAAAGTACAACTATGCTAGATATAAAAATGATAAAGAAGGGATGTAATTAGCTTGTTCTAATGTAAAAATGGTATATAAAAATGAAATAACACAAGAATGATAATTAGACCTTTAGAAGACCAATTAGATGTTAAACTCAGATATAAGCACACACTAAATTCATTATGTTGAGATAGTCTAAATATGAAAAGTAAAACTATGCTAGATATAGAAATGACAAATAAGTGATGTAATTAGATTGTTATGATGTTAATGTAATTCTAGATTTAGAACATATAGAAAGTAGGTAGGAAGGAGATTATATAATAGTCATGAGATCCTAGTTTTGATGTTTCTAACTCTTTAGATAGTAATATCACCCTGGGATAGTTTCATTGACACTACTATTTGAGTTTGACACTAACATCCTATGCTAAATATATGCTAAAATAGGAAGTGACCACCTAGACAGTTTTAAATTCTTGCTTCACCTTTCATAGTTGGGTCATGGACTATCAATCCTTGTGAGAAGGCAAAACCCTAGCTTTTCATCTTCATAGTGACCTTGGGGAAAATGGGTTAGTAGGCACATGGTGTTGAGTTAATCCTAAATACCCTACTATTAGAAGGCGCTGTGTACATAACAAATACTCTAAAGAGGTCCTCAGTCTAATGTATTTCTCCCTTATGTGTTGGCTTGTTTGTGAATCATACAATATGTGCAAATCAAGTACAAAAATGACCTAACTTGTAACTTAAAAAATCATGATATTAAATTACTCATTTAGTACTTCAAACCTATAGATGTGTAGTCCATATGATTGGTATGAAAATATGAATAAATAGGGAAGCTTTGTTCCATTGAATGCTCTTTGAATTATCTTTTGTCCAAATGCTAGGTCTCATAGGTGAGGAATGAATGAGGGTTAATCTTGTATTTATATAAATTCCTTTGGAAAAATAAATTTCATTAAACCACTTAGACCAACCACTAGGATATGTTTCATTTGTAAATTGGATGACCTTACGGAACTAGACACTTGCATTAGGATATGACAATAACATTAATGCTTTTATTTATCTTTAATGTTAATGTCTAAGGAGCAAGAAAGAAGGTACATGCTCTAAAATTATAGATATGGAATACAAGTACATTTTAAGCATTTTGAAAAAGATAAATATCCTAGGTCATCAACATAATACTAGTCAAACTAAGAGATATAAAATAAGGGGTATAAAGATAGAGCAGATGCAAGACTTATAAAAATAGGAAAGGCAAAGAACTGAGAGGAACAATCAAGGTTAGAGATTTCCAAGTTTACAAGACTGAGGTGCTATATAATCATAATATATCATATACCTTTTCCCCTTTAATCTAGTAATGAAATTATTAGTTTAAAGGAAAGGAATGCATACATGGGTGTGTGTGCACACCTTGTCTTTGCATGTGCTCAACTTGAGTGATTTACTGGTGACTAACCTATAACCAAGAACATATTACATTATTAAATTAGTGCATATAATATGGGTTAAAATTACTTAAAATATATTTAAATTCAAAGAAAAAGGTTTAGGAGTACACTTGTGTATCAATGCAACTACCTTGCCTATTAGCAAGTTTTTTTGAAAAATATGTATCATTTAAAGGCTATGGAAATGAGATTAAGACAATATAGATAAATATTTAAAGTGTATATATCCAAAGATATAGATATATTTGAATGTCCTCCCAAATAAATATTTAAAATATGGAGTATGATATATGAAAATAATGAAAATCACTTAAAACATGACATCATCCCATGGGTTGACTTCACCTAAAAGAAAAATATAATACTTTTTATTAATTATATAAAACTTATTAAATCATATAAGCTAACTCACTTTAGTTATGATAATAATTATTATTTTATTCTATATCTTTATTTTTAGTTGAAAGTGCAAAGATTTTTTTATTTTTATTTTATTCACATTCAATGAAAATAGAAGGTATTTCACATTTTTTACAAATAATAAACACAACTAAATTTATTAAAAAAAAGAAAATCTGATGAATAAAAAATATGTTTTATTTTTTTTCACAAACAAAAACTACCATAAAATTAATTAAATAATGATTACACAATCATTTTTAAAATATTAATTATAAAAAATCATTATAAAAATAGCTATGTGAATATTACTTAATCAAAATATTAATTTTAAAAATATTTATATTAAAAATAATTTAATGATATAAATATTATAAAATTATGTTGAAATTTATTAATAAATAATATTTAAAAAATTTATACTTTTATTTATTAAAAAAATAAAACCAAATCTTTCTTTCATAAATTCAAATTTTCTAAAATATATTCTTGAAAAATATTAGTTTAACACCTAACAATTAAAAATAAAAATTAATAATAAATGTTACATTTTGAATTATTATATCAAATTTTTTAATTAACAAATAATGCAAATGTGTTTGGCATTTGATCAAATTAATGCAAATGATGTCATGAATTCTTTTGTGTGTGAATGGGAATATATTTCAAGGCTTATCTTCGAGCCAATCAATAAACTTTGTATATTGGGAGGGTGCATGAAAATAAAGTTACTTTAAGTAATCTTAGGAAAATAAATTATCATGTTGATAATTTTGATTAATCTTAGTAGTCAATAAAAATTAGATAGTTCATATTATAATCTTTATCTTTAGGGAGAGGGGGAGTGGGGTAGTCACTGGAGAGAGAGTTAGTGCCTACACCATCACACATAGTATAATTATTAGAGAATAATTTTTGTAATATATAAAATATGTTATATAAGTATTGAATGTAATAATATTTTTGTTCCCCAAACCTATAAGAAGAAAGGATCTAAGTCTTCAGTTGATTCCTAGAATAATAACCCTTTTCTATAGGGCCCCTTTCTTTTGGTCCCCACGGGTAGTGTGATTGGGTCCCCCAGCCAGTCAAAATAATTAACGGTAAAGGGTTTGTGTGAATTGGAAAAATAGCCCTTCCCACTCAAGTGACAAAATGAATAAAGTAAATATTGGTGAACACTTTACACCTAGGAAGTTGGGTAAGAAAAAAGTCAAAAATTCTTCTAGTGTTGAGAAGTAGGTAAATTCAACTATGGACAAGGGGCACTCTGAGCTTCATAAATAAGGGGATGATGTTGTTGAGAAGGATAAGGGTAAATAGGTTTAGGTGAGTATTTTGAGGAAGCTGAGCATCCAGAGGTCAAGTAGATTGGTTGATGGAAAAACCCATGTTGAAGATTGTAGACTATTCTTTAGCATTTGATTTGGAGAATGAGGTGGAGATCATGGAGGTCAAATCGAATCCTGATCAATCAAGGGAACAAGAGAGCACAAAATATTTTTAGGAGTTGAATAACTCCTTTTATGACTCTGAAAAGGAAGACCCCAAATCCATGGAAACCCTTGAGAAAGAGGATGCTAGTGAAAAGATTTGTGATAATTGTATTCAGCTCAAAGACTTGGAGGATGTAAAGAGTGGGTTATTCTCTCTAGAGAACAAAATGAAGGTACTTGCTATCATATACTCTAAATTGATTCACCAAGTTTATACTTTATTAATTAACCTATAGGATGTTTAGGATGGGAAGGTGGACAAAGATGGCAAGGCTGCTAGTAAGAAGGAACTCTTGGGTTTCCTCAAGGATGATTGGAATCCTCTACTTAATTATTTTTTGGGTTCTTCTACTATTTTTGGTTTTGGGTCTTTTAATGCTTTAGTGTTGGTCTACTATTTGTTTGTTTTTACTTCATTATTTGTGGCCATTGGCCTTACCTGTAGCCCTTAAGGCATTTTGTAATAGGGATGTGCACCCTTGTTTGTAGCTTATCAATATCAAAGACAATATTTTGTGAAAATTATATATATATATATATATATATATATATATATATATATATATATATATATATAATATTAAAAAAATGTGAGTTAAAAAACAAATCTATATTATATAAATTTTATAAATTTAAGATTGAATTTAATTTTTAAAAGATAAAAAAGTTTAAACACTATTTTAAAATATTAGATTATGTAAATTTTAAAAATTTAAGATTGAATTTGATTTTTTAAAGATAAAAAATCAAATTCAATCTAAGAAAAGATAGATAGTATAATAAATTTATCTATTTATGAGTCATTATATAAGTATGTGGTCCCACTTAATTCATGTAGTTAAGTGATTTATTTTTATTTATATATAAATAATTTGTGAAATTAAAAATAAATTATTTTTTTAAAAATTGAATAGGCCCATTTTATATCTAAATCTTCCCTAATGTAAACATAGAGAGAGAGAGGCACATGCCCCTAACTTTGGATTATAAGTGAGTTGCCATGTAGCAATTGAGATTAGTTCAATCATGAAACTTGTTGGTTGAATATTTTGTCGATCAACGTACTGGTAAACAAAATAGGTCTTATCAGCCAAAGCAAGAAGATTAGTCATCCTAATGTGTAAATTTATCACATCAGAAGGAGACTGTTCTCTCCTCTCATCAAGGGGAGGTTCCCTATGGATATGCTATGTATATATATATGAACATAAAATAATACTCAAGGGTAGGACCAGACATCCATCTCTCTTTCTAAAAGATGATGTATACAAAACAAAGGAAGAACTCAAGAGAATGATAGACAGCACTCCTCTTCTTTCAGAAGAACTATTCAACCAGCCACAAGAATACTCTTGGAAATAAAAGCAGAATATGACTAAAGTATGGTAACCAACAAATCAAGACACAGCATAAAGTCTGCACATGAAATACTCAAGAGTGATATAGAAGAAAAATGAAAGCTCAAAGTCTTTTCAAAGTTCTTTACACAACAATGAAAAAACAAACACACTGAAGGCAGCTATGGGGGCACAAAGTCTCTCCATAGTTGATTCTTCAGGATACCTTCTTGACAAATTTACTAATCCTACTTATTAGATCAATGAAACAAACAAGATATCATAGCACAAAGTCTGAAAAAGTCCCTTGTTTTCATTAACAAAATATGATAAACAGACTGAGCACAAAGTCTCAATGATGCCTCTCAATTTCGGTAGAGCTTTGTTTAGATTATCAAAAAGAAGATGATTTTACAATGATAGGAAGTCCCTTATATAGCCACTTTTGAGAAGGACTCGAGAACAATAATACATCATGATGCATTGGGAAATGTTAGGAAGACAAGCTAGAACTTTGAGGCTTTTTACCCATTTGATCTTCTTAATGTAGATAGATAATGCGTGCAATTGAAAGTTTTACAACTTTCAATGTCTACCTAGCTGTCTGATCTTATCTTCATCATTCCTCCCTTTCTGATTAATTGAATTGGGTCCTATATTTAGCTTGCTATTATGTTCCTTCCCCACTTTTTGCTAGTCTTGGCCTTGAAAATTGTGAATATATTTTGTTCTATATGTTCAAAGGATCAACATCTATTTTGTTGTCTTCAATTTGACGTTCGTGTGCCCATCACTGTGTTTCTAATGGCTAGTTGACTATGTTGAATTTGATGTGTTCGGGTGCATCACCCCTTGGTCTTCTTTTGGCTTTCCGCTTGGCACTTTTCCAGATTGGATTTTTCCCTTTCGGGCCTTGAGAAATGATCCTTTAGCTTTGGGAAGTATCCTCAAATTAATGGTCGAGAGTTCCCCGCAAGGGCCCCTACCCTTCGGGTTCCTTCGTTGGCCCTTCACAAATTTCCCTCAGGTTTTTCCTTGGGCCATTCCCTTTGAATGTTTCCTGTAGAAATTTTCCCTAGGGAAAATTCCCACAGACAAAAAGTCTGGGGAAAATTCCCCCAGGCTTTGAACAAGTCTTTGAATAAGCCAAAGGGTGCTTTGGTCGATGAAGTGTCCTCCGCAAGGGCACTTGTCCTTCAAAAAAGTTCTTTAGCATTGAACCGTCCCTTTGAACTTAGTCAATGAACCATTTTTTGAATCGGTTCAAAGGTTCAATGAAGCGTGCCAAGCCTTTGAAGCAAACAACCAATGAACTATTGAATGCACTTTTTTCCATTAAACCAATACATTGAACTAATTGGTTAAACCAAGGCTTTGAACCAAAATGGTTCAAGCCGATGGTTCAATGAATAAAATAGGCCTATAAACTAAGCATTGAACCAAATATTTGTACTTGTCTTTGAATCGAGAGTTGAACCATTTGATTGAACCTATCCATTAAACTGGTTCAATGGTTCAATGAAGCACGCCAAGCACCTTTTGAACCAAAAAGCGATAAACCTGCTGTTGAAACTTTTCGTTGAACCAAGACGTTGAACCAAAATTTTGGTTCAACGGTTCAATGAAAGCCTTGAACTGACTGACAAACCAAATGATTGAACCAAAAGATGCTGAAACAAAGGAAATGAACCATCTAAGTGAAATAAAGCATTGAACTGCTTGGTTGAACTAAGTGATTAAACTGTTCCTTTGGTTGAACCAACTGTTGAACCTTTGAACTCATTGAACCTTTGAACCCAATTGGTTTAATGGTTTAATGGTTCAAGTCATTTTGATTTGACCAAATGTTTGGAAGCTGATGAACCTGTTGAAGTGACTGAACTTTGAACATTTATGAAGCGCTTAACTTTTGCCAATGACATTGAACTTGTTGAACTTTGAACCCGTTGAACCTTTGAACCAAATTGGTTGAATGGTTCAATGATTCAATGATTCAAGTCTCCTTTTGTATTTAAATTCTTGCCAATGAATATTTTCAATTGAAACAAAACTTTGAACCAATCCTGGAAAATGAACAAATGTTGAAAATCAATTCTTTTGATTTAAAACCGCCTGCAGAGTCCATAGATTTTCTGAGAAGATCTGAAAATGAGAAATCTAAATATCTAAGACAAATTTTGAAAATAGAAGATATTATTTTGGTTTGTAGAACCAAAATAATTCAAATGTTGTTCCAAAAATGACTATTATTTTTGGGAGACAACAACTGGCTCCAGTTGGGGAACTTCTATCAATTGCAAAATGAATTAGGAGTAGAATTCAAAAACTCCAGTGTCTTCAAGTGTACCATTGGGCTTCAGAGTCATGCTTTCCAGAAATGAAAGGCAACAAGAATGAAAACAAACAAAACAAAATAGAAATTAAAATTGTACAAGTATACATATATACAGAGGCAATGATTTGACACTTCAAGAATTGAAGTGTTTCAAATGCTGCCCATTATGGGGCAGAGAAAAGAGCGTGCCATCTTGGTATTTCAACATAAAGCTATTTTCACCCATGTGCTGATGAATTGTGAATGAGCCTCTCCAAAGGGAGTCAAACTTTCCATGCATCCCTTTTGGCTCTCTTCTCTTGTCCCACAATAGGACTTTATCCCCAATCTAAAAATCATGATTTCTAGCTTTTTGATCAAAAAGTTTCTTTATCAGATTTTGATGAATAGAAATTCTATCCACCACCATGGTTCTTTGTTCTTCCAACTGAGTCAGGCACATGATTCTTTTGTCAAGAGAACTCTCATATGTCTGATCTTCAATAGCCTTCACCAATTTCAAGGTTGATAACTCTAAAGTGATTGGTATCTTAGCATTAATACTGTAGAGAAGTTGAAAAGGAGACATACCAATTGCCCTTTTTGGTGTGATCTTGTCAGCCCATAGAGTGTCTACCAATGCTTTGTGCCACATCCTTTGATTATCATCTACAAGTTTCTTGATAATAGTTACCAAATTTTTATTATTGGACTCAACTTGTCCATTCCCTTGCAAAAAATAATCAGAAGAATGAGAGAGTGTAATTCCATAATAAAAATAGAATTGCATGATTTCTTAAGAGGTGAAACAAGCTGCATTATTAGTAACAAGTTTGAGTGGAACTCCAAATCTAGAATGATGATCTCTTGCAAGAAGTTGCATACAACTTTTGAGGTAGCATGCTTTGTCAGGATTGCTTCTACCCACTTAGTGAAATAATTAGTTGTTGTAAGGACATAATCATGTCCAGTGCTTGATGATGGATTTATTGTCCCAATAAAATTGAGTTCCCACTGCTGGAAAGGTTCCTCTATGATTACTAGCTTAAGAGGCAGAGCAACCAACTTGGGTTTTCCAACAAATTACTGGCAAAGTTCACATTTCCTTACCCATTTATGTGAGCAGTCACAGGAGCAGAAAAATGTCCTCCACAAGCTAGATTATGGAAAGATTTAAAGAGTTGGGTTTGTTTTTCTTTGTCTACACATCGAAGAAAAACTCCATCTATGTATCTTTTGTACAGGCCATTGTCCCAAAAGACAAAATTGGTAGCATTCAATCTAATGGTTCTCCTCTCTTTGTAAGACAAATGAGCAAGACATTCTCCACAAGTCAAAAATAGGCAATATCTGAATACCATTCTTGGTATTAGAAACAAAAAGGACTGTTGGCATATTGTCTACTTCAGCTTCTTTAAGTTGTGTATCTTCTGGCTTATTATCAGCCATTAATTGACAAAGACCTTTACCTTTGACCAACTTTGTTGGCTTGATATCTAGATCAAATTCTTGGATATTTGCAATCTAATTACCTCTCTTTGTGCCAAACTCCTACTGAGTTAAAATAGACTTGAATGTACTATCAAAAACTAAGGCAATAGTATGTGAATTCAGAATATAGAAGTGAAAGAGTTTGACTACTTTTACCAAGGCATAGATGTGCTTGTCTATATTTGAATACTTCAATTCATGAGTTTTTAGAGGGAAAATCATGAAAGAAATGGGAGATTCCATACCTTCTTTGTCTTGTTGGACAAGAATAGCTAAAAGAGTATGCTCAGATGTATAGCTGTATATAGTGAAATCTCTATGGTAATCT
Organism: Torreya grandis; assembly: GCA_037957365.1. Lineage (NCBI taxonomy): Eukaryota > Viridiplantae > Streptophyta > Pinopsida > Cupressales > Taxaceae > Torreya > Torreya grandis. The sequence goes on from JARHVA010003572.1 coordinate 105,727, forward strand.
AGGTAGACCAAGGTAGGGGCGTGAGCAATAGCAACTTTGATATCTTGAAATGCTGCTTTGCCTTCTTTGGTCCAACTAAAGGTAATCTTTCCTTTCATCATATTTACAATGTGTCTTGTCTTCTCAATAAATTCAGGGATGAATCTCTGTAAAAAATTCACTTTTCTGAAGAAAGAGTGAACAACCTTCTTACTTACAGGCAAATTTAGCTCTTGAATAGACTTGACTCTATCTGAGTCAATCTTTATGCCTTCTTTGGACACAATGTGTCCAAGGAGTTTTCCTTCTGTCACTCCAAAAATAGACTTTTTAAGATTCAAAGAAATACCATTTTTCCAGCAGCGCTCCAACACTTGTTGCATGTGGTGCATATGATCAGATCAGCGCTTTGAAAAGATAGTTAAATCATCAAGATATATAACTATGAATTTGCCAATTTCATCTTTAAAAGCCATAACCATAGCTCTTTGAAAGGTAGCGCCAACATTTATCAATCTAAAAGGCATTCTTTTGTATGTAAAAGTACCCCAAGGCATGATGAATGCAGTCTTATGTTGATCAGGTTCAACAACTTCAACTTGGTTATAGCCTAAGAAGCCATCCAACATTGATAACATTTCTGATCCTATTATTGTTTGGAGCACTTGGTCCATGATTGGCAAAGGGTAATTGTCTTTCAGAGAAGACTGATTTAGATTTTGAAAATCAACACAAATGTAGATCTCACCATTTTTCTTCCTTACAGGAACTATATTTGTAATTCATGTAGAATGATGGATTGGAAAAATAATTCTAGCATTTAACATTTTCTAAATCTCAGACATAATTGTACCTAAAAGTTTTGGATTGTATTGTCTAGATTTCTACTTGTAAGGCGTTGAATCAGCCTTGAGAGGAATATGATGATAGATTTCATCAAGACTAAGAGACTTCAGATCTTCGTATGAATATGCCAAGACATCAATGTATTGACAAAGTAAAGAAGTAAATTTGACTTTTTCTTCAGGTGTACAACACTTACCAATGTTGACTATTTTTGGATTTTCTTTGTTGGTCAGATTCACTTGGTCAAATCCCTGAGAGAAATTTGAATCTATCTGTTGTTGCTTGATGAATCTATCATGCTTGTCAAATAGCTTTTTGAGAGAAACCAGGACTTTAGGAATTTTATTTCCTTTCAGCTATATAAACTCTTCATTTACATTTGAACTAGATTCAAAAATTAATTCAGACTTCTGAGATTTGTTGCCTTCAAAATACAACTATTCAAAATTGTCTTTTCTTTCCAAAAAGGTAATGATCTGATTATCATCATTGAAAATTTGCCAATGATCAGCATTATCAAGAACACTCAGCCTATAGATCAGCTCAATGGTATATTTGGCTTCTTTAAAATTAGAATGTGGAACTAAAAGAGTACCTGAAATAGCAAATGCATCAGCTCTATCATTGAATTCTCTTAGAATGGAAGAAATGTTGAAAGCATCAAAGGTTTCAATTTTATCCCAAACAAGATTACGATAATGGCGTAGCCTTTTATTCTTGGTCTGATATGAATTTCTCACTTGGCAGACCACTAATTCAGCATCCCCTTTAGCATGAAGACACTTGATGCCTCTTTCTTGAGTAGCCTTCATGCCCAGCAATAGTGATTCATATTCAGCTGTATTATTTGTGTTGCTGAATTGTAACTTATATGATGAAGGGAACATATCTCCTTGAGGAGATATAAAAATAATTCTGGCTCCAGAACCAAAAGAGAAACAACTACCATCAAATTCTAGAGTCCAAATCTCATCAAACACTGGCTTTACTTTAGACTTTCCTTCATCAGAGATGGAGGGTCTTTCTTCATGATCTGTATATAAAAAGTAATTACCCATACCTGTAGATTCAAAAAGGATTTGAGCTTTAGGAGCTAATGTCTTGGTGACTACATACTTTGCTTCCTTTTCAGGAAGTAATCTCTTCATCATGCCTTGTATAGGGATCCTTGCCTTAGATAGATCCATGTTTAGCTCTCCTCCCATGTCCTTACAAAAATTCCATCTAAGTAAAATACCATAAGATGATGGGACTCTAGCCACTAATATAGTCATTTTAATCCTCTTATCTAAAAAGGCTGCAAATGCAAATTGGGCATCTTTGATCTGCCCCAGCAATGGCACTTGTTTGTTCTCCATGGAGAAACATTTGCCAAACGTCTTGGTCAATGTGAGACCAAAAGACTCAGTGACTTTGGTAGACATAACATTGTTAGATTCACCTAAGTCTATTATATAATTACTCAGCTTATGGCCATTGATTAACAGGGAAACATAGAAGGGTTTTATTTTTCCAAAAATAGCTGGAGGATTAATAATCAAATTATTTGGACTAGGTGTATTTATTGGGGAATCAAAAGTCATTTTTTTGGCCTTTTGTACTATAGGGATGGTCTAGTTTTTAACATATTGGACCAGCTTATTCAGTTGATCCAGATTGGACTGCAAGTACTCAAATTTAGACATTTATATTTTTGTCTTTTTGACATGATCAATTATGTCAAATGGCTGAATCAAACTAGGTACAGAGAAAGGTACTTCAACTTTCTAAGTTTTAGAAGGGATGGGAGGTATACTAGTTTGTGAATTAGAAGTAGAAGGGGAAGGCACATCAGATGTATTTACCTCTTGAGTGATTACCAGATCTTTTGGTTGAAAGGGCAGAGCTGTCCCACACTTGGCAATTGTGACTGTTGGCTGTGATTGCTCTTCTGTCTTTCTTTTATCAACCTACTGGACTGATTGGTTCTTAGACCTGGTAAACACTGCATATGATCCATCTGAAGCTTCTCCTTTTCTTTTGAGTTCATCCTGATAATTCAAGAAACCAATGTGGGAGTTACCAGCTGATTCTTCTTGACTGTCTTCAATGATATCAGCATCATTTTCTTGATTTAATTTAGGTTGATAAGAAAAATCTAATTCTGTCTCAAGATATCCCATTGCTGAATTAGTTGGAGGAGCTTCCAAGGCAATTTTTCCTTGTGGAGGAGGAAGGCAATTTTGTTGTCCTTGGTTTTTGGCAACATTGCCTTGATATGACTAATTTGGAAATGTTCTTCTGTATGTAGGAGTAGAAGACATTCCTTGAGCCATTTGTTTTTTGAGTGCAAGGAGCTCATTCGCTAATTTCTGCACCATTGGATCTGTGGTGCTTGTAGATGCAAATTTGGATGATGATGAAGCTCTATTTCTATTGGGATCTCTTCTTATTTTCCTTGCTAAGATGAGATCATCTTCTACTTTAGTGGCCAAAAGTTGAGCTACAACTAGATCTATTTGGCCAGCACGTCTCAAGAGAAAACTGACTTCAGGTAGCTGAGAATTAATGAAAAAGCATTTAAGATTTTCAGCTATAGGTCTGGAAATCATAGGAATTATGTTTCTCAGCTTGTCAAATTTAGCTATGAATCTCTCATAGGCTCATACGGTTTTTTTTTCATTTGTGTATGTTGAGCGAGAAGTGTATGTGCATCTTCTATAGGTTTGAATCTAGCTTCAAACTTAGCTTTCAAAGTATTCTAATCAGTCACAGATCGAGCCTATAAATGGTAAAACCAATCTACAGTAGGACCTTGTAGTGTTTCAACAAAAACCCTGACTACTACATCTTCAAACTCTACCCCAATTACTCCACAAGCTATACTGAATGCTGCAATATGTTCATCAGGATGAACTTTCCCATCACCATGGAATTTTGGGAAATTCTTCCTAAAACTACGTGGAAGTTCATGTAGAGGAGAATTAAGATTGAGAGGGCCAAAATCATTACCCCAAGGGCCTTGAACTGCCATTATAGGGTACTGAAAAGGAGGGATAACAAATATCAAAGGGGTAATTACAGGCATAGCTTTATCAATAGTAGAAGTTGATATTTTGCCTGGTAATGGAGATCTAGATTTAGTAGGAGGGAAGCTCTTGGTTCATTGTAGATGAGATAGTGAAGGAAATAGATCAAAATCACTTTGCTATACCAGCTCAAACACAGAATCAATGACACCTTTAGCCCTTTGGCTTCATGTATACCTTGAATCTGCTAGATTTGTAAAACAAAATTTGAAAAGAATTGACTTTGCTTCAGTTAAAGCTTGAGGCTTTAAACTATGTGTTCTTTTCTTGTTGGTGTAGAGGTGAATGGAATGGATAGACTATAAATGGATAATGGGTATATCCCTAGCAGAGTCGCCAAAAACTATTGGTTGAATATTTTGTCGATCAACATACTGGTAAACAAAATAGGTCTTATCAGCCAAAGCAAGAAGATTAGTCATCTTAATGTTTAAATTTATCACATCAAAAGGAGATTGTTCTCTCCTCTCATCAAGGGGAGGTTCCCTATGGATATGCTATGTATATATATATGAATATAAAATAATACTCAAGGGTAGGACCAGACATCCATCTCTCTTTCTTCAGAGATGATGTATACAAAACAAAGGAAGAACTCAAGAGAATGACAAACAACACTCCTCTTCTTTCAGAAGAACTGTTCAACCACCCACAAGAATACTCCTGGAAATAAAAGTAGAATATGACTAAAGTATAGTAACTAGCAAATCAAGACACAGCACAAAGTCTGCATATGAAATACTCAAGAGTGATATACAAAGAACAATGAAAGCTCAAAGTCTTTTCAAAGTTATTTACATAGTAATGAAAAAATAAACACACTGAACGCAGCTATGGGGGCACAAAGTCTATCCACAGTTGATTCTTCAGGACACCTTCTTTACAAATTTACTAATCTTGCTTATTAGATCAATGAAACAAACAAGATATCACAGCACAAAGTCTGAAAAAATCCCTTGTTTTCATTAACAAAATATGATAAATAGACTGAGCACAAAGTCTCAATGATGCCTCTCAATTTTGGTAGAGTTTCGTTCAAATTATCAAAAAGAAGATGATTTTACAATGATAGGAAGTCCCTTATATAGCCACTTTCAAGAAGGACTCGAGAATAGTAATACATCATGATGCATTGGGAAATGTTAGGAAGATAAGTTGGAACTTTGGGGCTTTTTACCCATTTGATCTTCTTAATGTAGATAGATAAGTCATGCAATTGAAAGTTTTACAACTTTTAATGTCTACCTAGCTATATGATCTTATCTTCATTGTTCCTCCCTTTTTGATTAATTAAATCAGGTCTTGGATTTAGCTTACTGTTCTATTCCTTCCCCGCTTTCTACTAGTCTTAGCCTTGAAAATTGTGAATGTATTCTATTCTATATGTTCAAAGGATCAACAGTTATTTTGTTGTCTTCAATTTGATGTTTGTGTGCCCGTCACTGTGTTTCCAATGGCTAGTTGATTGTGTTGAATTTGAGGTATTTAGGTGCGTCACCCCTTGGTCTTCTTTTGGCTTTCCACTTGGCACTTTTCTAGATTGGATTTTTCCCTTTCGGGCCTTGAGAAATGATCCTTCAGCTTCAAGAAGTATCCTTAAATTAATGGTTGAGAGTTCCCCTCAAGGGCACCTACCCTTCGGGGTCCTTCGTTGGCCCTTCACAAATTTCCCCTAGGTTTTTCCTCAGGCCATTCTCTTTGAACGTTTCTTGTGGACATTTTCCCTAGGGAAAATTCCCACGGACAAAAAGTCTAGGGAAAATTCCCTCGAGCTTTGAACAAGTCTTTGAACAAGCTGAAGGGTGCTTTGGTCGATGAAGTGTCCTCCGCAAGGGCACTTGTCCTTCAAAAAAGTTCTTTAGCATTGAACCATCCATTTGAACTTAGTCAATGAACCATTTGTTGAACTAGTTCAAAGGTTCAATGAAGCATGTCAATCCTTTGAAGTAAACAACTGACAAACTATTGAATGCACTTTTTGCCATTGAACCAATACATTGAACTAATCGGTTGAACCAAGGCTTTGAACCAAAATGGTTCAAGCCAATGGTTCAAGCTGATGGTTCAACGAATAAAATAGGCCTATAAGCTAAGCATTGAACCAAATATTTGTACTTGCCTTTAAATCAAGAGTTGAACCATTTGATTGAACCTGTTCGTTGAACTAGTTCAACGGTTCAACGAAGCATGCCAAGCGCCTTTTGAACCAAAAAACGATAAACTTGCTATTGAACCTTTCTGTTGAACCAAGACGTTGAACCAAAAATTTGGTTCAATGGTTTAATGAAAGCCTTGAACTGACTGACAAACCAAATGATTGAACCAAAAGACACTGAAACAAAGGAAATGAACCATCTGAGTGAAATAAAGCATTGAACTGCTTGGTTGAACTAAGTGATTGAACTATTCATTTGGTTGAACTGACTGTTATACCTTTAAACCCATTGAACCTTTGAACCCAATTGGTTTAATGGTTCAACGGTTCAAGTCATTTTGATTTGACCAAATGTTTGGAAGCCGATGAACCTGTTGAAGTGACTGAACTTTGAACCTTTATGAAGCACTTAACTTTTGCCAATGACATTGAACTTGTTGAACTTTGAACCCATTGAACCTTTGAACCAAATTGGTTGAATGGTTAAATGGTTCAATGATTCATGTCTCCTTTTGTATTCAAATGCTTGCCAATGAAGATCTTTAGTTGAACCAAAAATTTGAACTAATCCTAGAAAATGAACAAATCTTGAAAATCAATTCTTTGGACTAAAAACCGCCTACAGAGTCCGTAGATTTTTTGAGAAGCTCTAAAAATGAGAAATCTGAATATCTAAGACAAATTTTGAAAATGGAAGATATTATTTTGGTTTGTAGAACCAAAATAATTCAAATGTTATTCTAAAAATGACTGTTATTTTTGGGAGACAACAAAACTCAATGATACATATAACTTGGTGAGGATGGATGATCAAGTCCAAATTGAAAACTTGGAAATATTAAGTGATTTGATCACCTCAAGTATACTAAATTAGTTAGTCAACACATTCAATCCTTTAACTAACATGTTCCTAGCTCATTTCAGCATTAACATTGGTGATAAGGTTTCATATGCCCAAGTTTCACAATAAAAACAAAGGTCAAATGAGCATCTCACAGATATATTATTTAATATAAGACTATCTTCTCTAAGATGAATAACCCCATGGCTAATTAATAGTTACAATATGTCTTCAAATAGAGTCTTCTACTAGCTTTACATGAGTCAATAATGTTTAAAAGATTCTCTTCCTTCACTGAGTTATGTCATACACTAAAATAAAATGAAGTCAAACTCATTTCAATGGGAAAACTTAAGCACACAAGCATACCATAAATGACAAACAAGAGTAAAAACAAAGTCCTATACAAAGTAAAGGTAAATGATAGCAAGATTCAAAATCAACCTATAGTCAATGCAGCTTCAAAGCCCCCTCAAAGTGTGGTCTTATTAACACCTCCATGGTAAACCATTACCAATCTACTAGTTCCTCTAGCTAGAGTTTTACAATAGCTTTTGGAATGTAATATCATATTTCTCTCTCCTATTCAAGAAGTTGATCCAATAAAGCCTCTTCCACATGGATATGATCAACATGTATTTTGTGAGTTTCATAGGGTACCAGGCAACACAATACACAAATAGATCAATTTGAGACATAAGATATAAGACTTGATAGATGACAACATTATTGGTATTGGTACTTAAATTGAGCTTCCTAATCTAAATAAAACATAGGATAAATCTTTGAAAATATTCTCAAATCCTTTTCTATACCATTCTAAACAAGAAATAAGGGATACATCAGGTGTTTACCATGCATATCATGCACATCCCCCACCAGATACATTTAGGGCACCTCTAGTTGAGTTACATCCTTTGAGCAACATGATTGGTGTATAAAATTTTAGAGTTCCATCTAGACCTTCCATCTCCTTCTTAGAGTAGGAGATAGTTGAAGATGATTCAGATTATCATGCACTCTTTATAATATCTTAGATTCATAATCATCTTATTCATAGTGTTCTCATAGATACCGGATCTAGTGTGAATATGTGCACTATGACAATAATAAAAAATTTAGGATATTTAGAGTAGGATATTACCCTAACAAACATAGTTATTAGTAGAGGAATATATAGATTTCATTGGGTGATTTTTTACTTCCTCTATAGGTTGGTCCAACACATGTAGCTATACCATTTACTATTATTCCTTATGCAAGAGTTTTTGATATGTTACTTGGTCAACCATGGATTCAAAAAATCCAAGAAGTACCTTTTATAGTTCATAGATACATTAAATTTATTCATGGTAATTAGATTGTTATAGTTGGTAGAGTTCCATATGAGTTACCAGTCCCCACTTCAGATCCATCTACTATTTTGTAGTCACTAGTTTTAGTTCGGTCACCAGTTTCATTTCAACCACCAATTTTAGTTTCTCCGAAAGTTTTAGTTCTTCCTCTAGTTTATATTCATACACAATTGAGGCCTCCATCACTATCACAAATATCTCATACACTTCCACAAAGGTCTCTTTTAAAGTAACCATAATTTCAAGATTCTAGACAGCTTCTAGCTAAAGTGTTCACACCCAAGACAATATCATTGAGTTCTCATGCCTCTACACATAGAGCACATGTTCATAGAGATTCTCCTAATACCAAATGGGTCCTTAATATCCCTATAGTTTCATCCACTTCTCAGAGTTACATGGGGACTCCATAGTTAGTCTCTACTTCAGAGATTTACAACATATACAACTTTTAGATCCACAGTCCCAACCCTTCCATTGTTCTTCATAATCATGCATGATACATCTCCTTGATATAGGACACCATCATAGGGAGTCTCATATGAGATTCATCAATTAGTATCATTTCTTCTCAATCTTACTTGAACATAGTTTCTTTTTTCTTACTTATATATAGTTTCTTAATTTTTCTTATACATAGTCTTCTCATGATATATTATATGTAGAAAATATATCAAAAAAAACATTCAAATATGTAAAAATACCAAAATCAATATGAAATTTCAAAAATAAAAAAACATTCAAATAATTCAAAACACAAAACATTTCAATTGGATGCATTATCCATGCTTTATATTGCTACTACAACTAGACTCACATTTGCTATTCTATGCTATTGTTTGTTGATTTATCTACATTACCATGCTTCACTTGATCTTATTTGAGTGTGTGAAATGACATATAGATATTTGATTATTTAACTCTACCTATTGAGGGGGCATCCTACTTCTACATTCAAGATATACAATGATATATCTACCCACTAAGGGAATCTTCTACATGACTACACCATCCAGGTTATGTCATTCCTATACCACACACTCTAGTTATCATGTTGATGTACATTATTTACTATATTACATAGATTACTCTATCGACACTCACTACTATATAATGCTTGTGTATTTTTTAGCATATACCTAGTTTGGTACTATATGTCTTGCATACATTCACTTCTTTCTTTGATTATTTAGATGTTATTGTATTTACAATATTTACATGCTTTCCTTTATTGATTTATGTAGCTATATGTGATTGAATTTCTCAGTTCCTACTTTTTTTCCTATGTGTGCCTTAGGACATTTTCCAATGTCCTTTACTTTATTCTTGTGTGTGCCTTATGACATTTGCCAATGTCCTTTACTTGTACTCTTCTATGTGCCTACGGCCCTTATGCTAGCCTCACTTATTTTAAATGTATGTGTATGTGGAATTTAAACATTCCTTGTATGCTTTATTTCTATTTTGAGTGACATGTGCCCATGTACCTTATTTTCTTGGCCCCTTGGACACTCATGTATGATTCTTGATTCTTACCTTGTGTGATTGTTGCTTGTTTACTTTTTAATTGTTTATAATTCCATGATCCACATCATCCATTATCTTGATTTCCTAGATGCTATGATGGACATCATGCTCCATACATCCTTGAAAACTAATAACTAACAACTAACTAGATGTCTAGTTTTAATTCATTATATTTCAAATGTTATTACATTGTTATATCTATCTAGGCATACCTCTGTTGATCTAATAATCTCTCATTATAAACCATGTTAAATCTTGAGATATTTTATCAATTATCATTGATTTATCATATATTATCACAACATAACACACTTGAATGGATCTTTCTTCTATGGGTAATCATTGTAAGGTATTCATTCATATCCTCAAAAGAGGGGGAAACAAACAAGGGTTTTGTCATAGAGATCAGAGCTCTCAATGGTCAAAAAATCAATATTTAAAACACAAAAAACAATAACTAGACTTCAAACTAGGTAGAACAGACTAGGCAAACAATGAAAATTATAGAACAATCATAGAATTATCCCAAGATAGTAGCACCAAGATTGGACTATAAAGTCAGATAGTAGGGTGTCCATTTTTAGTGCTCCTATCTAAACAACAAAAAAATTAGATTTTCTAGACACAAGTAGAAAAGTAGGTTAAACTATAGTTTTGCATGTTCAGACCAGTTTAGATACAACAGTTTCAATATATTTTTTCTCAAATAATCTAGGTATTGGGTTCATCATGCATGACATGATGACTCTCACTTCTAGTTTTAGAAAGGGTAGTCGATATAACTTCTAGATTGGAATCCATTTTCATACACCAGTGATTGGGGGCAATGTACATGACACATTGGTTTTCTTTTATTTTTGAGTTTAGTATATTACCTAGGCATTTTTAGTAGTTATGTGACTTATTCCATCTTTAGGTGGTTATCATCATTTCAAAGTGGATTTTATACAAGCCTAACCCCTACATTTTCATAGTGGCTTTCATATAATCCTAGTACCTAGTTTTGGAGTGGCTTTCATACAAGCCTAATCTCCACCTTTTGGACTGGCCAAGAGTGGCCTAGTTTCCAACATTCATTCATATATCCATGCCACATTTTTATATTATAGAGAATTTATATGCTTCACGAGCCATATCATATAAGACACATTTCATACCAATATTAGTTCATAGCTTCACTTCATAGGGCAATGATGGAGGCAAAGGACTAGATAGACTTTATATTATTAATCCACCTACTTAAAGGGATTTGACACATATTATAAACATCTATTATCACATGTATGATCACGTATCTTTACTTAGTGGGTGATGATGGAGACAAAAGGCCAACCTTTGCATTCTTGAGATGCTTATGGGGAATTGAGCACTTAGCTCTGTTCATGATATTACTCTTGGTATAACATCATCCAGCATTACTCAACATTGCTCAACATCACTTAGCATCATAATAGGTTTTATATTGGTTCACATACCCAGTGAAGTGTATTTATTCCTTTCTCTTCCTCTCTCTCTCTTACCCAGCTTTGTATGTTCTTATTTTAGAAATGGCATATCTAATAAACACTGATCTACTCTTTGTTTTCTTTTATAGATTTACACTTCACAACATACTCTTTCTATGCATACTCAAGATCACATAGCTTCATGAGCTTCACCCTTGAAGGTAATTTTAGGTATGCTTTCTATTTTTCTTTTATCCTAGTGTTTTGCTTTACTGCATCACTAGAATAAAGGGGGGGAAAATGTAGTCATATAAAATGTGAAAATTGGTAACTTGAGTGTGACTTGTGATACCTAACCCATAGGTCTATCTTTCTTTCTCTCATGACCCTCATAGGCATCTTTTCACTGATTCCCAATCATTTGTATCCTTCTAGACCTAATTTTAGCTCATCTAGACTACTTTTCCCATGAAAAATCTATTTGTCTAGGTCCCGTACCCTCAAGACAATAGTACCCAACTTGGACTATAGTGTTAAACCCTCTAGTGTCCATTTTTAATGCTCTTATCTAACTGAATTTTTACATATAATGATCAATTCATTTTAGATCTTATTCCTCTTCTTGTTGGCCTAACGTGAATACATTCTACCCATGACCAATAGATCCCTATAAAATCCCATTCAAAGTTTATTTAGAAGGGGTTGTAATTATTACAAATCAAGAAATAATATAAGAAAGACTACTTAGAAAATCTTCCCTATTCTTTGTATACATCCAACCAATAATATTATAAGCTTATTCAAATCCTTACACCAGTCCTTAGCCACCTCAAGCATACCTAATTTTAGCATTTTGGATTTTCATAAATATAATTAAACAAAGCTCATCAAGTAGGAGAACTACATATGGATTGATCCATCTTTGAAGTATTGGTATGTAGGCAATGTGCCCACACAAGGGGTGTGGATACACGTCCAGTGCATCTTACACACACTAACCTCCCCTCTTTCCCAAATTTTATCAAAACATAATGGAGTCTAGGGTTTGAAGACTAAATCATCTCTACATGGACTTTTGTAAATATCCAATAGTCAAAATTTTAAAAGCAAGCTCACATAGACATAATGAATAAAACCCAAAAAGCTCAAATCTCTTGGATAATAGTGGCAGAAGAGGACTATATCATTGGATCCTAGGGTGTCTTATTTCAATACTCCTATCCAATCAATAAACAAAGGCTAGATCTTGATTTGTGATAGTGTCACAGTCTTGCATACTAAATTTCAAAGCCTATAACAACCATCTCAATTAGTTTTAAGCCAAGTCTTATTTTCTCTCCCTTATTACTATTTTTAGAAAGATTCAAATTATAGTCAAATTATACAAATTAATATCTTAATTATTGCATATTTATTTACTAGTTTCTTATTCTAGACCTTTAACTAAATTAGGAATAATAATCTAATATTCCTAAAATTGTTAAATCACTATCTCAATTATCTCCTTAGTTTGAGTCATAATCTCCTAAGTAAGGGTGTGTAATAGCTACTCTAAAAGGGTCAACCTTTTATTGAGATCTTTGAGTTTCCTATATATTAGTCCCTTATACTACCTAACTATGTTTGTTTATATGTGTAATAACTTCTAGCAATAGACATTGGTTTTAAAAGCACTTGTCCACTTAGAACCCAGCATGAGAGGTGATTGTTGAAGCCATAGAGTCCTTATTTTCTACCATACCCTTACCTTTATTTTTGAGTTTATTCTTGAGATCTACCCACTCTAGATTAGTAACCATCTAACCACCAAATCACCTAATTTTGACTTTATTTTAGTAACCATTCATCCATTCATAATCTTGGTTAACAACCTGCATGCCTTGCATATTTTTCTATCACCTAATTGTTAAAACTACATACCTACAACTCATGCCCTAGAGTGGAGTTTACCTCCACTGAGATTCTAAAATGTTAGAGGCTACCTCATTACAAATTTATGTGCATAAAAATTACATCAACATTATTTATTAAAATATAAGGAGGACCTTGAGCTTCTTCAATAAAATAAGTTAATTTCTACATTGAGTTACACAAGAGTCACCCAAGAGAGTGATCAGATCTAGTACTTGGGTTAGTCTTCTAGTCTAACCCTTATCAAATCATAGAAGGCCTATATTTTTACTAACTACCCCTATTAATAATAGAACTAGAACACCTTCCCAAATAAGGAATACTCACCTTATTAATAATCCCATGGATTAACCACCTTGGTTGGTTGGATCTTTTATTTCCATCCCAAGGGACATGCATGAACCACCCAGGAATCCCAAAAAGTATGTATCATTCTTTTCTCCTTCAAGAGGAAGAATGATATAACACATCAAGTATTTCAAGGATGAATTAATATTGATGAATGTTATTAGTGAATATGGTATATGAAAACTTTTTCCTTTCACACTAATGGATGTTGTTTATGATTAGTACCTTAATCTACAAGAGAATTCCATCACTTCTTAAAATGTGTGTCAAGCTATTTTTCTCATGAAATTTGGGTAGGTCACCAAACCTTATTTGATATACCATAACTTTACTAGCATGAAGAGGGAACCCAATGAACTAATCTAGTCCTTCAATGCAAGATTTCAAAATATGAACACTTGGTTGAGCCCAATGTATAAACTAGATGAAGTGTTGGTGTTAGAGATATATAAGAATGTTTTGGATCTAATTACTATAATATTATTGTGAAGGGATGTTTCTATCAACACTTTAGCATTAGCCTATAAAGAGGCCATCAACATTAAAATATAGATTAATCCTCAAGTATCTAGCACACCTAGTGTCAACAATGGCCTCCTAGCTTTGAATTTAATTCCACATTTGAAGGAGAATATCCCTGCATTTAATTAGAATCAACTATACATGTTGCCTCCTCTGACATAGATGAAAATTTTAAATTATAGTTTTTTAAATAACCATGCACAAGGTAATAATTACTAGTAGAATAAGCATCTGGATACATTCTTTACTATTATTGTCCATGACACAAACTCTAAAAAATTAGAGTTGGATGATATACGAAAGATGGTTGAGAAATTAAGCAATGACTTCCTCAAAATGAAAAGAAAGATAAGCAAAACCAATGACCCAAATAAAAATCATTATTCTAGGTTCTATAGGTATAATAGACCATTCATTAGGCCTAAAAATAAAATAGAGCAGTCCAATAAGCCTCTAAAGATCAATATAGTGGAGACAACCTTGCCCAACCAATACATAATCTATAATAATTCTTAGCATGGTGAACTTGACTGTGTGAATTCTATGTAGCTTTTGATATCTTTCAAAGAGAGATGGTAAGATAAGATTTTATGAATAATCCACCATAATTCTATCATGAATTTGGCCCTTAAATCACTACCATGTTTTTTGAGACTCATGAGTTTCCTTTCCCATGTGAAGATGACAACATACCAAAGGATAACATCAATGAGATCCATTCTTTCCAATAATTTTAGAAAGGTGGTTATAACTTGAGGAACATGCAAACCTTCACAACTTCTACTCCAAATAACACAACCATTATACTAAATCCAAAAGATGATAACAATCCACTTCCCCCAAAAGGGAATGACCAGCCTCAAAATAAGGAGGAATAAAGTAGAGGAGGGTATAACATTATTAAGGACATGAATAAAATTAAAGAAAACATCACCCTTCATGAATTATCTTAGATCACTGAACATAAGGAATTAATATGGAAGTATATCACAAGGAAGGCCCCTGTGGAAAGATAAAATCTCCTATAGAATATTTAATGTTTCATATATAAAAGTAAGCCAAAGCTTTTACCCTTTTTTTTACTATCATGGCATTTGGTAAGAATATTCATAATTTCTTAGTCAATTTTGGAGCTTTAGCAATTGTGATGCCTACTTCTATATTTCAAAATATTAGCCTAATTCTAAGTCCATCATAGAGGACAGTCTCACAGTTGGATAAAATAGTGGTATCAGTAATTAGGGAGTTCACTAATGTGCATATTCAAGTAGCATCTAAGCCAAGAGTACAAATGACTATTGACATCCTTGTAGTAGACATACCTAAAGGGTATAGACTATTGTTGAGTAGGGATTGGTTTAAAACACTCAATGGATATATCTCAATATATTTCTCTCATATTTGGCTACCATAGAGGGGCCTTCCAGACCAAATTTAGATTTATCATAAACCAAGAATGAAGTATCCCATCACAAAATACAATATCAATAATGAAGAGGTAAGTTATGAATCCCCTAACCTTAGTATTTATAATTTCACTATACAAAATGAAATAAAAGAACTAGAATATAAGGGCCCTAATCAGCTATGGACTCTCTACTTTGATGGCACCAGATCCAAATAGGGATTAGACATAGGAACTGAATTGATTAATCCACAAGGAAATAACTTCCTGAAAACATATAGATTATAATTACTTTGCACTAAAAATAGGGCCAAATATGAAACATTGATTTTGGGATTACACTTTGCACTTAAAAATCATGTCAAATAGTTGTTAGTATATGAGGATTTAGAGTTGGTAGTCAATTAGGTTAGAAATAAATACTAGTGTAATCTATCATATCTAAAAATATATAAACATAGATAATGGGATTTGATTGAGAGATTTGAGGCTTTTAAATATAATGGATATTCCTTGGGAGTAAAATCAAGTTATAGATTCACTAGATGTTTTGACTACCAATTTGGAGCCTTTCCAAGAATCTAAGGTAAAGAGATCCTACATTGAGCTACTACCTTGTCCTTCTATTCCTAACAATCTATATAATTTCTAAGTCTTCGATGATGATCAATAGAGCATTCATTTTCTAACCAACTTAGGAAAATTTGAGTTCTAAATCATTAATGATAAGGAAGTTAGTTATCTCTACCAAGAGTACTCAGAAGAGGAAGGTGTTCCTTAGCTCAAAGAAAATCATCTCCCAACTAGTTTGACTTCCTTAGTAAGAGCATTTATATAGATCCCCAAGATCAACAACAAAGACAACCCAAGGTTAATGAGTCTGACTTCAGAAGGGATAATTTAGGAGATGAGAATAGTCCATGCTATGTCAACATTGGCCTTAGTTTCACTTTATAAGAAAGGCAATGGGTGAAATATTTACTCACCCAACACAAAGACATGATTGAATGGATGTATGAGGACTTGAATGTTTATGACCCAAAGTTCATCACCCATATAATTCCACTAAAACCAAACCACAAGCCATTTAGACAAAGATATATATAAGTAAATCCTATCTTAGAACTTCTCATTCAAAGAGAAGTGGAAAAGCTATTAAGTGTAAGGATAGTCTTCCCAATTAGATACTCTACCTAGGTGGCCAATTTAGTCTCAGTAAAAAAGAAGAGTGGATAAATTAGATTATGTGCTAATTTTAGAAAATTAAATAAAGCTTACAAGAAGGAAAACTATCCACTATCTTCCTTGAATGAGGTTATTTAGATAGTTAATGCCTCTAAAATGATGTCCTTCTTAGATGAATTTTTAGATTATAACCAAGTGCTAGTACAATCAGAATATAAAATGAAAACTACATTTACCACAAAGTGGGTAATTATGCATATAAGAGGATGCCTTTTAGCCTAATAAATATAGGATCCACTTTTTAGTGAATAATGGATCATGTATTTCAAGGATTTATACGTAAATGTATACTCATCTATATGGATGACCTTAATATTTTATCCAAGAATAAGAATGATCATGTGGGCCATTTGGAGTCAATCTTTGAAATATGTTGAAGGTTTGGCATTTCATTAAACCTAAAGAAGAGCATATTTAGATTTACTGAGGGCAAGCTCTTGGGGCATATCATTAGCAAATAAGGGATCATCATTGATCCAAATAGAATCTAGGGAATTTCAAAATAGCCTCACCAAATAACAAGAAGGAACTCAAGTATTTCTTTGGGAAAATCAATTTTTTGAGGAAGTTCATCTCAATATTTGTAGAAATTATGAGCCACTTAAATGCATTGCTCAAATAGGATGCCAAAATATAATGGATAGTTGAGGCCCAAAAGTCTTTTTAAAACATCAAAGATGTTATATCTCAGGCCCCAATACTGATTAGTCAAGATTTTATAAAGTATTTTTATTTATATTGATTTGCTTCAAAACATACAAGTAATAATATCATAACACAAAATAAATATGAAATTGATCATCTTATTGTGTTCATGAGCATGAATTTGAAGGGTTTAAAACTCAAGTAATCCATGATTGATAAGTAGATCTTCGCTCTTATAAAAGTGTTAAATAAATTCTAACACTACATCTTGAGGAATAAGACTATTACTATCGTGCTTGACCCTATTGTCAAGTTTACCTTATCACAAAATGAATAGGAATAATGTATAGGCAAATGGATGGTAAATTTTTAAGAATTTGATATAGAAATCAAGTTGATTAAAATTGTTTAGGGACAAGGCATCATCCAACTCATGGTTAAGCTTGATCTATGCATTACTATTGAAGAGGTTTGTGAATCTAATGTATCTAGAGGAGAATGGTATACTAACATAATTTAATATCTACATACAGTTATATGTCCCCCAAAACTCAATCAAGAATGAAGAATAGCTTTGAGTCTCAAAGTTGCTCACTACATGATTAAGAAAGGAGTCCTTTATAAGAAAAATTATGAAGGCATATATCTTAGATGTGTATCTATAGAAGAGGATCAAGATATTTTGGGAAACTTGTATCAATAGATAGGTAGTGGTCATCCATCTGGGAACACCACATCTCACAAGATCTTAATAATAGGCTATTACTAGCTAACAATACTCAAGGATGTTCATGCCTATGTAAGGACATGTCATGAATACCAATATTTATCAAAATTAGAAGTATATGCATCAATGCCCTTGTAACTTATTATTAAGGGAAGCCCATTTTCCTAGTGGGGGTTGGAGTTCATTGGTGTCAATAACCTAAACTCCTTACTAGGTCATAAGTTTGTACTTACTACTATAGATTACTATACTTGATGGATTAAGGCAGTGGCCATAAAGAATTCCATAGCATAAAATGTTATTTTCTTCTTATAAGAACACATCACAACTATATTTGTCACTCCCATTTCTCTAGTTTATGACAACGGGCCAACATTCATATAATCTAAATTCACTAAATGGGTTCATGATAATTAGATCACCATCAGATCATCTTCTAACCATTACCCTCAGGGAAATGGATTGGCTGAATCAATAAATAAGAACTTAATATATGTAATTAAGAAATCAACTAGGGATAAGCCTAGGGATTTGCATAATCTACTTAAGTATGCCCTTTGGTTAGATCTAATGAGATATAAGTAGGCCCTCAAGGCCTCAATCTATCTATTGGTGTATGGATGTAGGCTAGTATTCCCAATCATGCTAAAGTTGTTGAATTATCAATTCATGTAGGAATATATGAAACCAAATGCTAAAGCAAAATATCAGCTACTAGATATAATAGAAATGGAAGACTCAAGGATTGAGGCCCTACAAAATTTTAACAAACACCAAGATGTGGTCAAAATATGGTTTGATAAAAGAGAAAAAGTCAAAGCATTTAGGATCTTTGATCTAGTGATTAAATGGGATAGATTCCATGAAAAAAAAGGATATCATGATAAATTTTCCCCATTGTGGATTGGACCATATCATATTTTAGATATCCTAGGCAATAATGCATTTCATCTAAGGGACCTTCAAGGAAATAAACTCATATATCCAGTCAATGGATAATTTTTAAAGCATTAATTCATGGCTATAACATTCTAAAAATCCCATAACTGATGAGGAAAATGTGTTAAGGTTAGTATTAGGTTAGTTTCCTATTCTTACTTAAGTTTTCCAACTTTCTTAAGTTAGTTTTCAGCTTTCTAGGATTAAACATTTTGTTGTTTCTTGTGACAATCTAAATTGATTTATCCAGATATGACCAAACTAAAATCCTACTAGATGGATCCATATTTTATGCTTAGATTGATATATAAGGGAAATGGAAATTGCAAAGGGATTAAAAACTTGGGGTCTATTCACAAAATAATTATACTTTTGTGTTTAAGGTCTTTAGGATTTGGGTATGTAATCACAGTCATTCAGGGTTGTGTCATACTTGAATATTTCTACCATATATGTGAAAGTTTCTCTTGAATACTTAATATGAATTTATAAAGTTTTATCACTTTATTAGACCAAGCACACTTTTCATATTAATATTTTTTTGGAGGTGATAATCACTGGTGTAGATATAGCTAGTACGGATGTTATGGAAAATGATTTATTTTATAACTACACCATCTTATATTGGTTTATACCCTCTTACTTACATTCAAATAAATAAAAGGAACCAATGTGTTCAAATGAGTGATCAATAAATCCCAAAGAAAATCTAATGGAGATCAAAGGCTCACGTGATGAAATAAGGTCAATGTACTGTGCATCATGATCAAAAATGAAAGAAGAGAGAAGGAACCCAAGGTGTCTCTATTAGGGATATAGATACTTAGTTGGTAGTATAACAATGATTAAGTTACCCTAATTTAATGATCTTCAAAATAACAAGACTGAAAGCTATAGCTACTCCAAGTCATTAAATATATCCTCAAAATAAGGGTTAAATGAACATCACTTTAGCACACACAGATCCATGGATGCAAAGGCAAGTATGTTTTATGATGTAGTTTGGAGTCCCTTTCATATCTCTGATTTTAATATTTTTTGTGGCATACTTCATGTCTAATTTGAAATTGATAACCAAAGCTCTAAGTTCTTGAATACTCAAAAGTATTCCCCCTGTAAGTCACCATTTATGGCACCCAACATTCCCCTTTTCTTTAAAAAAGAAATGGGGACCCACTATTATTATTATTTGGCCTTATTTTTTAAGTTTTCCTCTACATAGATGTATAAGTTATATAAGATTGATCTTTATTATTTACACTTGTAAGTACAAACATTGATATTATATATAGGGACTAACTTATCAATGCCTTTTAGGAGTCTTTGTACTATGTAAATTTTGGGACTTACTTTTATTTAGAAATATTTTTTGGGACTTATTTATAGGATATTTTGTTCAGATTTTATACATCAAGCATTTTTTTTAGAAGTTTTTTCATTACTGTTTCATCATATTTTTGTTCACAACTTACATTTGGGTTTTCTTTTATTTAGAGTTTTTATTTGGAATAGTCTTTATTAGAGTTTTCATATCAAATATTTTGTTTGGGTATATTATTCAAGTGATGTTCCAAAGGAATTAGTTTTTATTCAAGATTCCTTATTCAATATTTTGACATCAAAAATTTTGTTTGGGACTTTTCATCAGATAATTTGTTTGGAACAATATTCATTGGCTTTATATACTTTTAAGGTTTCATTTAGACGTATTGTTTGGACATTTTGTTCAAAAAAAGTTCTAAGGGATTTGGTATTCAAGAATTTTATTTAGGATTTATGTTCTAAGCCTTTGGTTCACAAGAATTATTGGCTCAGTCCTAATGTAAACCCTGACTTTTGACTCCTGATGATCAAAAGCTTGCTAGACTTGGACAAAAAAGCAAAACTATATATTGACTGCCAAAATAACATAACCCACCAAATAAACTAAAAAGATTTGAATTATGTAGGTAAAATAAACATATGAATGTTGGACATTAAAAGTGCATGAACTTGAGTTAAATGCAAAATTTATATCAATGATGTGTGACCATTGACGTGTTCATTTGATCTCAATTGCTACTTTGTGAATAAATCCCTAAATACCTACAAATCCATCATAATCAAGCAACTAGCATAAAGGAGTTTTCATAGTACACAAAAAAAATTGAGCACACTAAACAATTGAAATGGCTTCATCATCCATTAGTTTTTTAAGGAGTACTACCACCATCTTCATCATGTGGGACTTATTATTTGCTAGAAATATTACACAAGATTCCTTATTACACCACATGGATTGCTAGATGGTCATGGCCTGCATCACTAGTGATGATTTACAAAGGTAGCTATATTTTCCAATTCCTTATGCAATATTTGATAAGCATAGGGTGGTAACATATAACAAGAAGAATTCAATTGAGAAAGTTCTGAGTTCATGGATTCTTCTTGGGGAGACTATGGTCCTAAATGGAAAGCCTCCCACCCAAATTAGCAAATTCAAAATGGGGGTATATATTAGGATATCCTTATTGAATAGATTGCATGGCATGTCAAGTATCTATTTTTTCCATCTAGATTGGGTGCCATTACTAGATATGATAATGACTAACAATGTAACTTTTTCCCTAGTAAGATTATCAGCTTCAAACTAAGGGACTAATATATGTATAAAGGAAAAAGGCCCAATTTAGCTAGCCATTTTTATATGATGTATTACATTATAGATTCAGTAATGGGCACAATGTATAGGGACCTTGGGGAGTTTTGGATCTCAGCTACTGACTATGTATATAATTGCATTTGTGATTACTACCAATTTATGTACATATATATGTATACAAATAATATCACCCAAATTGCTAAAGATGTGTATCCTCAAGTATGACAAGTAATTCATGAATCCCCATTATCTAGAATTTCAAAGATCATAGTAGATACATTGGCTCCTTGGGGTGACTACTAGTTATACCCAAACTATATGGTGATCATGATCATTGATCATAAGTTCCACCTCTTATACCTCCCCAAGTACATGCCAGATAAGTTAGTAAAACAAGAAATTGTATATCGACTTTGGTGGAGTGTGGAAGAGGATTTGATAAATCAAAAGAAGGGCATATTTTATGGATCTCACATGATCATTAGAAGAATGAGTTATACAATAAGGAAGAATTTTGGGGATGTATGAAATAAGAGGAATCATTATCAATAGTGTACCTTATTGCATAGAGATTGGGACCCACATGGTTGGATTTAAAAGCATATCCAAAGCTTTGTTATTCCATACCAACATGTTCCCTATGAGCATGATTTTCTATTCTTAAATGTTAAGGATGATGCCCAATTCTTAGAAAGGGAAAAAAATGTAGGCCTTAAAGAGGATCATTTGAGGATTATTCAACAAGAGCCTTAAATTTTAGTTCAATAAATACATACTAGGCTACCACCCCATAAAGGATGGGCTACTTCTGACTTATAGGGCAATATACCCTGGAAACAAATAGAGATAAAATATTTCCCTTCCAAAGGACTTCCCCCCATAATTAGGTATATTAAGAAAGAGCCTAGTCTGAGTGAGACTAAGTAGAGGAAAACGCAAGGGGATCTAATTGACTTAGACTCCTCTGATATAGAAGGCCAAGAGCATACTACTACATTTCCATTATAAACATCTATATCTGAACAAAAATTACAAACATCAATAGTACAAGAGGTTGCTACTGCCTAAACTTAGTGAGCCTCCTCCCCACCACTAAAGAGTACAATTTTATATAAGAAAAAGCCAAGGGCTCCTCTGCTCACAAAGAAAATAACATTTGATCAACCATAAGGCATACCTTTATTTCTCCAATAGAAAATAGAGGTTGACTTAGAAATATATGAAGAGGAAGAAATGGAAAGAGCAAAGGCACTAAGCCTTACAGTTGATAAAGGGAAGTAACCCAGTAAAGATGACAACTTGGGTAAAGAAGCTCAACCTTTAGACCCTTCTCCACAAGTTTCCTCTTTTGTTCCTATTTTTGGTTCAATTCCCATTAGTGATATTTTTAAAACCCCTTTGATTACTCCAAAAGTGTACAATGTTTCCTCTACTCATGTTGTTTCAATTTCCCCTACTATTGTCTTAAAAATACCTTTGCTCACTCCTAAAGTAAAGGAGGTTTATTCCACCACTATTGTTTCAATCTACCCCATAGTGCCAACTATGTCCATTATTTCCACCACTACTAACATTCCCTCTAGGACTGCTATAGTCCAAACCATGAAAATTAAAATGGCCTCTAAAAATATTAAAACAACACTGGCCACCTACCAACTCCATGTCTCTTCCACACAAATCAATCTACCAATGCCTTCCACAAGCTCCTCCTAAGATACTACTATCACATCCTCAAAGAATACCAAAAGAGGTAAACCAGTATATATAATTCATCCACTCCTCTAATATGGATGTTTGTATTTCTCCAAAATCATATTGCCTTCCCTCCTTGACCCAATACTCAAAGGATCTTTAGAGAAATAATTAATAAAGATTAATGGGTGGATGCTACAACTAAGGATACATAATTAATAGACCTAACCCAACTGCTTATCCCATAATGGGTAATTTATCTTAGATCGAAGGCTTCCCAAAATCCTAATTTTGAAATTACATAACTGCCATCAATAACATACTTATTTAATAAGTCCTTAAGAAGCATTCAAAGGGTGAGGAAGAGGAAATTGGAAGATCTGGGAGGGAGATTATCCTTGAAGAAAGGCAATAAGTATATGCCTTATCCAAAATGAGGAATAGATAGCTAGAGAAGTCCCCATACATAGAAGACTTTAAGTCCCTAGTTGAAACCAATAAGGATTATATGATATCATTACATGAGGGTATAGAGATGGTATTGCAAAAGCTAGAACAAGAATTAGAGCAAATCAAAGAACATCAACAAATAGTCCACATTCTGACAAGAATTGAGACTAAAGTTTAAGAAGTTATATTAAATGTTACAATACTCTAGAGGTTATTGAGGTAATTAGGGAAGAGTTTTCTCCCCATATATTTGAAACACATCAATTGTTTAATTATTTAAAACAAGATGAAAATAAGTTGAAATTATTGATTCTTTACACTACTAATAAAGCATATAGCCACTTGAACATAATGACACCATTTGAGGCATCAAATAACCTAAATTTGGTGGTTATCAAAACACAAGAAGCTAGAGATTGGGTTACAATACTATAAAGAGCATGAAACTCTCATCTTGTAGATCTTGGATGAATTGAAATTATCAAAGGCAAGGGATACCACTAGCAAGCTAATTAACAAAATCAATTTTGACCAACTCAATTAAGAAGTATCTGAGAATTTTAAGTAAAGTTTATAGGGATTAACACTTGATTATATTGAAGATCAAGTTGAAAATTTCAAGATCAACTTCCAAAATATAAAGGCTGAGCATGTAAAACTCTTAGAGTAAGTTAATAGGGTATACTTTTAGGTTGTGGAGCTAAAAGCTTCACCAAGATGCAAACAAGAGGAGTTACAGAGGTTGTGGGGGTTACAGAGAGTTGCAAAATGAGTTACAGGGAAACCGACATCAATATGATCAATCGACATCAGTCAGACAGTAGTGAAAAAGTAATCAACATTGGTTACCAGTCGGCTGACATCAGTTAGTAAGGTGCTGACGTCGGCAGCCTGTGCATGAACATGCAGTTTGCATGTTGATTCTAGAGAGTCTATTTTTGGACTATTAGTTTGCATGCTAAAGGCTAGTCATAGTCTTGAGTTACACATCTAATTATTGTAATTAAGATAGTCTAATTATTGTAAGCATGAGATCTATATATAGACTCATGGGTTGTATTGTAAACTAGTGCTAGAGAGTAAGAGAGATAAATAAGCTCCTTCTGAGAGAAGAGAGCAATGGTGTGTTCCTCTTAGTGCTATAGTACCAACTATGGGTGCTGGTTTGGAGAATTAGAAGGGTTCTTCATATATGTATGATCTTGGTCGGCAGGTGAGCATGGCTTCTTTTGGAGATCTATAATGGTGAGTAAGGTCTAGTGATTTGTAGGTAGCAGTAGAGAGCAAGAGATCTACTTGGAATATGGTTGTGTACTTGATGTACTAGCAGCATTGTTTTTTACTGGTGGAGGTGAACATGAATTCTGCATTGGAGTTGATTGTTGTGACCGAGAGAGAGAGAGGGAAGAAGGTCTTGAGGTGTGGCGAGCCTTTGAGGTGGAAGAATAAGTGGCATCTTCTTTATTGTATTTTCTTCTGAGTGATTATTAATACAATTGTGTATTGTCTCTCATATTCTTATGTTGTTTCATATTTCTAGTTACTTATCATTCTGGTTAAATTCCATGTTTAGTTGCTAATACAAGAAGTAATCATATGTGCTCTATTGGTGGAGCAAGATATTGACAAGTGGTATCAGAGCCTGGTTGCAGGTTCAAGAGCTGATACCAAAAAGTGGTATCAGAGCTTTTGGTTGGGTTGACTAACAGGTGTTTTTAGATTTGGTAGTGTTTTTTGATTACAGGTCACTCTTAAGTGTTTCAGATTGAGTGGGAGTATAGCGATGGTAGAGGAAAGTAAGCTATGAATGGAGAAACTGAATAGCACGAATGGTCTGATTGATGGAAAGAAAGAGTAGGGAAAAGGAGATTGTTGGTTGGTAGAAGATCAACGTGTAGAAGCAGATGTTACAGGTGATTTTGCACAGGTTGCTCTGGATAAAGTAGAATCTTTGTTTATAGATTTTTTTGCCTCTTTCCATGCAGCCCAAAATAGAGCATCTTTTCATGGGTACATCTTTGGAGACTTTGGAGAGATTTATTTAGGGGTTGGAGAGCCTTGTCAGATGATTGACGAAGGGGAAGTGAAGTTGAAATTGTAGATGGATAACACACTGGTGTTGAAGGGGATCATGCAGGTACCAGTCTTGGAGATGAGTCTAATTTCTTTAAGAAATTTGGGTGATGGGAGATGCACTGTAACTCTCACAGTGGATGCACTCGAATTAGATGGTGGTAAGAAAGTAAGTATCCTTTATCTATCTACTTATATTACTGATTCACCTTCTATTGTAGAGATGTGGCTTTGTAGGCTTGGTCACATATGTAGGAGGGGAATGTAGGTTCTTAAGCGGAAGACAGATGTTTTTGATAAACTTAAGAACAGAAAGCCTTGGTGTTCATGGAGGAGATGACGGATAGAGATTAGTAAAGTGGAATAAATTATTCTGAGCAAGGCTGTGTTGATTTAAATAGGGTTTTGATCCATGGAGAGCTCACGGGTAAAAAGTTATCACTTACAGGCGAACACAGGTACCGGCATCAGTCACATAGTAACTGACATCGACAACAAGAAGATCGACATCAGTCATATAGGAACCGACGTCAGTAGGAGGGATACCAGCATCGACCATGGAAATGATGTCGGTAGTCAGGGTCAGTGCAGGGCAACTAACATTGGTCGGATGCAGACTGGGAGATGGCCGAGATCGGTCACTGGGACGGATGGTGGGTGGATAGCAAGCTGTCAACAGGCCTCAAATGCCCATATGGAGGTTAGAAAGGGTAAGTGAACCTCATATTCATTGTTCACCTTCTTTATATTGCTTATTGATGGTCAAGAACCAGGAAGATGTGAAGAGGCAATGCAGGTAGAATCTAGATACAGTGGGAGCTTGGCATGCATGAGGAGTGTGAGTCCTTGGAGAAGAACCAAACATGTATTTTTTGGTGGAGTTGTCAGCTGGAAGAAAGCACTGAGAGAAGGATGGATTCCTAGTTAAATAAGGGAGTGGATGGACACGTGATATGGAAGGCCAAGGTATATGGTCTTGAGGAAGCTGCAGGATAGTGGTATAGGGCTGACAGGTGGTACTAGGTGGATGACAAAGCAGAGCTTTTGTCAATGTCAGTATAACCATTGTGTTTGTCTTACCAGGTGGATGATGAGTCGTGACATTATCCAGTTACTGTATGTGGGTGATTTGCTAGCAGGTTTCTACATATAGGGATTTGCTAAGCTAAGGGTAAGGTTAGTTTAGAGGTATGTCATGAAGAATTTGGAGCAGTGAAATTCTTTGGCATAAGAGAAATAGAGATTTTGTCTGTAGTGGGAGCTGATGTGAAGATGGTGTTGGTGGGGTTCATGATGCAGGATGTAGAATCAGAAAGCACACCAAGGGCTGGACAGTTCAAGCTTAGCTTAGAATAGGGTTCAAAATCACATGAGGTCTAGTATAGACCTGAGTTTTCCCAAGTAGTGGGAGTTGTCAAAAAGTATGGAGCCAATTCGGGGAAGGAAAACTGGAGGGTAGTTTAGTGGATTCTCAGGTATCTAAGAGGGATCAGCAGTAGGGATTCTTGTTATGCAGGGTCAAGGTCTTCACTACATGGAGTTGTAGGTTCAGATGTGGCAGGTTACTTGGATGACAGGTGTAGCATCACAGGTTGTGTGGTGGGTGGTCTTCAAGATAGAGCTTGAAGAGGGATACAAGCCAATGAATAATTTAGATGATGTATAGGTACAGGTATAGGTGCAACTGTTTATCTCCAAGTGGGAGATTGTTAGGTTGTGGAGCTAAAATCTTTACCAAGATGCAAATAGGAGGAGTTACAGAGGTTGTGGGGGTTGCGAAGAATTGTAGAATGAGTTGTAGGGAAACCGACATTAGTTTGATCAACTGACATCGGTCAGACAATAGTGAAGAAGCAATCAACATCGGTTACCAGTCAGCCAACATCGGTCAGTAAGGTGCCGACGTCGATAGCTTGTGCGTGAACATGTAGTTTGCATGTTGATTGCAGAGAGTCTATTTTTGGACTGTTAGTTTGCATGCTAAAGGCTAGTCATAGTCTTGAGTTGCGCATCTAATTATTGTAATTAAGATAGTCTAATTATTGTAAGCATGAGATATATATATAGACTCATGGGATATATTTTAAACCAGTGCTAGAGAGTAAGAGAGCTAAATAAGCTCCTTCTGAGAGAAGAGAGCAATGGTGTGTTCCTCTTAGTGCTGCAGTACCAAGTGTGGGTGCTAGTTTGGAGAATTAGAAGGGTTCATCGTATATGTATGATCTTGGTCAGCAAGTGAGCATGGCTTCTTTTGGAGATCTACAATGGTGAGTAAGGTCTAGTGATTTGTAGGTTGTAGCAGAGAGCAGGAGATCTACTTGGAGTATGGTTGTGTACTTGATGTACTGGCAGTGTTGTTTTTGACTGGTAGAGGTGAACATCAATTCTGCATTGGAGTTGATTGTTGTGACTGAGAGAGAGAGGGAAGAAGGTCTTGAGGTGTGGTGAGCCTTTGAGGTGGAAGAATAAGTGGCATCTTCTTTATTGTATTTTCTTCTGAGTGATTATTAATACAATTATGTATTGTCTCTCATATTCCTGTGTTGTTTCATATTTCTAGTTACTTATCATTCTGGTTAAATTCCGTGTTTAGTTGCTAATACAAGAAGTAATCATATGTGCTCTATTGGTGGAGCAAGATCCTGACATATACATACCCTCGTTACTCAATGTAGACATCATAAAGCAACATCATGATGTGGGTCAAAATTTTTATCTTGAGTTAGAGGTGAAGAAGAAATGAGGTAGTAACATTCAGTTTATCACCAACATAAATAATAATGACTCCCATAAAAGTTGACACATCCATGCAAATGTCCACTCAACCTTATTTGAAAGGGCCAATTTTTTGCATGTCAATTCAATGTAATGGTGTTAAGTTTCTTACTCGTATCTTTGTTATAATTAAAAATTGAATATAAATTTACCTAAATTATTTGTAATAATTCACACATTACATCATATTGTAAAGGCTAACTTTAATTGTTGATTAATGTAAGATAACTATATGTATACATTACATATAGTTTTGAAACTACAGTTATAACTGAGGCTCTAACTACATCATGTAATCATAATTATTTCATGTACTTGGAGGATTAGGAAACCCCTACCCAATTATATATAAACAAATGTAACCCTCATTTTCAAGGGTAAAAAAATTTAAATACAGAAGCAGAATTAATTTTGATTGTTAGCAAATGTGTTGGTGTATTTTCTCTCGAAGCTCTATGTAATTAGGTTCTATCTTTTTAGTTGTTTTGAATTATTAATTCTTAGTGTGCAATAGATATTAGGAATTTTATCTTGTTATGATTAATATTCTAGTTTTAGATGTTCAAAAACTATTGAATAATTAGTAATTATATTGATTATTTTTTAGTAAGTTGACTATTTTTGTTCTAAGTGTGTAGAGGTGTTTTCAATGATATAATTTTCTATGTATGTGTAATATCTATCTTAGATATCTCCCTAGTTTGAGTCATAATCTCACAAGTAAGGATGTGCAATAGATACTCTAAAAGGAGTAACCTTTGACTAAGATATTTGAGTTTCGTATATCTTAGTCCCTTAGAATCCCTAATTATGTTTATATATGTGTGTAAAATAGCTGCTAGAAATAAACATTGGTTATAAAATCACTCCTAAGAGGTGATTATTGAAGATATAGGTTCCTTATTTTCTACCCTACCATTCCCTCTATTTTTTAATTTATTCCTGAGATCTACCCTCTCTAGATTAGTAATTATCTAGCCACCAACTCACCTAGTTTTGACTTTCTTTTAGTAATCATTCATAATCCTGGTTAACAACCTACATGCCATGCATGCTATTCCATCACCCATCATTAAAATTTCATGCCTAAAAATCATACCCTAGAGTGGAGTTTAACTCCATTAATATCCTAAAATGTTAGAGTCTACCTTGTTATGAATTGGTATGCATAAAAACATCATCAAAAATAATAATGGCGAAACCTCAATATTAGTCTTATGTATTACAACATGGTTATTGACATGGTTCTTTTATTTGGGCTGACTATTATTGTTTGTAAGAGGCTTAAGAATCAAATGCCTTTGTTAGTGATTTATGTTAATTCATGCAGTGTTATGTTAGCTTTAATCCTTTTCATATCTTCCACAATGGTATATCTAGATTTGATGGTGGAGGGATGATTATCCCCTGATTTTAGTGGAGGTGGATCATTTCTATCCTTAATAAGATTAGGAGGTATAAAAACATTATCTAGTCAAATTTAAGTAGTTAAAGGTTGATTTTTTTGGTCCTAAGAATATAGTTTCCTCTTTAGTACTATTAGAATGCTTGAATATCATTGGTGTTCTCTTCAAGCTCATTATCTTCTACATTATGAAATTTTAAAGTCTCTAAAACCATGGATGTATTAGGTATTTTTTATGAAATAGAAGCATCAAAATTACTTTAAGTATTTTAATCATTTGGAGCAACTTCATATTCTTTGATTTCTTGCTGCAAAATGTCAAAATCTAGACAAAACTCAACACAATCAAGTTCTCCATGCTAGGCTGTATTATGCACACAACACCAATTGGGAAAGGTAATATCCATGATATTGATCTTAGGTACTTGTTAGATGAAGGTTCAACTTATTTACCTGCTCTATTGAAGGGACAATAATTGTGCTGGTAAGTAAAATTTGGGTCATAATTTAGACTACTTGAGCTACCTAATTATTTTTATAAGTTCAAAAAATCATTGCTCAATATTTGGGATATTCTTTCAATTTCATTTAACTTGGGTTTGGGTGAGTTTTGTGGATAATTATGTGTATTATTGGTTACAACTAGAAGTGAATCCCAGTTATCAGATTAAGGCATTACTTCATCACTCACTGGATATAAAAATCCTAAATTATGATTAGGGGAAACATGTTGTAGAGGAGTTTGATTAGTAATTATAAGAGGTTATGGCAATGGAAGATTTTGATTTGTAGATAGGATTAAGTTTAATGCTAGCATGTTTAGGAGAACATTGGAAATGGAATCCAACATTTTCCCTTATGGATTGAATTACTTATCCACTTTATATATTTTACATATATGAGGGATAAGGTAGTGATAATTAGATCTCTCCTTTAAAAAATTTTAGTCTAAGGATCCAATGTTTTATTGAAAATTTCTAAGTCTATTTGGGCATTTAGTCTATATAAGTCTATCACCTTATTATAAATTTTCTCAAAATGCACATTCAAGTTGCATATAGACTCATTAGATTCCATTATTATGCAAGAAATCTAATGATATAAGATGCTTAGATGAACTATCTGACCAAACTAGGATAAAAACATGTTATTCAATTGATTCCCCCGTGTGATCAAAATTTTAGGGAGGTTAAGGAACCAATCATAAGCCATATCAAGCAAGGTGAAGGAAAATATCGTACAAGCTATATATTCATGTTAAACAATGAGAAAATAGAGAGATGTTTTGTATGATGTAATGTGATCTTTTTCATCCCTTCTAATTTTTAGAGTGAATTTGGAAGATAAATCTCAAGGTTTATGGGTAAATTACACACATTAGTTGGAACATTTATAATGGACCCAACTAGCTAAGATACAACCATTTATACTAGTTTATTGGTGACAAATTGTAGATATGGTGTGGTTGGGTAGACTAATCTTATATATCTACCTTGATCACATCTAAGGAATATATGAACTTGAAGAGGAGAAATAATTAATCTTCTATGTCCCAACCTAATTCCATATCATGTGATCTTTGAAGAAGGATCCATAGTGATAGACACTAATCTCCATTATTATCGATTTTATTCACATGATAGATGGAAAAAAATATGAATGAAATATTAGTCTATAATCAATGACAATATTATAGTATCTAGAGGTTTAAGATCAAAAAGACCACAAGCTAGTAATATGGCACTAGGCCCTCCTTCTAACACCAATTTATGTTAAGCTAAAATTATGACCTATTCAAAGATGATTATTAACTTAACTATTAAGAGTGGATATGATTAGATTAAAATAGATGGACAAAGAGTCTCATTTTTATGACATGTTGGTGATCCAAGGGTTGATAAACTCCAAATGATATAACATGGGTAAGATATTATTATTTTCACCAAAGGTTAAAATCATTTCCTCAAAAGTATTTAGGTTTTCATTGTTGGTTCCTTTATAAAATGGGATATTCATGATGTAATGGGTAAGACGTTCCTCATTAAAAGATATATAAAAGGGAGATAGAGTAGGGTAGAAAAAGGTAAATACTTGATTTAGACAGGTCTTCTAATACTCAAAAATGAGATTAGTGTGGCCTATAATAATTCACTAGGCATCAAGTCTAGCTACTGCACAAACTAAAACACCATAATGAGCAAGAATCAAAGGAAAATTATGTGCACATAAAATCTATAATTCTATTCATAATAAAGCCATTACACAAGCTTGCATCTATTTTCACACCATGACTAATGTAAGCCTCAAAATAACGAAAATGAGCGCTCAAATATAATAAAATCAACTACTACATAATATAATTATATATTCACTTGCATACAAAAAACATTATAAAAATTATTTGCATAGATTACTTCTCAAATCAAGATAATTGGCAAAAAACTAAGATCAAACAAGGAGGAAAGGTAGGGAAATCCTAGTTCCATTTCAACAATATTTTATTACTCAAATGTGTCGACCCTTTACAATGGAAAACAATGTTTCCTATATAGACAATGCTAGTTAGTTAATTGATTTTGATGGACAACAAATCTTAATTTCTCTTAATATAAAGTTTAAATGAATAAATGATCATAGTTCAAATTCTTGTGATAACACATCAAGAAATAAGAAGATAAGGCTAATATAGTCATGGCACAATTCCCATTATAAAAGCTTTAAGATGAAGAAAATACATTATCTAATGTAGTTATAACTCCCAATTTAGCCTTATTAACTTGAAACCTTCTTCACTAGATGAATAGTGGTTTGTACATAAATAGAAACATCATCTTAACATTATTCAATGATGGAGTTTGGTTCACGCCTTGTTGTATCCTTCCCAATTCCTTATGCTTATCTCCATGACAACCAAGTTTCTTACATATGTGCCATTTTATTATTAAATGATAACAATCACATCAACATTGGAATAATGGATTATTACAATCTATATATAGGTGTATTAAGTCTACTCTAATCCTTACTCAAATTTTCCAACACTCTTGTGTGTTTGAGTTTATAAATTATGGATTATAACTCTTCCTTAGCTATGTGTCCAATCTAAAAAGTGAATCCTTTCATGATTACAAACATATGGCTCATGATATCTCTTATTCCTTTTTCTACCTATATGCATCATCCAAAATTTAGATTGATAAGCCTATTATCTTGAATATATCTTCTATAGCTTATTATTAATATTGGTCCATGATGCCTTCACTAAAAATTTCCTAATGAATTACGTTCTACTCAAGTATGTTCAAAATTATACTCAAGGTCTCTATACATACTATGTGGCTTCCTTAGTCACTTCTCATATCATATAAACATTATTCCTTTCCTATTTTTTGTTTATTCTTTGATCCCTTAATAGATTTTAAGATCTACATCTTAGATACTTGAAATTCAAGCTCTATATTCAACCAGACAACTCATTTTTGTGTTTGAATATGCTTAGCCATTTAAATCAGGGAACACAATAAAATCATCATCTAACTATATTATTATTTGTTTAGACATCATAATTAGGATCATTGTCTATTGACATCCTCTATCATTCACTTGGGCTCTACTCTATTCTCTATTACAATATCTAGATCTTTCTTTCATCATTCATTTAACTTATCTTTGATCCTTGGGATAATTTTTTTGTTTATCTCTCCCTCTAGGTTTTGAATGCATGGGATGACACCATGTGGTGACATCCCAAGAATTTAGGATTATAGGTAATTTATAATAATTGATTATGTTGGGCTCCTAAAACATGTGATAACATCTGGAACTTTAGGCTCAGAGCTCATTTATGATAATTGACTATGTTGGGATACCAAAACTATGACTTATTATGATGCAACCACATGTTGTAATCACATAAGTCATGGGTTCTCAAAAGACTTAAAACTTATTTATGGGACTTCCCTTAATTTTTTATTTCTATATGTCAATTTGAATGCTTACCATCTAGGATTTTGACTCATGCTACTTGTCCCACTGACCCCCACTTGGCACCTTGACTGCTCAATATCTAGATATGTGGCAAGCTTGAAAATCTTAGGGTTTTTAGACAATTTGTATGTTGGATTTATATAAATCACATGTTGATTCTATGATATCATTCCATATGGCATGATCTTGGTATTTTTGGAAATCTTTGATGGTTCACTAATTATTATCCCCTCCCTCTAGCTTTCAATTAAATAAAGACTCGCCACATGGATGAATTTTAGTTCTTGGGTATTCGAGCGATCTTGATTGTGTATTACCTCATTTTGGACCCTGACTACCTAATATTATGCCATATGGAACAATCTATAAAGGTTAAGGGTTACAAATATTTGAATTATTGACTGTGATTTTATTATGAGCTCTAAATACTTGATATTGTGGCACTTGCCATGATCTTAGTAAGTTAGGTAGGTATAGAACTTGAGCTTTATACTTGTAAATACTGAGTCTCAAGTGCACTATATTATGTTATCTAGAAAAGATAGATGGCTCTAGGATGTATCAAGTATCAAAATATGCATTGTAATTCAATGAAGGCCAAAGATTTAAACCATTAAATGTTTAAAGTTAAAGATCTAAGCTACCAAACCATGATAAAATAGAGACTTGGGGAAATGATTAATAGATTAGTAAAAAGTAAAATTTGTCTAAGTATGAATAAAACCTAAGAAAAACATGTAAGAACATAGTCCTAACTAGTGAAACACAAGCCAAATTTGATAAAACATGAATTTTGATAAATAAGTAAAACCTAAATACATAAATAAAGCTGGATGAACATATAAATTTATCCAAGTAAGGACATTTCAAGTTAGAAAATACTATGAAGAAGGCCAAAATAAAGTTTATTATGATAATGCGACAAATATAAATTACAAATCGGACTATATATGGATAAATACATATCATAATACATTAAAAATAGATTTTTTCACTTCAACTCCCAAGGAAATAAAATATTAGAAGTTCTAGAATAAGACTTTGAATATACAATGAATTAAAGTAAAGCAACAATGATTTTAAAAGTAAATGCTTCTAGGCTAGGACAATAGATAATTGATTGATCATCTAAGATCTCACATTTTATAACACTTGAAATTACATGAAGTATATATCTCAATGATGCATACATAAACCTAAAGCAGTTTATAAAAATTTCAAAAGGTCATTTTTTGTTACTTGAACTATCTACAAGGATTGTCTAGTCATTGTGAATGAAGGATCAAGTGAATTTATGCCAAAGTTAATAAGTATGGATCATGAGTTAGGGACTAAAATAGAACCCAATTAATTTAACTTGAATTTCAATGATAAATTAAGTCATAAAAGTATGCAAGAATATAAAAATAAAATAGCTATGCTAAATCAAGAGGGTCCCCATGTGAAAAATATAAGCATGTGGAATGTTAGACACACCATATCTCTTATTCAATTTTTGATCATATGACATAATGCATATTAATATATCAATCACATTTTAAGCTAAGACATACTTTTACATGGTTTCATTATTGGGCTAGGTTTATACCGAATAACCTTGCTCAATTGGGTTCATCTCATCATTTTATATGAACACTTTTATAGGTTGTATTTATCCACAACCTCTTCTTTATGTTAAGCTATAATGAAAACAAATGTCTCATTTTTATTCATAATTTACATGTATAATGATAAATATGATATTTCTAAACATGAACATAAATAAAAATATCCAAAATACTAGATTAATTTACCATGAATGATTGATTCATTACATAACATGATTGAAATTGATTGCTTATTGAATGTGGCCCTTGGCCTTGTTATGTTTAACATACACCCTCTTGCTTATGTGATGTGTGGCCTTTGGCCTTCTATGTTTGTGAGAAATTTACATGTCCCTTGTGTTAAAACTTTGGGCCATATGTGTGACATTTATGTAAATGTTATAACTCTATGCAACATTTTACATGTCCCTTATATGTGGGCTTTCGGCCTCCTTATGTGACATTGTGTGACTTTTATTACATTTTCATTTTTGGATAATATGGTGCCATGATTCTTATCATGCACTAATATATATATATATATATATATATATATATATATATATATATATATATATATATATATATATATATATATTTGGTTCCATGATACATATCATACAAATAATATTTATGTGATTCAATGCTTTATTTTACAAAAAATAATATTTTTACAATACATATTCAATACTTCCAAGTTATTTACGTGATTTATAAAATAATTCAATGCTATATTAAAATTACATGATGCAATGAAATATGTAAGCTATTTATATGATAATGTTACATATATAATCTTACCATATAATTCAAATATACAAACTTATATTACATGATTATTGTAAAAATTAAAATTGAATATTTATAACATCTTAGTCTTGTACATTTGAAAAATATCAATCATGGCTCTACCCTTCAATTCTAGACCTCCCTCCTATTGAAAAGATTTCATTAGCCATATCACTATGCCTAAGTGATTATCTATTAGTTTAATCCTTATCATTATGATGACATAGGTATCTTGTATTTCACATAAAGCTTAAAACCTGGTAAAAATCATTCACTATCAATTTCATATCCTTTCTTGTTTTCTAGCCTTCTAGACACTACCGACCATAGAGGAAGACTTCCACCGATAGTAGTGTCTAGATACTTATCTAATTTTAAGTTTAAAAAATTCGTATAAATTGAAAATG
This sequence comes from Torreya grandis, assembly GCA_037957365.1. Lineage (NCBI taxonomy): Eukaryota > Viridiplantae > Streptophyta > Pinopsida > Cupressales > Taxaceae > Torreya > Torreya grandis. The sequence goes on from JARHVA010003572.1 coordinate 142,490, forward strand.
ATTCAAAACCTATGGGTTTTCCTATTTGTATTATTTTTGCCTATAGTGAGATATTTTTTAAAGGTGTGGTATAAATACAAGTCTAAGCCTTCTCATTCCTTAGATAGAAAATATCAAACAAACACTTACTAAAGGTAAATATTTAAGATACATACATAATTAATTCTACCCTATTCATTTTTATTTTTATATCAAACATAAGATCAATAATATTATAGGTTTAAATCATTCAAAAACAATACATGAGTGATATTTGTCAAATTATAAGCTAGATCACTGCAGTCATCTTCATATAGTATATTACACCCTTGTACACACTTTATAAAAAATAAGGGATAATTACATAAGTATAAGGCAATCCTTGGACTATTCTATATATATGAATCACCCATTGATAGAGGTGTCTTTGAGGTGGCTTGACATCATGATCCCACTAACCCATTTTTAACAAACTCATTCCAAGGGTGAAGAAAGGTGAAGAGATAGGGTTTGATAAATCAGTGAAGAACAAAATCATGTATCCTATAATTAAATACATCAACATAAATATGACATAGAATAAATAATATCAAAGTTGGTTGCATATAAATCTAGTCATTATTATGTATAAGACACCTACATCATGATAGTAACCAGATCTGATGGTAATGTCTATGGCTACAAATGTACAATATATAGAATTTGAAGACTAATCTAGAATATTGATCCTACCTACTTTAAACTTGTTTCCAATCTAAATATACATGTTCATAGTAAACTAGCTAAGTACTATTATTTATTATTTATTTCAACATTTTTCAATCATTGTACTAAACTATTTTTAACAATCTTAATTGTATAAATTCATAATATTATTTATCTTAATTGTATATATATATATATATATATATATATATATATATATATATATATATATATATATATATATATATATATGTATGTATGTATGTATGTATGTATGTATGTATGTATGTATGTATGTATGTATGTATGTATGTATGTATGTACACACACATACATATATATGTGTGTATATATGTATGTGTGTGTGTGTGTGTGTGTGTGTATATATATATATATGTATGTATGTATGTATGTATGTGTGTATATATATATTTGTATGTATATATGTATGTATATACACACACACACACATATATATACACACATATATATGTGTGTGTGTGTGTGTGTGTGTGTGTGTGTGTGTGTGTGTGTGTGTGTGTGTGTGTGTGTAAGTAACCCTATACACCAACCACTTATATATTTAGAATTAAAAATTTGGTGAACCCAACCCTTATGTCTCTTTATGCAACTCCTAGTGTGCTTTAAGGTTTTTTCTGGTTTTTCTTGTTTCTAATTTGTTAAAATTTGTTTAAAAAATCATATTATTTTTAAAATAAAAATAATACATTAACATAATGCATTTCTCTCTAGAGTTTTTATGCATCTTGTATCAAGTCCTCACTTCAATATTTAGAAAATTTCAAATGGAAAAAAGGAACCTCTTCCTCTTCCTAATCTTAAGGAGGGTGATAACTACTATCCCTCTAATCATGTCCATGTTATCACCATTCTAAGAGATAAGATGGCTCACCCTATGGTTTTAAATGAAGATAATCAATATTTCCTTCCTAACACCCCTCTTACATCTCATGTAAATGATATGTGTATCCATGTTCAACCTGAAGTACTTAGGGCTTGTGATTATGAAGCCTTCAAAGATCAAAACATGACTATGACCAAGTTAATATAAGTTTTAGAAAATCTAAACCAATATTTGAGCTCAACTCATGCATCACTATAAAATCAAATTATACACACACACACACACACACACACACACACACACACACACACACACACACACACACACACACACATACAAATATATTTATACATACATACATACAAATATATACACATACAAATATATATATATATATATATATATATATATATATATATATATATATATATATATATATATATATATATATATAATTTGATTTTATAGTGATTCATGATTTGAGCTCAGAATCTACTACTAATACACATACCTTTATATATTCTACCAATGTTGTGCCCAATGAAGGATCATATCAAAATCATAAATTCAAAGAGAATCTATCTAAAAAATTTGATTTATGTCATATGAAAAAGGCTAATAGAAGTCAAAGTGAGATTCTAAGGGTATTGATAGAGAAAAATTGATCACATTACCTCCTTTAAAACCTATAAAAAGAACAACATATTATTTACAATATCATAGAATGCATGGGAATCAAACAAACCATTTTTGGGATCTAAATAAGAAGATACAATGCATAGTTGATAGTGGTGATCCTAAAATATATACATATCACTTTTTATTGTAAACATTCTTAAATATTCCAAAAATACAAAAAAACATTCAATTGAATTTAAAAATATTAATCATTCTCAAATTTTATTAGCTCTTTGATATATATTTTGTTTGATTTATGTTGGTAGATATCATATCATTTCATTCCTATATACAAATATGTTTCATACATATTTGAGTGTGATACAAGCATATCCAGACACTATATATATACATATATATATATATACATATATATATATATATACATATATATATATATATATATATATATATATATAAACTCAAAATATGCTAGTAATACACATACCTTTGTATCTTCTACCAATGTTGTATCCAATGAAGGATCATTTCAAAATCATGAATTCAAAGAAAATCTATCTAAAAAAACTGATTTACATAATATGAAAAATTCAAATATAAGTCAAAGTGAGATTCTAAGGGTACTAATAAACATAACTTGAACACATTACCTCCTTTAAAACATATAAAAATAACAAAATATTATTTACAATATCATAAAATGTATGGGCATCATACAAACCATTTTTTGGATCTAAAGAAGAAGATACAATGCATGGTTGATAGTGGTGATCCTAAAAAAAAAAAATACATATCACTTTTTTATTGTAAGCATTCCCAAATGTTCCAAAAATACAAAAACACATTCAAATAAATTCAAAAATATTTAGCACTCCCAGATTTTATTAGCTCCTTGGCATATATGTTGGTAAATATCATATCATTTCATTCCTATATATAAATATGTTTCATACATATTTGAGTGTGATACAAGCATAACTAGACACATGACACACACACACACACACACACACACAAACACACACACACACACATATACATATATATATATATATATATATATACATATATATATATATATATATATGTATATATATACATATATGTATATATATGTAAATATATGTATATATATGTATATATATATATGTGTGTGTGTGTGTGTGTGTGTGTGTGTGTGTGTGTGTATATATATATATATATCTCAAAATGTTCTAGTAATACACATACCTTTGTATCTTCTACCAATGTTGTGCCCAATGAAGAATCATTTCAAAATCATGAATTCAAATAAAATCTATCTAAAAAAACTGATTTACATAATTTAAAAAGTCTAATATAAGTTAAAGTGAGATTTTAAGGGTTCTGATAAACATAAATTGATCACATTACCTCCTTTACAACCTATAAAAAGAACAAAATATTATTTACAATATCATAAAATGCATGGGCATCATACAAGCCATTTTTTGGATCTAAAGAATAAGATACAATGCATAGTTTCTAGTGGTGATCCTAAAATCTATATATCATTTTTTCTTGTAAGCATTCTAAAATAATCCAAAAATATAAAATAACATTCAAATAAATTTAAAAATATCCAAAATCCCATATTTTATTAACTCCTTGGAATATATGTTATTTGATTTATGTTGGTAGATAGCATATCATTTCATTTATATATACACATATGATTCACACATATTTGAGTGTGATACAAGCATACCCAGACACATGATATATGGACTCCAAATTTTGGACCTTTCCTCTACTTAGGTCATATAGTACATTGCAGGGATTTTATTTCTTTTATCATGATTGATACATGTTACATGCCTTTTATTATAATTTATACATTATCATGTTTGAGATTATAGACTAAAACTTACACATGTATTTGTAAATGCTCATATATTTCATAGTGTACTTGATATGCTATACTAGATAGCATTTTTTAATAACACATATCTATAGGGACTAGCATAATATGCTTATGCTGGTTACTTTTGATTAATCTTTTTTTCACTTCATTGAGTTTCTTTCATTGCTTTATATTGTATTTATTATGGAACATTTGAATATGTTCCTTTCCTTTTGGACCCCATACAATTATATGTTGATTATATATTTAAATATGCCATCCCCTTAGACTGTGCGACATTTGAATATGCAACTTATATGATTTCTCCTTAGATCATTCATTTACATTAAATTAAGTGATATTGTGTGTGTGTTGAGCTAGTATTGATACTTTATAAACACTTCCATGATGTATATCATGCATCTTTGTGACTTGATGTGATCACATAATACAAGCCTAATTGATATATCTACTTTGAAATGTTATCCCTATATGGTATATGATTCATAGGCATATTATATGAATACCTTCTCATTTTGAGGTAAGGTACCTACCAGTTTCTATCTCCCTCACCTCAAAAGGGGGGAAATATCAATGGTGGCATGTCATTTAATAATGAACTCCATATTTTTCATAGTTTATAGATTTTAGTAGGGGCATGTCATAAAAGCATGACCTCCACACTTATATACCTTCCCAGTTTCTAGATTTTAGTGGGGGCATGCCTTAAAACATGATCTCCACACTTATAAACTCACTCAATATCTCTTAAATTTAGTGGGATATGTCATAAAAATATGACCTCCACACTTGCACTATCTCCAATTTAGTTTCATGATTCAAATATACACTTGGGTCTGAATCCTATACATTATACAAATTTTACATAGATTTGAAACAAAGTATTTAGATTTATTACACATGTACTTGAGATAAAACTATTATAGGTACATATTCCATGCTATCACACCAAAAATTTGAAAATTTATCAATTATAATACTCACCAAGAAGCACCGATTACACCAAGATGTATTATTATCAAGCTTTTTCTACTATAACAGTTGGTTCATTTTATAGGCTGAAATGATTAAGTCAATAAACCTCACCAAGTTTATATATTAGAATGATTAAATCATCAAATATCACCATATTTATATAATTAATTGATTAAATCACTCACCCTCACTAGATTATATATATTCACACTTAAGTTGTGTGATTGAGATATAATGATCTTAATGGCCATGTCAAAACTCAACCATGTAGTGGACTGGGGACATAATACCTTCCAATATCCTTATTCAAATACCTAAGTTTTGGGTCTAAAATTTTCCATATCTAATTATTCATAAGGAAACATATTTACCAATTCAAATCATCAAGATGTAATATGGCTACATTGACACACATGTGTACTCCTTTCATGCTCTCTTTTTCTCAAGAATTTCAATTATTTAAAATTTTAGATTATATGGATTGATTTATACTATTAAATTCCCTTGGTTATAGGTCATGCACCAAAAAATCACTCAAATTAGGTTAATTCAAAGTAAAGGTGTGTTATACACACCCAACTACACATTTATTTCATTTAACCTAGTAATTTCATCCTTATGCATTACTATATTAAAGGGGGAAAATGTAGATACTAAAACTAAACATTTATAGAATTTGTGTTTTTTACATATGAATAATACCAATCATGTATCTACCATTAAGTTTTATAACTCCCTTATACCAAAAGTACCTCACTCACCATATATATGTGCTTAAATACTTATCTCTTAGTCTGATCCATATCATTCAGATTACTTAGGTCTCCTATACTAAATAAAAATCTTAAAACCTGATAAACATCATTCAATTTTATTTTTGTTACAATGATTTTTCACCCTTTGGTGAGATGTCTCATGTCTCCTCACCCAATCAACACAATGGGAACACCGAAGGATGTGGGTCACCTATGGTTGGAATGAACCTCTGAAGAGGGATGGAATCCCCTAATGGATCACTTAGGACTACACTAAAATATTTAAATTGTAATGAAATAAGATAAATAATGAATAAAACAAATAAATTAAAATCAAAGGGGGGGTGATACATCATAATATAATGACATCTTCTATCTCCTTAAGCATACACAATGAAAATAAAAGAACTGACAAACATGCAAAACTTTTCAATCTTAAAAATATCTTCTACATAAATTTTTTGTAGGGGGGTAAATAGATTGAGAAATAACTTAGAAGGGAGACATTCCATAGTTAAACACTACATGAACTTAATATCATACAACCTACAACCTGTAAATGAGTATTATCCTACATAAAAGTAAGGGAATTGGATAACAAATCAAGGAGAAATCAACTTATTCAAAAGATAAGATAAAAAATCCACAAATTCACACAAGGTATAGGGATATAAGATGGAAAATCAATTATATTATTTATTCAAAGGCATGCAAGGTAGAAGAGCCAATAATGGGCCAATTTTTGTAGTATTTTTGTGCTAAAAAAAAGGTCTCTTTACAATGACAATTCTAATTATTTAAATAGGCCAAATATTCAAAGATTGGGTATTTTTTGGTCTTCCCCACTATTTAGGTGGTTAAAATTTTTATGATTATTAGGGAAGGGGGTCAAGATAGTGGGGATCCCTTTATGATCACTAGAGTCACACTTGTGTAACTGCCTACCACGTCCCCTCAAGATTGTATCTTGTCTTCTATGTGTGTATTCTCCACTCTCTTATATGATTAATAGAGCCAAATTCCATTGACCTCATCATTTTGTAATAATTTATATTGAGCTATGTGATTATTTTCACATTGAGCTGCTATAAGATTGATTCTACAAATCAAATGTAGTTACACAATTGATTTATGAATTTGACATCTAAAAAGGTGAAATGGGATATAAAATTTAATTCAGTTAGTGATAATTTAGATGCTAACAAAATCCTCAGTGGTAGGTTATATCCATGTGTCAACATAGGGCTCATTCTGATATTTTTTAATTTTATGAATATATCCCCCTGGGCCCCACATACTCAACATTTTATATACTCTTGGGATTACTCAGAGTTTGCAAACTATCCTTTATGATTTAGACATAAATATTTAAGATATAAGCAATATTTTGGGCATGTAAAGATAACTAAATATCTATATAGTAATAAGATTTCACCATGTGACATCATCCTACAAACCTACTACCTCATGGATCTAAAATATTATTTGGGTTGTACAGAAATCTCCAGGAGAGTGGGGTAGTGGGATTATGCCATGTGGAATTAGTCCATTAGCCTAATAGACTATAGGGTTTTTAACTATATGTATGGTTCTAGGACCCTGAATCACCATAATTATGACATGTGAAATCATCCTACTTTCATAGAGCTTTACTGACATCATTGCCTCACTAGGCAATTTATTAAAAATTGACTAAGTTTCTAAAGTTATTTTTTGAAATGGGTCTAGGTTATCAATAATCATGAAAGGTCACCACATGGAATCATATCACATACCCACTAACCTATTCACCTAGAAGATTACTGACATCATTATCTTTTCAAGCAAATTTGAAGAAAATTGATTACAGTTTAAAGACTTTTAAACAGGCCCTAGACTATCAAGAGAGTGACACATGACAATAGGTGACCTTTGAAGAGAAAAGGCCAAGTCTCTCTAAGTGTAAAAGTGACATGTGGCTCTAGGTAAACACAAATAATTATCTTTTATTGCTCGACTCTTATGTGCTTTAAGATCATTTTGTGCTTAATGAGAAGGATGAAATAGAGGTCATGAAGACTAATATGCACTTGAGAACCTCCTAAAAATGTCTAAAATTTGAAACTAATGTAGGCCTAACCTCATACTCATTTTATTTCCCCCAAATTAACTAAACTTTTATAACCTATAGGTGATCTAAAGCCTTAAATTGAATTAGACACAATTCCCCATGGTGACAAAAAATGGTCAAAATTATGGTGACCTTATAGGTTGCTTGCCTACTAATCAAGAATCTAGTAGCCTTTAGAGTAATCCATTGTGGATTGAGTTGTATAATCATTTGAAACTCTTTATTATAATAACATAACCCCATTGCAACTTTATTGACCTGATGTTGAATAATAAAACTGAAATTCACCTCATAATAAATAGAGAAGGTAAGGAACAATAAAAACCATGCCACAACACTTAGGGAAAGGAAAATAACTGAACTAATGTGTAATAGAAATTTGAGGAAAGAAAATAAACTAAAATACTATGTACAAAAATCTTAAAACCTTCAAGATCAGTGTTTTAAATGAATCCCATTTATTAGGATTGGAAGTTCTTCCCCATCAAGCTTAGATAACTAGAAGGCATTCAATGGTTTGCATCTAGTTATGACTAAGGGCCACTCTAAATAGCATAAAATTTGGTGTGCCCCCAAGTTTTGTTCTATCTTCATCCCATTTCAATAGCAAGTCTCCCTCAAGGAAAACTCTATGGGTTGCTTTTCTGTCAAAATACCTTTTCACTTGGGCTTGATGAATCTCAATTAAACACATAACTTGTTCTATTACTTATTATAACTCCATCAAATCTACAAATCTAACTACCATGACATCCTCTTCCATTATTTATAGTTTATTGACAAGTTCTAGAGCTGTTAGTTTAAGAGATATAGGTATCCTTGCCTCTCTACCATAAATAAGCATGTAAGGGGAATTATCAACAACCCTTTTTGGGGTGATTTTGTCAGCCCATAAGAGTGTCTTTAACTTAGTATGTTAGTTTCTTTGATTTTCCTCCATATTCCACTTGATGATTATGATAAAATTATTATTTTTAGACTCTATCAAGCCATTGAATTGAGGATAGTACTTAGTAGATGTGCTCAAATTAATGCCATGTCTCACTGCTCAATCAACTATCCTAGTTCCAACAAAGGCCATTACATTATCAGATATGATAGTATAATGGACCTCATTATCTTCATGGTTGTAATCCTTGGAGCAAAGTGTCCATCAAATGATCCATTATTAAATTCATCTACAATCCTATCAATCTAGTTTATTTTAATACATCTCAATAGAACACCATTGACATATTTCCTAAATAGGACACCATCTATAAGAACATAAGGAACAAACTAAAATATAAAATACCTTTTTTTTCCTTTTTAAATCCTTGACAGAATTCACCAATTTTAAGTAAGTTGACCATATCTTGGGTTCAATTAGTAGTCAATAAAGGCATTATCTTTATCATTTTATAAATCTTATTCTAACTATGTACACAAGCATCTTCCTCTTACCAACTTTGTGACCTTGATGTCCATGTCATACTCCATAACATTAGTAATTCACCTTGCCCTTTTTGTATTCATATCTTTGATTAAGAGGTACTTCTTGACACTTGTTGTTAGACAAAAAATGTATAAACTTATTTAGACTCCTTATATAAATGATTAATCTCTTCTCTACAAAGGAATACTTTACCTCATTACCATCTATGCCCTAGCTAAATAAATCTATTGGTTATTTTCTGTCTTCATCATTTTTTTAAACTAGCATAGCTGAGATAGTGTCCATACCTCCAAAGGCATAGAAAGTAAAGTAATTGGTGAAAACTAGATTTATAAGGGTAGGAGAATGTGATATAGTATATTTAATTGATTTTAAACTAGCTTTACCTTCCTTGAACTAGTGGAAGATTTTATTCTTCTTTAACATAGTAGTTAGAGGCTTTGAAATATTGGCAAAATCATGAACAAACCTCATAAAAAAATGGATCCTTCTTAAGAAACTTATTATCTCCATCTTGTGACTAGGAAAGGATAATGATGGAATGGTACTTACCCTTTTAGGATATATTTCAAGCCCCCTCTTGGAGACAACATGGCATAGAATCTTTCCTTCATGGACTAAAAAAGCACACTTCTTGGGGTTGAGTGAAACTACAAACTACTTACACCTCTCAAAGACTTGTCTGAGATGAGACAGATGATCATCAACATGCTAATAAAATACTATAATATCATCAAGATATACAAGTATAATATCATTTATTATTCCCTAAAATGATATGTCTATGGCTCTTTGAAAAGTTACCCCTGCATTGGATAAACCAAAGGGAATTTTATTATAGGCATAGGTTCCCCATTTTATGGTGAAAGATATCTCGAACCAATCCTCCTCTTTCACTAAAATTTAATTATATCCAAAATATCCATCCAAGAGGGAAAAGTATTTTGCACCTACCACCATTTTCAAGATCTACTCCATGAAGGGTAATTGGTAGTGATACTTCAATGAGTCTTAGTTTATGTCCCCAAAATAAACACACAACCTTATCTCTCTATTATTATTTCTAAAAAGAACCAAGTTTACAACCTAAGATGAATGCTTAATAAGAAACACGATCCTAGCCTCTATCAACTTGGTCAACTCTTTCCTCATGAGAGGATCTATCTTGGGGTTTATAGGCCTCTATTTCTACCTAACTAGATTCACATCATAATTTAACTCTATAGTATATTATGCCAAATTAGGGTTAAACCCTTTTAGATCATTGTACTCCCATGCAAAGATGTCCTTAAACTACTAGCAGAGTTTAAAAAATGCATGTTTTTCCTCTTCATTACATACCCTACCAAGATGGAGAAGATTATCCTTAAAGATGGAAAATCTTTCATAGTGCTCTTTCTTGATCTTCATGTTCATTTTATCTCCCCTAACTTGACCATCAACACTAAAAAAAATTTCAATAGTGATCAACCCCTTTAGAAGTTTATTTGACTTCAAATGAATGGCCTGGTCATCGTATTGCTGCTACAATTCATTTTGGTTTCTTGCAAAAAATTCAACTTCTTCTTTTAATAAAAGCACAATTTACTGATCATTATCAAACACCTACCAATTGGTGTTATTGTTGGATACAATAGGCCTCATGAACACCATGATATGATGTTGTACTTTTTCACTTTTGATGTCATCTATAATGTCAAATTGAGCACCAATAACAACCAGTCTACCAACTTACACATTAAAGGCTTCAAAGTCCTCTATAATATCCCAAAATTTTTGTTTATAAGACTTAAATAACTATTTTTTGTCACATTTTGCCCTATTACCTAGTTAACACCCAACTTATTATATCCAAAGACTCATGGATGTTTAATTCCTCTCTTCCTAACCCAATAAAGACCATGGATGAGAGTTTCATACTCAACTAAATTGTTGGTGTAGCTAAACTAAAATCTCAGATAAAAAATATAATTTATTCTTCAAAGGAGATACCAACATGAAACCTCCTCCTACTATATATTTACGTCTAGATCCATAAAATTGCATCTACCATACTCCATCATCATGCTCATCAGTCTTCATAATATTTGGAATGAAATAATCTTATTTATGTAGGTAATATTTACTTAAACCAACCTCTTCAATGAGTCTATAAGGATCAAACTCATGGTGATCAGGGTATCATTCATCAATTATAACATCAGGTGTGTCTTCAAGGTGTGTACGTGGTTCTTATTCAATAGGATGGTTCTCTTAGTTAAAGAGATTAAACAATTATAATTTATGGCATTTGGAACATAAGGTTCAATATGGTTCCTATAAATTGGCATAGACCTAATGGTAACCTTAGTGTCGTACCTAATTTTAAATATCATATGAAACCAATTAGATGATAGGTATCCTCCAATCTTGGTAGTAAAGTCCCAAAAAAGGCATAAAGTAAAGTACAGAGGGAGATCAATTATGAAAACATCTTGGGGAATGGAAAATAGGGGGAAAGCATGAAAAGTGAGGTCTAAATAATTAATGAAACTAAGATTTTTAATGGCTATTCCCTCTAGTTATGTTACTCCCTTATAGAATGGATCATATTCCAAACCCAACTTATCTACCATCTACTTTTGAATAACTAAGCTACTATCCCCTGAATATATCATGCAATTATGGTATACATTATTTCCAATGATAAAACTACTTGTAATAGGTCCTTTTGTCTTGGGATGGAAAAGCACTCCCACATGGGTATATTCACTTTTTTTTCTTCATATGCTCAAGAATATTGAATGGGGAAGTAACAAACTTTTATTGTACCTTAGTAGTATAAAAACCTTCTTACACTTGTGATGATTAAGAATGGATTTATACATGTTTTAAGTATTGGGGTTTAAGGCTTGATAAGGATTTTTAGGAGTAATTTGGCTTTGATCTTGAATATTTTCCAGATGTGGTAACCTATTATTTTGATAAGGTACTTGATATGGATTCCTATTATTTTGATAAGGTTAATAAGGTGTTTCTAAAGGTCTATAATTCTGAGCATGGTACCTTTTGAGAGTGAAAAAATCATTTACAAAATTTTAAAGAATGATTTTAACCTCTTATAGATCATTTTATGGACTAGGGGTGGCTTTTTCATGGTTTAGTGGTTGTCTAGTTGACATAAAGATAGTTGATAACATAGGTATTTGAGGTGATATAATGGGATGTACTTTTGGAAATATGGGCATTACAGGTCTTGGTGAAATTTTTATAGCCTATATAAGACTATTGTCTTCCTTAATGGCTACCTCATAAGCATTTAGGAATGTCTTACCACCCATCAATTAGATCATCATAAAGATATCACTATTCAAGGCTCTAAGATATTAAATAAAAGCATATTTAGGTGTAGGCCTTACCAATAGTTGGATCCTATCCCATATCCACTAAAATTTTAGATTGAAATTATCCATGTACTTATGTGGTGCTCTTTTAAAAGTAGTCAACTACTCAACCAAGGATAAGTAGTTTGATTTGTCTTTGAAATTTTTACATAGAGTTCCTCCTAGCTCATCCTATGAGTGGATATAGCTGAGTAGCAATCTCCTATACCATTAGAGACATTTGCCTTTGAATAAGGAAGTTAAAATCCTAATATCAACTTTTACCTTAGTAACATGATGTAATGAACATTTATTAAAACTATCTTTAATTTACTCCACAAGTGTGGTAGTATCCCCTCTAGTGAAATAGGGAATAATTTTGAGGGATGCAAGGGGTATAAAATCATATTGAATAAGGTTTAATGGGATTTACCCATTAAAATTAATAAATTCCTAATTTTTAGGGATAACCATGCAAGGGAATAGAAGGAATTTTGCTCCTGGATGGGGGAATCTACCAAAAGGATGTGTAAATTGAGATCTTAAATAATGTTGTCTAAGATCTCTATATCCTCTTACAAGAGACACGGATGTTTTTATTACTCTTATTCTTTTGGAGGGTGTAGACAATTCAAATAACTAAATATTAACTTTTGAAGAATCTATTGTTGCTCATGGAATGAATTACTTAGGGATTGATCTGCTAGAGATTAAAAAAATAGATTTAGTAGGTGCTTATTTGATGTCTTAAACACTAAAACTTACAAATAATAGCTCCAAATTTTCACCTAAAACCTTCTAAGTCAATATAATTAAGCAAAGGTAAATCTCCTATCAGGGGTGATATAAACTATTGTCCTATTGAGTTTGAACCCTTTGGGGAGATGTCTCATGTCTCCTCACCTAATCAAAACAATGATAATGCCCCAATGTTTTGGGTTGCCTATGGTTGGAGTGAACCTATAGAGAGGGTCAAATTTCACTGATGGATCACCTAGGACTACACTAAACTATTTCACTTACAAGCAAAAGGGAGAAAGAATGTAAAAAATAAATAAACTAAAAGTAAAGGGGGGTGATACACCATAATACAATGGCATCCTCTATCTATTTAAGCATACATTATTAAAATAAAAGAACTGATAGACATGCATGAATTCATAATCTTAATAAGATCTTATACATAAATGTTTTATACAAAGGAAAAGAGCTTGTGAAAGCACTTAGAAGGAAGACACTCAATAACTAAACACTACATGAACTTAATATCACACAACCTACAACTTAAAAATGAGTATTATCCTACACAAAGGTGAGGAAATTGGATAGAAAATCAAGGATAAACAACTTCTTCACAAGATAAGATAATTAATCCATAATTTTACACAAGGTATATGGATTTGAGAAGGTAAATCAATTTTGTTATTTATTTAAATGCATAAGAGTAAGGTGGATGATTAAAGAGTGGGACAATTTATGTAGCATTTCTATGCTAAGATGAGGTATCTTTAAAATGACCATCCTACCTATTTAAATATGACAAATATTCAAGTCTTGGGTCTCTTTTTGGTCTTCCCCACTATCAGGGTGGTTATAATTTTGATGATGATTAAGGAAGGGGTTCGAGGTGATGATAATCCCCTTGAGATCATCAAAGTCACACTTGTATAACTACTTGCCACATCCCCTCAAGCATTTAGTGTGCCTTATATGTGTGTATCATCCACTCACATCTATGATGAATTATGCCAAATTCCATTAACCTCTCATCATTTTTATAGCATTTTTATTAATTTATGCCATTATTTTCACGTTGAGATGATCCAAGATTGATTCTATAAATTAAATGTAATTTCACAATTGATTCATGAATTTGATGTTTGAAAAGGTGAAATGGGCCATAAAATTTACTTCAACCATTGCCAATGTATATGTTAGTGACCTCCTTAGTGGTAGGTTCCATCTATGTGTCCACATTGGGATAATTTTGGTATTTTCTATGTTTGCAAGTATATTCCCCCATAAGCCTCATGTACTCAACATTTTATAGAATTCTAGGCTTACTTAGAGCTCACTAACTATCCTTTATGATTTCTACATAAATCCTAAAGATATAAAAATATTTTGGGCTTGTGAAAAGCACCATAAGTTTGGGGAACAATGATATTTCACCATGTGTCATCATCTTACTATCTTGATAGACTAGGGATCTAACATACCATTTGGGTTGTATGAAAAATCTCCAGGACAATGAGGTAGTGAGATTGTGCCACATGACATCATATTATTAACCTAATAACCTAGAGGGTTTTAAACTATACATATGGTTTTGGGACCCAAGGTCACTAGGATTATGACATCCCACTTGATCACTTGCCTAAAGCTTTACTGACATCATTTGCTCATCGAGAAACTTCTGAAAAATTAACCAATTGTCTCAAGACATTTTTAAAAATGGGTTTGGGCTTCCAAGAGTCATAAAAGGTCACTACATGACATCATCTCACCTAACTACTCACCCACTTAGCTAGAAGATTACTTATATCATTATCTCACTAGGCAGATTTAAAGAAAACCTACTACATCTTTTAATTTTTTTTTAACAAGCTCAAGACTAACATGAGAGTGACATGTGGCATCGAGTGACCTTTAAATAGAAAATTCTAAGTCCCTCAGAGTGGAAAAGTGACATGTGGCTCTAATCAAACATAAATAATCAACTAAGTCTTTTGTTACTTGACTCCTATGGGCTTTGAGAGTGTTTTATCTCATTGGGAATGCTAAAAGGGAGGCTATGAAGACTTTTATGCACTTAAGAACATCCTCTAGACATCTAAGTGTTGAAACTCATCTAAGCCCAATCTCATACTCATTTAATTTCCCTTGAATTGATTTAACTTTAAAAATATATAAGTGATCTGAATCCTTGAATTGAATTGGATGCAACTTCCCAAGGTGACAAAAAATAGTCAATAGTCAGTTTTAGATCCATACCTATTTTCTATCCTTTTGGACACTACCATACATACAGTGACACTAACATATTTTATAGTGTATATATTCTTATCTATTTCCAATTTATAAAATTTATCTAAATTGAAAATGATTCAAAACCTATGGGTCAACCTATTTGTCTTATTAAACCCTACTGTGAGATATTTTTAAAAGGTGTTGTATAAATACAAGTCTAAGCCTTCTCATTCCTCGTCTAAAAAATAAAAAGAAAAAGCCTACTAAATTTAAACTAATTAGTTAAAAAATCACTCAATTCTACCCTATTCATCCCTATTTTCATATCAAATAAATGAATAGTAATATGTTCTAAAACATTCAAATAATATCCCATGAGTGATATTTGTCAAATTGTAAGCTAGATCACTGCATGCATCTTCATATAGTATATTTCTCCATTATGAAAACACTTTCCCACACATAAGAGATAAATACATAATTATAAGACCATCCTTGGAGTATTAGCTATGTATGCAATGTCCATTAATAGAGGGGTCTTTGGGATAACCCAACACCATGAGCCCACTAGCCCATTTTTTAATAAACTCATTCCATGGGTGAAAAAGGTGAATATCTAGGGTTTAATAAATAAATGAATAAAGGAAACATGTATCTAAAATCTAAATACATTAGTATAAAGGTGAAAAAAATATAGAATAATGAATTTACTTGCATTCAGATCCAATCATTATTCTGTCAGATACTTGCATCATAATTAGATACTAACATCAACATATTATCTAGATCTGACACTAGCATCTAAAGTATACATAAGTACAATTTACACAATATGATTTCTAATCCATAATAATGATCCTACCTAATTTACACTTATTTCCAATCTAGATCTACCTATGTATAGTAAACAAACTAAGTACCATTATTTCTTATTTTTTGTAATATTTTTCAATAATTATACTTTAATACTTTTAGTAATAATAATTATATAAATTCATAATATTATTTATTATTATTTTATATTAATTATCCTAATATAGAGTTTTTTTATCACTCTTGTGTTAGAACTATTTCTATATTCTTAACCCTATACACCAAACATTTCTAATTTTAGGGTTGAATAATTATATGTTTCAAAAATGTTCTCACATTTTCTTTTGAGACAAGTGAATTGAAATAAATTTCCATCATATTAAAATGGTGGAATCATAATGGGCTTATCTCCATTATTTTAAAAGCAATACATTTCTAATTTGATAGTTCATAATATTAAAAAATCAAAAATTTCAAATTATGAGGTGATTTGGATTGCTTATGCACTCCACTCTTATAGTTAATCAAGCATAGATACACTTATGTGAATATAGATAAAATATTTAAAAAAAAAATTCAAAATATCATATGGAACTATATATAGTACAAAGGGCATTATATTCCTTCATGACCAAGCTACTACTTTGTAAATTTTAGATATCTCTTTTTCAAGTTTCAAGTTTTAAAAATTTATAGTTCGAATCAAGATCCATCTGTAGTAGTGTGATTAATATTTTTTAAGTGTACCACGTTTGATCTTAGTGAAACTCTATGCCTTGGTTACACTTTAGTGATCCATGTACTGGATTCCAACTTTTATTTTATGCTTAATAAGTGAGTCACGTGAGAGTTCAGTGATAGTCACCATTTTGGTTGTACTTTAGTGAACCACTTTGATGGTTCCCATATCTTAAAGCATTAAAAAGTAATATATGAGGGTTAGAGCATATAATATTTACAAATAAATAATTTTCATTGATTATTCAAATTGACACTCAATCACTCTCAATTTTCCACATGTTCAACATTTCTCCACATGCCTCAATAAGGGGGCATGCACATCTCTATGATAAAGAAATAGTGTGCATAGACACTCAACTTTAGATTTCCTTTACTCTAGTAATTTTATACATTAATAGTTTAAATGGGGGAAAATGTAGATGCTGAAATTTAATCAATAAATGATTGAAAATGTTTACCCTTGGCATCTTTACCTTAGTTGGCTGATTTTCCATTTTGATAATCTGTAACCTATAAGAAATCCTTCAAAGTCTTGAAATTACTAATAAAATATTATATAATCCCTTATTTTATTC
Source organism: Torreya grandis (assembly GCA_037957365.1). NCBI lineage: Eukaryota > Viridiplantae > Streptophyta > Pinopsida > Cupressales > Taxaceae > Torreya > Torreya grandis. The sequence goes on from JARHVA010003572.1 coordinate 160,296, forward strand.
AAAATCATCCTTATTTAATAGATAATTTACTCCCTCTTATTTTAGAAGTCTCTATCCTTCTAAGACAAGTGTACACTAGGTAGACATAAGCACAATATGCACTTGTCTAGTAGTGTAAACTTGTCTCATGTGCTCTAACAACTATCCTTTTAGAATGAAATGCTTCCTAAAAAATTTACCACACATATTAATAGGTTAGTTATATATATATTTTATTATTTATATATAAAAACACATCAAGGCTCACACTTGAAATGACCTAAGACTCTCTTAGAAGGCATTTATCTTTCTGATTTAAAAAACATCTATTTTTTGAGAGAATCCTATTGTAGATTTTCTATAATTTTATATTCCTTTTCTAAGTCTAACATTATTTATTATATATTGAAGCCATACATTTTTAATAATTCTAATCAAAATTTCTAGTTGCATTCATTTAATATTCCCTAAAGGGATAACTACATCATCTTGAGGACCTTTAGGTTATGTATGTATCACTTAGTTAACAATGTGTCTTCTAAAGATAGTTTGAACATTCTCACTTCCTCCATCTTTCCCCCCCCCCCACTCTTTTAAATTTTATCTCCCTTTATGTGCTTGTTTAGGATTAGGGTTAGAATTTTACAAGTCTCCTACACATTGATTTAGGCTCTACACAAAAATAATTTGCATATGGATGTAAGTAAACAAACCCAATTTTTTAGATCCAACATATAGTCTAATAGGACAAAGTCACAATAAATTTAAAAAAAAAAAAACATATTGTAATCCTATCTACCTCTTGTAGACTTGTCTAAATAGATAACAAGTCACTATTTTATAATACATATGTTTGTAGGTATATTTAGACAATCACAATCCAAAAAAAGTAAATATAGTTTGAAATAATTCAGTTGCAAGGATAATTATCTGACCCTAACCCTAATTTATATTTTTGGAAAATTTACAAATTATGTAAATTATATAGACCTCTATATTTTAATTTATTTTGTCTTATATATCATCCTAGATCATATTTCAATAATTTATATTTCCATTTAGAGTTAATTTATGTATGTATATATATATATATATTAAAAATAATTTATTAAGATACTAAGTGGCACACATTAAAAAAATAGGGAATGATGAGGGAAGTACTCAATGCATATTATTTTGAGGAAACCCTAGTGTTGAGCATTTGATGAACTTGGTCAATGGAATTATGAAAGATAACCTACAAATATCATGACTAGTTAAGGATGATGGGCTAAGGTAAATTCATATTTTATTGTTGACATTGTTCATGAATCGTAGAGTTTTTTGTTACAACATACCTTAACTATTTGATTTCTCAACTAGTAAATGAGGAATTTTTAACAATTTCATTCTGAGGAGACAACAATGTTTATGGCTCAAAGTGTTTCTTGAGCACTCAAATGAATATTGGCATAGTTTCAAGGTTCTAAAAATAATGAAAATAGTTTAAAATCAAGTTTTATGGTTTATAAAATAGACATGATTTTTTGGAGAAGTGTGGGTATCGAACATGGATGTGTGAGGAAGAATATAATTAGTTTGAAGTGGGTGTATTTCAACATTTTCTTAATTGAGGTAGGCTGTCAAAACTCCTTGATTCACTTTTATATTTATAAATTTCAATGGTTGTACTAGTATTGTATTTAAATGAATATTAATAAATATGAATGGTGTTTTTTTGGGTTTAATGTATGTGTTTTATTAAAACCAACAAAAATTTATAGGTTAGACCAATAGGAAGTTAATTTATATTTAATATATAGAATGTAGTAAACCCCTTATATCTTTATCTTTGAATGTAGTGTGATCTACAAAGAAAATCATGAGGATGTGATTCAAATTTTTTACTATATCCTAAAATTTTTTGATCCAAACCTCATAACATAGACTTGCATATATTACTACATTGGATACAATTCAATGCAAAATTTTATGGCATGTGTGTTGTTAAATATGGTAAAATCCTATATGACATAACTAAAAAATGTTAGTTTTTATTTAATATAATGAATGCAATTAATAATTAAAAAAGGGTATTTGATAGTAGTTAAAAGTGGTAATTTTGTGTGTGGCTTATGAAAGTAAGAATATAATAATGAGATCAATATAATTGGTGTATACAACCTTGAAAAATTATCTAGGACCAAATTGACAAGAGTGATTCTAGTATGTGGGTGTTTCAAAGTAAAAAGGGTGTATAATAAGTTTTTAAAGTAAAAAATAATGGTCACGTAGATTAGTGAGTCTACTGGTAAAAATAAATTTTTCCTTGGTCAAGGTTATTTATTGTGCTATCATGTATATGGTTGTTTGTTGTATACAACCATTATAGTGATGCAAGAAAGACAATTGGGAAAATAAAGAATGTTAACAATATATTAATATGAAATAGAAGATAAAATTGTAAATGTTTTTCTCTATCTGTATTCAATATTTGACATTTGTTACGTGTTCCAAGATCCTTCCACACCCAAACTAATGGTTTATGTGTGTAAGGACTTATTAAACCTACCAATGGTTGGGCTCTACTAGGTCAATCCGGTGAAAATTATTTGAAAATATGAAAAGAATTATTCAGATGAAAAAACTATTGTTTGTAATCTATTATTCTTGTACTATTATATTCATGTTTACAAATTATTATAGAACCATTGAATTATATTCTTTGAATCTATAAAGCATATTGAATCAAATAGGTCATCACTTAGTTGTTTATATTGCATGGTTCATATGCTTAGTTGTGAGAATATTATCACAAAATATAATTATATGGTAATTATGAATTTTGAATTATGTATAAGTTCTAATGTAAGTGTAGTATTATTTTAAGATAATAATATAATACTGAGTTGATATAAAACTATTCTATTTTGTAATAAATAATGAATTTAAAGTAGTTGTTATGTTTTTTAGTATAAGCATATGATTTCAATATAATTATTAAATTCTTATATAAAAATTGATAATTTCAATTCAATTATTCTATTTTTATATACAAACTTATAATTTCAATATAAATATTCTATTTTATATACAAATTGATATCTTTCTATTACAATTTTTATTTCTTATGAAAATTAATGATTTCAATACAACTATTTTATTTTTTCAGGAACTAATGATTTAGTAAAACTATTTTATTTTCTATATTAGCTAAATAAAATAATAATAATGATGGTTAAATATGTATTGGAATACAATATGGAATTTTGATTAATTGTTTAATTGTGTCATTAGTAGAAAAGCTATAAGAATATTTATGGTGAAATTGAATACTAGTTCTGATCAAAAAAATTTATATAATTTCATATATGTGTGTATAAAATAATTTTAGTAGTCATTATATTACTATTGAAATTCATTTTAGTGATGATTTTATAATAGTAAATTGTTAATTTTATACATTGAAATAACGATAGATTTCCCTTTAGGGTAGATTATTAGGGAATTCTATCATCTTTTACGAGATATGATTTTTAGTTTAGAAACACATTTTATTATGGATAGAATATGGTGATAAGTTAAAGCTTCTTAAGTATTGTATTTTAAATTTTAAATAAAATAAGAGATATCAAATATTTTCATCACTATTTGCATAATTATTGACAATGATAGTATCAATAAATTTTATTTAGGTGAGAGATCATTTTTTTAATTTGCCTAAATAAGAGCCTTGATATGTAGTGAAGGAACTAGTCTTTTCAAAATGGTTAAGTTTTTTAATAATGACCTTAATATCATTTCAAAATATATCTTGGGTCAAATAAAACTTGTTAAGGGATTGTCTTACTTAAAAACCTACCGTGAAAATTTAATAAGTTTGAAGAGTTAATTAAAATTATATTAAACCTTTAGTGAAAGAATCAAATCATATTTACTCCCCTTATAAAATAATTTTAAGCTTGAATAGTCTTGTGTCTTCTTCTCGTTACCACTTGGAATCTAAACTTTATAATTTTTTTTCAATTTTTTATTGGTTCCCACAAAGTGATACAATACATAGATCTATCTAGGTAGAATTACTACCTATTTATATTAATATCTATATCCCAAATTCATTAGTATATCAATGGTAACTCTTATACACAATATTACTCATCTACTATCCCTATATGATCTTGTATAGATAGAAAGGAGGCAAGGGTTAGAGTTAAGATATTGGAGAGTAGTTACTTGTATAATAAGTATTATTAGAGATAACACTTATCTATTATTAGAAAAATTTAATTAACTAAATTATTAATCAATAATATTATTTAACAATGGGTTATGGACAATTTTTCACAAAATAATGTTTACCATGAATTGTATTAAAATTGAATATTGCAAGTGCTTCTTAAACGTTAGAAAATTATATGCATTATTGTTTTGGGATAGGTAATGGAGGGTTTTAGGGTACCTCACTTGCTTATTTATCAAAAAGCAATAATACAACAACTGTTAAGCACAAAAATCCACAAGAAACCAAAATAACCCATGCAAAGAAAAGAAATGACCTGCAAAGGGTAGGCCAACCAAAAAAATACCTATAGGTAAACAATGAGATAACCTAATAAAAACCCCATAAATGGGCCAATAAACTATAAAAATTGAAGGATAGACAATGTAAAAGGCCACCACATAACTAGTTGCCCACTTAAGAACCACTAGTCCATAGACCATTGAATCCATCATTAGTCTTACTGCAACCTCCCTCTTTTATCACCCATATAATTCATAATGTCTCACCCCTTATCCACCTTTATCACTCACCCAAATTATACCCATAACCAAACATCCCATAAATTAAATCACCAGCAACCACATCCATTAATTTACACCTCCAAAAATGAGGTTTCTCTACTTGCTTCATCACAAAATGACATCCCACTCCAAAACTACAATGACACTCACCAAATGAGACCTTATGTGGGATAAAAATGATCATCACCTTGTAAGAGGGATCTCTCCCAACCCTTGAGGGGAAAATTATGGAAAGAGAGAATGGGAACCATAGATTTGATCCAATATATTGACCACTGAATCCATCTTGGATGATTTCCTCTCACTCAAATCTTCCATAATTACCACTATTACTTCCCTCATAGCATTTAATATGAGCACTAGTAGGACTCTCCTTGTGAGCCTATGATTTTTGAGACAATATTTAATGAATTAGATGTGCACCAAAAAAACACAAAAAATATCCTTTAGGTCCCTAAAATCATGTAGAGGGACCAATCCTTGATCATCCTTCTTGAAGAAAATCAACAACCATATTCACCAATCCATCTTAGAAACCTAGGAGAATAATCCTATTTTCCATTACTAGAGTCAACTCTTTTTCCTTTGATGCCATGATAAGATTCCCCATAAAGGCTAAGGCCACCAAGGATTTAAATGTCACCCTATAATTGGTCTCCAAGAACATTAGGCCTATAATCTCCTTTACTACTTGTAACACTTTACTTGATTGAAGAATAAACACCAACCTCAATAAAAAATCTGACACATTCACCTCAAATTCCATATCCCTCTTATCTACCTTGACATACAGAAGATGATCACTCAAAGACACATTTAGTATTCACTTCATGCTTATATCATTTCCCACCCACCAAATATTGCATAAACTACATAGTGTGAGAGATAAGAACCCCCTAGTGCAACCAAAAATAATTTCATTACTAATGTAGACAAACCCAATGTAATCATAGTGAGAATACATTCCACATGTGGGATATGAATCCACCCTTGCTAGTGATTATTTCATTCCATAAACTTACATCAACCAAACATCTCTCACCATCAAGTCCCATATACTTACCCAAAATAGTGCCATCATCCCTCCACACCCCTCAATCATTATCAATAATAACATCCTCGTCTTGTGAAATACCTCTATTTTCAAGGCCATCAACCACAAAATTTTATCCATGGAAATAGTGATTGGCCTCCCAAAATTTGAATTTATGTAACACACTCCATGTCTAACTAAGGATCTTATTTATATTCTAAGAACCAACCCTCATATTCCACAAGGCCTGAATAATTACCATCAAATCACCCTCAATCACTACCCAATCAATGCCATGTTGTAATAAAAGATCAATCCCCAACACCAAGGCCTATGATTATGACTCATTATTGGTTCCATCCATTAGCTTCATAAAAAAAATTCTTATTAATAAACCTTTGCAATCTTAGATTACACATCTTTCCCTTGAATCACCTAGGTTTTCCCTAACAACCCCATCAAAGTCCAATTTAAACATCCCTAGAGGGGGGCACCCATTTTGACTTAACCATACATCTTAATGCCTTAGAGAACATCGCCAACCCATTAACATGTGAAATTATATGTATTCTTAAATATAATAACATAATTGAATTTTTATAAAACCCCCAAAATAAAATAATATTAAAATTAAATGAAATACTTTGATTAAAAAAATATTTAATTATACCTCTACATAAATTTATTTGTATTAGATAAAGGTCATTAAATAATATAAGTGCCCTCTTCCCTCTTGCCTTCCTTGCTATAATAAATACCTAATAAATGTGTTAATAACTAATAAATAAGGGAATTTAGAATAAAAAATATAAATGAAGGTATTTTTTTTTAAAATGAAAAATTGTCGTACCAATGATAAGACTATTGAGGTTATTGAGGTATGTGGTAATCCTCATCAATCTCACATTGTGGATTAACACAAATTTTAGACCTACCACAAACCAAGAGCTATGTATATGTTCTCTTCATGAAATTTCCATGTGATGGTCTATTAGCTTCTACATGTGCCTAATATTTAAAACATTTATTTATCTTTTAAAAATTAAAAATTAATCCTATTTGTTAAGTCTAATTATTATCTTATTTACATAGCCAAGTTTTATTTTTATTATCTTGAAAATTTTATTTGATATTTAAGTCTATTAAAGAAAATGAGGAAGGATGATAATTAGAATAAAACTAGACTAAGATTAAATTGTAAATTTTGTCAAACCATTTTCATGCAACCTAGAAAATAAAAGAGAGGAAACCAAATTAAAAATTTATTCAAACAATTTCAATACAACCTAAAAATTAAAAAGAGAGGAAACCAAATTAAGAATTTTGACAAACAATTTGCATTAAACCTATAAAATAAAAGACAATAAAATTAAGTTGGAAAAATATAGGTGAGTGAGGTGACTATTAAGGGAGTTTATAAGGTTTCTATAGGCATTTTAGGATTTTTCACAAGATTGTTTTGTAGGGGCTTCCAATTTTATTTTGTGGGGTTCCTTAGGGTTTTTTCAATTTTTAACCATGTGTTATTCCTATTATTTTTATAAAATTATTTTGTTGGAATTACATAGACATAAATTAAACTCACCTATAACATAAGAAAATACATATATTTCATCTTCAATTTCATAGGGGTGTCATATATTATTCCTCCTCATCATATAAAATTAGATATATTATTTATTTTCATGTACCCCTTACCATTGCCCTTACTCCCCTCAAAATATGTTGATAGGAATGCATATTCATTTTTACTCTTTGCTATCTTTTTCTTCTCCCTTTTTGTTGTCCATTTATTCTCCTTAGTCTATGTCCCTTTCTCCTCTCTCTCTTAATGGATGCTAAACATTTGCACCTTATCTCTCATTGTATTATGTTCATTTATATATGCATGTTTTACCTTTATTATCTATCTCACTCAATGTTAAAATAAAATGAAGTGGGAAGGCCAGGCCCACACACTATGCCACTTTTTTTCCAATTCAGGGATTTTTATGGTGAAAACCTGGATTAAATTGCATTGCTATTTTTAATTGGATTTTCACCAAATTTTCACTATAATTGTGTATTTTTTGAAGTAAAAGGTAAATTATAACTCAACCTAATTTGTGATGCTATATAAATGAAATGTTGTATTTCTACATGCTTGAAATTTACTCAAAATAACTTGGAATACTTGAAAATTAATTAATTCATTACAAAGAACATACATATCCATCTATAGTAGAATCCTGACCAATTGTATATTTTCTAGCTATTTTTTTTCATTCAAGTTTATGTTTCATTTTTTTAAATAAATCATTGACATATTTTTCATATGGCTTGATCACGACTTACTAGTTGTAAAATATTATCATCATCCACATATAATTATCAAAATCCTCATCAACACACTTTTTTAATAAAAAAATTCTTTCTGATGATTTCCTTTATGAATGCAATTGAAACATATTTAATTTTCATCATAAAAAAATGTTCTCTATCCCAAATATTTTTCAAGTCTTGTATGGAAATACCAACTTGTTTCCTAAAATTTCATGATTTATCCTAATTTTAGTTTTACATAAAATTGGGATAAATAATTGTAATTAAATATATCTAAGTATACATGAGTTAAATTACATAAATTAGATAGATATAACAAGATAAAAACTGAAAATAATCAAAGTGCCTTAATGAAAACTACACTAAATAATGTAAATGATAAAAGGGTTAATAAATGATCACACCTATTTTTGGTTCTAGAATTTTAAACCTATAGATTAACTATTCTTACTATATGTGCATATAGGCCAAGATGATCAATGTAATGATCCTAATTATCTCTATAGATTAAGATCTAATTAGAATAAAAAATAGAGCCTATGAACATACAAATATATTAATGTAATGTAACCAAGGCTATAGATAGCTTTGGATATGATAGATGGTAATACATAGTCCATGTCTTTTTATCTAAATTTTGATTAAAATGTGAACTAACTTAATTTTGATGAATTAAAAAGAATATAGTAGAGTGTTGTAAATTATAATTTGATAAGTAAAATTAAAGAAAAGGATTAATTTCAACCAATTACAAATGGTTAAAATAAATATAAATATGTAAATGAATGAAAATCTTAGCTACTAATATCTAAGGGTTGACTATGTTGACTAATAGAGAATGGAAACAAGAAAATAATGAATGTATTTATAAATTACAAGAAGTTATATTTGATACTATAGGAGCACATGAACAATAGAGTGGGATAAGACTGACTCCCACTACTATCCATATTGGGAGATTATGTAATTTTTATAAAACTTGAAATTAGGGAACAATCATTTGTGATAGTTTAATTTAATTATGTATGCATTGATTTGACCTTTAGAGTTGTGTAAAATTCCTACAAATAGATATTAAAAGGTTAAAATCCTAATAGGGCTTTCAATGATTGAAATACTTGAAAATAGAAAAAGGAGTGTAACTAAGTTGAGCTAACCCCAATCATCCCCATTATGACTAAATGTTATCTATGTATCTAATACTCCAAGGAGGTAAATCAAGCCCATAACTTTCTTCCACCTAGATTGTTTTGTTTTATTATTCTCCTTTGACTATGTGAATGCATCTAGGATTGGCTTAAGCACTTGATCATGCTTTGATTAAGGATAAATAAAACAAGATTATGACTTCATTGGGGATTACTTTTAGCGATCAAAATTATAATTGGGAAGAATAAGGAACTTTTTCTCAGTGTATACTTGTGTAAATAAGTCTTTGTATTTAAATTTTCAAGTGGAAGAATATGTGTGTTAAGTGTTCCTTTATTTAATTTTAAAATGGTGAACCACACACTATCAAGGCTAAAAACATAGAAAAAAAGTTAAGGGAGGGGTTAATTTAAAATTTTGACCATTAGTGGGATAAATAAAATAATGTCCCATAAGGATAGAGTTCTTCCCACTATTGTCCCTATTAGACATTTTATATCACCTAGAGATAATTGCTAATCTATGGATCTCAGTTTGTCCATATAAATGCTTAAGGGCAGTTTTAGTAATTAAAAAATTTATGTATGTGATAGATTATGGTGTGAAATATAAATAGGTCTTCACATGTGATTAAGATAGGTTAAAGTGTAATAATAGGTACTAATTAAGTGCACAAGTTAATAACGAGTAAAAATGGGTAAAATTAAAACTATTTAGAGAATTTTGGCTTATATTCCAAGAGATGAAGAAGAAAGAAACTAGATATAGGTATGGTTTAAAAACCTATTTGGTTGCATGTGAATTGAATCAAATGACTGTAAAGAGATCATTTTTGGCTTGGGAGGATGACATACAAATAAGACATCACTAAAGCAAATAGTCGATTAGATAGATAGTTGGGTGGATTTCCTAACACTAGCAAGATCCCATAGGAAAGATCTTCCTTAGGGGAAATCAATCCACACTTTTTAAACAATAAAATTTAGGAAATAGAAGATAAATTACTTGCATCAATAATCAAAAGGTACTAAAATTGAATACAAGAAATGCTTTGATAAAGAAATAGACTAAAATGACTAATATAGCAATAAGTGGGTCAATACTAGTGATAAATAGGTCAAGTGTGGTTTAGAAAATAGGTTAGGGGTTGTGGATAGGTAGATGAAAATAAAGTTATATTTGGTTGAGGGTAGGTGGGTGAAAATAGATTGTTATTATTTCTTACCACAGTGACCATCGGTGGTTGAGGTAACCATCGATGGTTAAGATGACCATCAATGGTTGGATAGACTATCATTAATTAGGATAACCATTAGTAGTTACTATGCATTGGGCTTGGTTGATAAGAGGTTAGATTGATAGGATCATAGATGGAAATTATGGGATATTGATCTATGCTAGGCTGATTTTGAAATGAAAACAAAGTAATTGACACAATGAAAACAAATACTTAGCTTGTCATAGGTTGGTCAGATTAATGGTTGAGGTGGTTGGTTCATTGATGGTGTTTGGCATGAGTATGGAATAGTAATGGTACTTGGATATTAGATGAGGGGTGGTGGTAAGGTAACTCTCTGACATGATGACTAGGTCACTAGATTATTGGAAGAAGTGACCTAGAAAGAACATATGGATGCAAAGGCTCTTGGAGTCATGGATGGATCTTTTTAAACCTCTTTCTCCTCTCTTCTTATAGGAAAAGTAGAGGTGTAACAAGATGTTAACAAGAGATCCAACGTGATATCTAATTTTAACTTTGACATGAATGGGCTTGCACATGAATTATATAATCTAATTATAAAAAAGTAAGTTAGATTGGTGGCTTAGTTAAGTTGGTTCAAGTGGTGGAACCTAACCATCAGTAGTTAGGGTGACCATTGATGGTTAAGGTAACTATCAGTGATCAAGGGTCAAGGTGGATTTGGGTTAAAAAGGTGGGTTTAGTAAGTAGGTCAATCTAACAAGGGTTTGGTCTAGTTATCAATCTAAAATCCAAGTTGGGGCCCTAGGTGGTCTTGGAGTGGTCTAGAAGAGTTATAACATTCAGAACCATCATGTGTAGATTTTTAGTATCTATAGTTTTCCCCTTTTTGTTATAAAGTTTGTATTAATGACTTGCAAAAAAAATGGATTATGTATCGAAGCTTAGATTTCCCTAAACATGAGAGGAGGTGTTACCCCTCAAATCGAGTTTTAATGAGGTCAAACAGAATTGGGTGTGGGTTTGATAAGTGGTGAAGGTGATGTTAAAAACGTGGATGATAGGTTTGGTACTGAAGTTCACACATGTACACATGGTGTGAAAAAAGTGTGATAGCCAAGATCACACATTAACGAGGTTGCCATAGTTGTTAAAATGTAAGGTTGGTGCTAGAAAGACAAATGACAAGTGGACCACATGACCACATTTTGGCATGGTGGTTAGGAACACTCATAAACACAAATCTCCTAGACAAGGCCTATATTTTTATGGGTATCAAAGATAAGAAGTGATCTCAATTAAAACATAAATTAGTCAGGTGAAGTCATGGGTATCCAAGGTAGGAAGTACTCCCAAGAAGACACAAGTAGGTTAAGTATGCATAAGGTAGTGTGAGTTTAAAAAAATAGGTCAACATGGCAATTATTGTCATTGCAATTAAAAGGACCAGGTAAGATCATCACAAAATGTGCATGAGTTGGGCCAAAATGTACTAATGGAAAGGTGTCATGGTGGTGGGTGAGATGGGTGGAGTAGGCAAACTCCATGGATGGGGTCTTGGTTTAGGTTTCAAATTTTTTGAAAAATTATTATTGGTTTAATTTTTTTTGAAAAGTTAATATTGTGGTGGGTGAAAATAAATCCCAAGAGCCTAACCATCAATGGTTAGGGCTCTTTAATTCAACCATTGATGGTCACCTTGACTGTCAGTGGTTAGGTTCAAAACCCTAAAAGGGTGGAGATTAAAAGTTACTTAATGAGAAATTTCACAAATCATTTTACTCTCATTTGACTTTGGCATCTAGTGTTTTTGGTGTATTGGGCAAAGTTTATTGATGGTAACTGCTAGTGGGTAATTGGGTAAAGGTCTCATTTATTTAACTAAGTTGATTGATGAGGATGTAGGTTTGGGAAGGTAGGGTATGTGGTTGGGCAACACATCCCTAGATTCCTCCTCAATGATGATTGAGGAATGGGTAGGGGATGCATTAAATTGGTAGTTTAATTATGGTTTTTAAATTCATTTAAATTTTGTTGTTTTGTTATTTATTTGTCATTTATTTAGTGGCTGAGTTTAGGGTTATGCCCTAAATATTAGGGTTTTAGTTTTTTTGGTGAAATTAATTAATGATTTAGGTAATTAGCTAGGTGTAGGTTAGGTAGGTGTGGGTAGGAGATAGGAATGTATATAAATTGGTGAGTATTTGGGTGTTTTATGTAGGTTTTTAGGTTGTTAAGGTTAGGTGTGTTCCATCGATAGTCATGCATAGTGACTGTCAGTGGTCATCTCAACCATTGATGGTTAATGACCATTGGTGATTGGTTGCCTAAGCTTCAGTAGTCATTATGACCATCAGTGATCAATTATAGATGGCAAAGGTATGTGTTAAAAAGTGTTGAAATTTTTAAAAGATAGATTTTTAAAATGGGATATGAAGGGTAATGTTTAAATGGTAGACATTTAGGGTAATTTTTTAATGTAATAGGTAATTGTATGTATATGAATAATTAAGTTACATGCTTGGTAGGTGTGGGAAATAGTTAAATTATGTAGGGTGCTAGGTAGTTGTTAAAAATCTGGCTAGGTTCTATTTTTAGGAAAAATGGGTGAATATTTAAGTTCTAGAGAGGATTGGTCAAATATAAGATGAGGTAGGTGTAATAGGTAGAGTTCATAGGAAAGTATAGAACACTAAGGGTGTTTGCTTTTAAACATTGTAGGCATGAGAGAAGATTCAAATGCATGATCAGGTTCCACACATCTTCTTAGAGATTCATCAAGGGATGACCCTAGTGGATTGGGCTCATATGGAGGAGGTCAGACTTGAAGTGATGTTGCACTATCATCACATGCCATAAGATATGAAAATGATCATGGCCCTCATTGAGAGATGGGATCTGACCACAAACACCTTCTTTCTACCCACTAGTGAGATGATTATCTTACTAGAAGACATTCACAACATCACTCAGTTACCCATATGCAATGATCTAATAGATCATATTGAGTGAGAAGAGAGAGATGAGTTCTTAGAGATATTATATGGAGATGACCATGATATTTTTAGATGGAATGTTGGAGGATTTAGATACACTTCACTATATCATAGGGTGAGGGATGATAAGAGGTTTCTTATGATGATGATGGTGGTATCATACTTTATTATACCAGATTTGAGTAGTGAGAGGTTTCCTTATCTACTATTGGGGGTTCTAGTTAATATACTATCAAGTCACATAGTGTTTAGTTGGGTTCCTATGATGCTAATCTAGATATACAGGGAGTTATGGGGTTTCAAAGCTCACATGAGAAATGCAATTAGTGTCAGGTTTGTATTGCACTACTAGGAATATGAGCACATCTAACTTCTATGGATGATGGGGCTGTTATGGGAGGGTTATGCCTAGATGGACCCCATATTTGGATTCATGAGGCAGAGAGATGATTTTGCTCTGTCAAGACTGAGTCAAGGGGTGTATGACATTGATTGGTTTAGAGGTGCATTAGAGGCATCAGTTATTGGTGATGTGATATGGAGGCCATACATCAGGTTTGTAAGGTGGGATATATACAAGAGACACACATTTTCCTTGAAAATTTATAAGTGAATCTTTGGTAGGAGGGATGGGTTTATCCCATTTAATAGTGTGAGGTGATAGTTTATCCTGGTACATGGGATTCTAGGTCCATTATTGAGTTATAGGTAGGAAGATGTAGAGCTTCTTCTCCCAGAGCCATAACTCATATAGGTTTTTCTATATTATAAGGATTTGATAGCTAGGGATGAGATAAATGATGTAAGGTTTGTAGATGGGTACCCATCATGGTACCAAGCACTATATGTAGTGGCTAACTTTGGTGGTGATGATGGTGGTAGGTAGCCTATATATGTTGACCCAAATGGTATAGGTTAACAGGTGTAAGTAGAAGGGGTTTCCCAAGGTGCACAAGAAAGAGTGGTGCTAGCCACATCATAGGCTTAGGTGGTAGTTTTATAAGGTCAGATAGCTACAAGATAGGGTTAAATAACTACCATTATAGGTGAAAGGGACCAGGCTAGAGCTACACTAGCATTGGTTACCTAGGAGAGAGACTCCTTAAGATAGATTGAATGAGGAGTTACAACATCTTTAAAACCACTAGATAGAATCCCTAAGGCATGATATCTAGCCATAGTGGAGGAGTTATGCTATTACAAGGCCATAGCCCTGAGATGTTGTCTAGATGAGCCCTGATGGGGTGAGTATAGATTTAGACATGTTTCTTTATTTAGATTTAGACATGTGGTGAAAATGGTTTTATTGATTAATTATTCATGGATGGTATGACGTCAATATGATGTTGATGGTTATGTTTATGGACATGGTTTATGCTAATGATGTATGTTTTGACTCATGATAGACATTGATATGATGTGATATGGTTATGGTTATGGTCATTGCCCTTAAGGTAAAACACATAAAGTAAGTTGAAAATCAACACTAAATGTGAGAAAGAGAATATATTCAAGAGACAAGATGGTTAAAGGAATATATATCAACCAGTTATGAGAGGATAAGAAAAGGGAACAATGCTTATTTTTTGGTAAGGACTAAAAAAAAACCTAAAGTTATATTGGATTAAGGAACATGATCCCTTTGAATGCTTTGCATTCATGTTCATTATTTGGTTAAAGAGGTGTCTTGATCACATAATGTCAAGTGAGATCAAAATACCTTGCTTGTAGTGTATAAAGGGGATATGGATGAAAGTGGAACCTTCTTGTGAGACTAGCATGCCTCTTTTGAGGGTTACTAAAGAGTTAGTATAAACAAGTATACATCATACAAAGTCTATTCATGAAATCTGATTATGCATATCAAAATTATTGCTTATGAGAGCCAATTATGGATTTCAAAATTATTTAGTCTTTTTCTTTTTCTTGATAATGGGGATTTCAAAGTTGATAATTATTTGGTTAGTGGTTGAGATGACCATTAATGATTGGATAAACCATCAATGGTTACTATGTATTGGGCTTGGCTAATAAGAGGTCAGATTGATGGGATCATAGAAGGCAATTCTAGGAGATTGATCTATGCTAGGCTAATTATGAAATGGAAACAAAGTAATTGATAGATTGAAAAAATACTTAGCTTGCTAGAGGTTGGTCAGATGAAAGGTTGAGGCAGTTGACTCATTGATGGAGTCTAGAATGATTCTGGTAGAGTAACGGTACTTGGTTATTGGTCAAGGGGTGGTAGAAAGGTAGCTCTCTAACATGATGACAAGGTCATTGGATTGTTGGAATAAGTGAACTATAAAGAAACTTTGGATGCAAAGGCTCTTGAAGTCATAGGTCGATCCTTTTTCACCTCTTGCTCCTCTCTTCTTATAATCAAGGAAGTAGAGGTTAAACAAGACATTAATAAGGGGTCCAACTTGTTTTTTAATTTTGACTTTGACATGCATGCCATCGCACATGAATTATACAATCTAATTATAGAAAATTAAGTTAGAATGGTGGGTCAGTTAAGTTGGTTTAGATGATGGAACATGACTGTCAATGGTTAGGGTGACCATCAATGGTTAAGGTGACTATTGATGGTTGAGGTTCAGGGTAGATTTGGGTTAAAAATGTGGGTTTAGTTAGCAAGTCAATCTGAATAGGGTTTAGTTTGGTTATTAATTGAAAGGCCAAGTTAGGGCCCTAGGGGGTCTTGAATTGGTTCAAGGGAGTTGTGATATTTAGAACAATTGTGTGCATATTTCTTGGAGAAGTTTCTAAAATATAACATCATATAGCTCCCTTCCATTAAGCCACCTCAACAATTTTAATCTTCTCATCTTTCACCTAGATGGTATAATGAGAATGACCTATGTGCTTTCCATCAAGTAGTGGGGAATGATGTTATTAGGTGTAATACCTTAAAAAAATTGTCTAGACCCTCATTGACAAAGGGGAGATTGTGTTAGAAAAACCCAATGCGCCTCCAAACCAAGCACTTGACATTTTTAGACAACCTTTTCATAATCATGCACCAACCAAAAATGAGAGCAAAAAATCTAAGTGTTCTCATGATGCCCATACAATTAATAGGGTTATTGACTTGATCATTATTGAAGAACCTACCACCCAATCTACTTATTCTTCACCCTCTCCACTTATCGATATATAATAATTACCTTCTCTTCCTTTAGATACCCAAACCATGGAAGTAACCTTTTCCCCTCCTCCACTTATTGAGGTAGTGGTGTCATCAACCCTTCCTTCAACTGATATATCCAAACAAGCAACCATCACCACTTTACCTCCTCCCTTAACTAATAAATAGTTCACTTCCACTTTAGAGACCATTCCTAAGGAAGAAACCACCATGTCTACACCTCCTATAAAGGAACCACCCATCCAAACCTTGAATCCTTTGATTGAGGAAAATGATGAGATCGTCATTCCCCTTTCTCAACCTATGGGTTTATATTTCAATCACACTATCCAGCGAACAAGATCAATCTATAAACCATTCTATAGGCTAGTGTAGAGATTAGAGTTTATCTCCAAACCTAACATGGACTGATCCACCTTTTGGAAGCCATTGGGGCTCCCTTATGTCACCAAATAGGAACCTCTAACCACCTCTTTGGTATACCATCCTACCACTTCTATCATCCAACCCACTATAATATCAACTAAACTAATAAAAAACTATACCAACACAACTATTTCTCAACCATCTAAAGCAACCAAATCCCAAAAAACTAAATCATCCTCTATTACTTCAACTAAACCAACCAAAACCCTTGACATATTCCCTATACACAACCTTAATCACCTATCTTTGAAATTAGAGCTCACCTCACCAGACCTAATAGCCAAATACCAAACCAAATCAACCAAGGAGGTAAAACCACCAAAAGGCTAGAAGACTAAAGTTTTGCTTCCCCAACCTTGCCCTCTATATTGGGGCTGCATCCTTCTACTTTGACTAGGAAGCTAATTTTTTCAACCAAAACCCAACCACCACTTTTGGTTACCCCATCACTCTTAATTTTTTGCATGCCCACCTTCACTGAGCTATCAATAACAAAATTACCTACCCTAAAACGTCTTACCTCCAACTTATCAACATCTAACTTACCAAAACCAAAGCCATCAATTAAGAACACTGCCTTACCCAAACCTTCTATCACCAAGCCCACTTCCACAAAGACTTCCATCTCACCAACCAAAGCCAAAACCTCTGAACACTTTCCACCTCTAGCAAGTCTTAATCAACTATTTTTCAAAGGTTATTACAAGCTTCTTTCTTGATCTTACTTCCTATCAAGCCATTTGACCCTCTAAGTCCAAAATCCATCTAGTATAATGACCACCAAGTATGTGCCTATCATAGGACACTTGAGCATGAAATGAATAAATGCAAAGCTCTCCAAACCATAATCCATTAGCTCTATAATGAGGATGACCTATTAATAGATGAAACTCTTATGAGCCTACTACTAAACTAACAAAAAATAACTAATATCCAACACCAACCTACTCCCCCACTCTCACCTTCGAGTGATGAGGAACCAAACCAATATCCTACCCCAACTCTTCCCTCCATCCATACTATCTATGTGGTTACATGATCACACACTCATAAAAAAGATAAGGGGAAGGCCAAATTATCCATCCCATAGGCATACCCATCTTCCACCTCCCAACCAAGTCAAAATTAGGCACCTTCACCTACAACCAAACCTAAGGTATCTATCTTGGGTAACTCTCAATCCAACCCTTCCAAATCAATTAGGAGATTGGTGCTAAAACAACTTCACCAAACCCCAAAAAATATGAGTCTATATGAATTAATTTCTACTTCACCTCATCATCACCAAGCAATGATAGATGCATTGCAATCAATAGAGGTCCAACCTAAATAACCTCAACCTCTGGAAACCTTTGTTGGTGCTCTCCAAATTTCCAACCTTGTCACCTTAAAGGATTTATAAATACCTTCTATTCACCTTGATGACCCATATTCCCATATTTTCATCACTACCTATATCAACCAAACCCACATCAAATGGGTTATGATTTATGGGGGAGCCAACATTAATATCATCTCCTCCCATTCCTATGATTAACTTAAACTACCCAAAAATGTCATCTCCAAAACCTTGTTCATCCTCTAATCCTTTAATGACACCATGGCCACTACTCTAAGAACTATTTTTCTTAATATCCATTTAGGTTTTCTTAATATCCATTTAGGATCTCACACACTCAAATTATTCTATGTAGTTTAAGGTGAATTCTAGTATAACATTTTACTGGGATGACCTTGGATCCAATCCATGGGTTTTTTACTCTCTACTCTTCATCATTGCATCAAATTTGAGAACAAAGGTTAGGTTGTCACTATACAAGTTGACCCAAGTCCCTTTTCATCATGCAACATGACTTATCAACCCAACAATGTCCTCTTACCTCCATCTAGCACATGTTCCTTAGCCAAAGATGAGCCCTCAAACATAAATGATGGAGTCATATCTTCTTCTACCAATGAGGCATCTACTAGCTTATCAATCTTGTTAGACTAAATCCCTACCATAGACCACTTGGAATCCACATTTCAACATCTTTCACTTTGGGAATATCGACTCCTCACCCTTGATGCTTTCCCTACTCCCTAAGAGTATGGTAAACTTAACCACCAACCTAGTTAGGACCCAAATATCAAAGCCATTATCCCTTTTGGGCTGTCAAACTACCAAACCCATTTCATATGTGTAGGACTTGACAAACCCCTTGGTACTTCCATCACTTCCTTTTTGCCTTGACCATTTACCTCCAACTTCTCCTATCTAGATAAACTAGAGTTTTCCAAGACATACCTCCACCAATGTACTTAGAAGGGATTTGGTCTTAGATGATATGAATATGAGTTACACATGTTGATTTCAATTTAGACCAAAAATACTCATGAGAAACATGGCCTTGGCTTCATTTCACCCACAAAGAAAACCAAATTACCTATCGCCATCATTATTGAGGAAGACATCCATTCCTCACCAACCTCTTCTCCACCTAAGTGTGAGGCTAATGACATCATCCCACCTAATTTTTTTTCATAAACATGATTAACCTTAGACCCCTAACTTATCAAAAGGATGGGGTGATTGTAACCATCCCTATGACTCATCTACAGATGATAGGAGATGACTATCCTACCATTAATACCGTTAAGTGTCAAGATGATAATTCCATTCTCACCTATCTTGGTGCACCAAATTCTTCCGTCCATAAATCCCTTCCTCCTGAGACTTCAAACATGTTGAATTAATCGACCATGGATATCAACTTGGGTACCCCAGATGACCTGCACATTATCAAAATTGAAAAATTGCTAAATTCTAAAGAACTTTAAGTCTTCCCCTCTTTCCTTTAGGACCACAACATAAAATTCACTTGGTCTTAAGTTGGAATTCCTAGCATTGACCCCTCCATCACTACCCATAACATAGTCACCCACTGTGATGCCAAACCTATCAGGCAAAAACTTTGACAAATGCACCCTTGCATAGCCCTTCTTGTCAAAGAAGAGCTTCAACATCTCATGTCTATCAATTTCATTCAACCATTGACTATCCCCAATGAGTCTCAAACATCATGCTTATCACTAGAGCCATAAGGGGACTACACATTTGTGTGGAATTTCATGACCTCAATCTTTCTTACCCAAAATATGACTTTTCTCTACCAAGCATTGACCAACTAGTTGATCTTACAACTAACCATGAGATGTTATATCTTATGGATGGGTTTTTGGGCTACAATCAAATCCTAATAACCCCTAAAAATGAGCACAAACCCACCTTTATCACCCCATGGGGGACCTTTTACTATAGTTTAATTCCTTTTGGACTAAATAATGTTGGTGCAACCTACCAATGTGATATGACCTACATCTTCCATGACCTTATCCAAAAAATTATTGAGGACTATGTGGATGACTTTTTTGGGAAATCCAAATATCATAAAGATAATTTCTCCATTCTTAAGATCATCTTTGAGTTCCTCATCCATTATCATGTCTACCTTAACCCTAAGAAGTGTATTTTTGGGGTCCTCTCAGGCAAACTCCTTGGCTTTATCATTTCCCTTTAAGGAATTGAAGTTGATCTAGCCAAAATCAAAGCCATCCTTGACATTCTTCCTCTAATCAACCTAAAGTAACTATATAGTTTGTAGGGGAAGCTCTAATCCATTTATTTCTTTATCTCTTATCTCTTAGATCAATTCCAACTCTTCCACCACCTCTTGAAGAAGGATATCTCTTTCAAGTGAAATGATGACTATCAAAAGGCCTTTAATTCACTCAAAAATTACCTTTTGTCTCCACCTATCCTCACCCCTCCTAAGGATAACCAACCTTTCTACCTTATATCTATACTACTGATCACTCCCTAAGGGAAATGCTTGCTCATCAGGATGAACAACACAAGGAGTAAGTCATCTACTACATTAGCCACATACTTGTAGAGTATGAGACTTAGTACACCCATACCAAAAAGCTTTGCCACTACCTTCTTAACCATAAGACATATGTCATAACCAATATTGACCCACTCAAGTATATGCACACCAAGCCATACCAAAACTAATGTATGGCCTACTGGTTCATGTATTTAGATGAGTTTAACCTTAATTTTCTTTAGAAAAAGTTAATTAAAGGGCAAGTCATTGTCGACCAATTTGATGAATCACTATTAAAAGACAACTGACCCCCTCCTTTTAAGTTCTTAGATGAGTCCATTATGACTCTCTCTTAGGTAGACTTCACCTATTAAGTGACCATGTTCTTTGATGGATCAAATTTTCAACATGGTGGGGGAATATACGTTATCCTTATTCCCCTTCATGGTGAACCTCTTCCTTTATCCTTCAAGTAAGTAAATCTAGGGTCTTTATGATGCATTCAATATCAAGTTAAGTTTCTCATTACCCTATCACAAGCTAATGGTCATGTAAAATCCTCTAACAAAACTCTTAACAACATGATAATTAAAATTCTCAATGTATCTAATTAGGATTGGAATTTGCACATCCCCTTTGCCTAATGGCCATATCATACTAGCATTCAAACCCATACGGGTGATATACCATTTTCCGTTATATTTGGAGTAGAGGATATCTTACCTCTCAAGGTCCAAATTCCTTCTCTTCACATATCTTTACAAGATCTCATTTCCAAAAATGATTATCATTAACACCATTTAGCCCAGCTTGAGCTACTTGTTGAACATCATTTAGCCACCCTCACCCATATTCACATCTATCAAGAGTTAATTAAATATGCTTATAACAAACACCTTAGAGTATGAAAATTTAATACTTGAGACCTCATTCTAAAATAAAATCAACATGTCACCAATATGGAGAAAATCAATCATGGAAAGTTTACTTTCAATTATCTTAGACCCTATATCATAACCCATAAGTACAGATCAAGAGCTTACCAGTTATCCTCTCTTGAGAGAAAACTAGAACCTAAGCCGCTTAATGCTTCACATCTATGTCATTTATTTTGTTAAATGGAATCAAACTCACCTTTTGTCTAACTTAAGCTCATCCCTTGCCTTAAAACCACATTCATCTCCTTATTTTAGGGGAAACTAATTAAAACTAAATCATGTGATTATTCATCATAATCATAGCCTAATATTGAACAATGGTTACTATGGCTCTACCCCTAGCATGATTCTCATGGTACTTTCTAACCCTTTTCATAGGATGAATTCTCATGGTCATTGTCACCTAAACCTCTTTACACCTAATCAACCTTCTTGTGCTTTTAGTTTTTCCTTCCTAAAGGTGAACCCTAAAGCCTATTTAAGAAAGTCTATATCAAGCAAAACAAAAAATCAAAACCAAAAACAATCATGGGTCATCCCTAGCATTCATCGATTACTCCCTTGAAGGAAAACTACTACAAACATATCAAAATTAATACAAGTAAGGTGGATTGCTCCCTTAAAGGATAGCTATCAAAAGGCATTAAATAAAGCACACAAAATTATACTAATCCCTTGAAGGATGCTTGAATAAAGAATTTGTCTAATTTCTAGTTTCCACATCGATCAACTTCCCAAACCCTCCCATACATAAGCATAATAAAAAACCCATTATCAATCAAAATAAAAAAAACTAAAGAATTTTGAAAGCTATAATCAACTCTCATAAGTAATAATTTTGAAAGCCTCAATTAGCTCTCATGAGTAAACTTCTTGCATCGATCAGTCTACACTTTATATGACATATACTTGTATATATAGAATCTTTGGTAACCTCTAGAAGAGACATGCTAGTCTTACAAGAAGATTCCATTTTCATCCATCTCCCCTTTATACACTATAGAAAAGGGATTTTGAGTTCAATTAACATTATGTGATCAAGACAGCTCTTAAACCAAATAATGAATGAAAATTTGAAGCATTCAAAGGTCTTATGTTATTTAAGCCAATCCATTTTTGGGTTTTGTTTTAGTCTTTTCCAAAGAAGAAGCATCATGCCCTCTTTTTATCCTCTCACAATTGGTTTATATATATTCTTTTAGTTGTCTTGTCTTTTGATTATATTCTATTTCTCACATCTAGTGTTGATTTTCAACTTACTTTATGAGTTTTACCTTAAGCACAATGACCATAACCAAAACCATATCACATCATATCAACGTATATCATGAGTCAAAATAGACATCATTAGCATAAAACATGGCCATAAACATAACCATTAACATCATATTAACATCATACCATCCATGAATAATTAAGCAATAAAACCATTTACATCACATGTCTAAATCTAAATAAGGAAACATATACACATTGAAATCTACCATGTCATAACATCATCATAAACATAAAACAAAATAAATCTCATCACAAGCCTAGCTAGATGAGACTACGTCAATATCCATATCTATAACATAAGCATTATCAATATAACATCACCAATTATCAACACAAATATAATCAACATCATAAGTATAAAGCATCAGATCACAAACCATGAAGGATAAGCAATAAACAAGGATCATATCTATAAATCATGAGTCTATCATCCATAACATCATAAAGTATACATCAATATGTATGTGTCTCTCTCTAAATGTACATCTCATTACATTAGCTTATATTCTAGTATCAAAATGATATACAACAAAATATAGTATCTCATAACTATGTCATGACTATGCCCTTAGGGTACCACTGTCTCTTGGAGCACTACTACCTCCTAGTGCCTATCCTCCCAAGGTCCTTGCCTATCCCTCTATGGAATTAGCCTACTGACCTATAATCACCACACTAACACCACCTACCAAACTAGATCTATACTCACCCCATTGGGGTTTATTTAGATAATATCTCAGGATTATGGCCTCATAGTAGCATATATATTCCACTATGACTTGATACTATGCCATGGGGATAGTGCCTAGTGGTCCTATAGATGTTGTGGCTCCTCCTCTAGTCTATCTCAAGGAGTTGCTCTCCTAGGTAACTAGTGCTAGTGTATCTCTAGCTTGGGCCCTCTCACCTATAACCATAGCTATCTAACCCTATGTTGTGTCTAGCTAAACCTATAAAGCTACCAATTGAGTTTATGTTGTGGCTTGTGCCACTCCTACCTATGCACCTAGGGTAACCCCTTGTACTTCTTCCTACTAACCTTTACCAGTTTAGTCAACATCCATAGGCTACCTAACACCATCATCACTACTAAAATTGGTCATTTCATATAGTGCCTAGTACCATGCTAGGTACCCACTTATAAACCCTACCTTATTTATCTCAACCTTAGCTAATAACTCCTCATAATCAAGAAAAACCTATACAAGCTATGGTTCTAGGAGAAGAAACTTTACATACTCCCACATATACCTCAACAATGGACCTAAAATCCCCTATACCAGTCCAAACTATCATCACACCCTATCAAATGGGATAAGATCTATATCCCCATCCCTCTTATCGAATATCCACTTGAAATTCTACAAAGATAATGTGTGTCTTTTATATCTAGCCCACTTTAGAAATCTAATGTATGGCCTCTAAATCACATCACCAATAACCAATATCTCTAGTACACCTCTAAACCAATCAATGTCATGCACCCCTCCACCTAGTCCTAATCAAGAAAAATAATCTCTCCACCTCATGAATCTGACTATGGGGTCTATCTAGGCATAACCCTCCCATGATAGCCCCATCATCCATAGAACCTCTATGTGCTCATATGCCCAATAGTGCAACATGAAATTGCCATTGATGACATATCTCCTATGAGTTTTGAAACCCCAAAGCTCCTTGTATATCTAGACTACCAGCATAGGAACCCAACATAACATTATATGACCCAGTAGCATCTCAACCAGAACCCCTAACAGTAGATAAGGAAACCTCCCATTGATCAAATATGGTACAATAAAACATGATACTACCATCATCATCATCATAAGAAACCTCCTATCATCCCTCACCCTCTGATATAATGGAGTGTAGATAAATCCTCTAGCATTCCATCTGACAAGATCATGGTCATCTTCATATAATAATTCTATGAACTCATGTCTCTCCTCTTACTAAATGTGATATATTAGATCACCCCGTATGGGTAATCGAGTGATCTTATGAATATCCTTTGGTAAGATAGTCATCTCACCAATGAGTATAAGGAATGTGTTTATGGTTGAATCCCATCTCTCTATGAGGTCCATGATCATCATCTTATCTTGTAGAATGTGTTGATAGTGCAACATTTCTCCAAGTCCAACCTCCTTTATATGATCCCAATCCACTAGGGTCATCCCTTGATGAATCTCTAAGATGATGAATGGTACCCAATCATGCATTTAAATCTAATCTCATGTTTTAAATGTTTAAAATCAAACACACTTAGTTTTCTATACCTACCTATGAACTCTACATATTACACCTACCTCATCTTATATTTGAATAATCCTCTATGGAACCTAAACAATCACCTATTTTGCCTAAAAATAGAACTTAGCCCAAATTTTAACAATTACATATCACTCTACATCATTTAACTATTTCCCACACCCACCAAGCACATACCTTAACTATTCATATTCATATGATTACCTATTACCTTCAAACATTACCCAAGACATTTACCATTCAAACATTACCCTTCACATCCCATTTTTAAAATCTAACTTTGAAAAATTTCAACACTTGAAAAATTTCAACACTTTATAACACACAACTTTACCATCGATAGTCATAATGACCATCGATGGTCAAATGACAAATCATCGATGGTCATCAACTATCAATGGTTAGGATGACCACTGATGGTCACTATGCATGACCGTCAACATAACATGCCTAACCCTACCAACCCAAAAACCTACCTAAAATACCCAAATACTCACCAATTTCTATACATTCCTATCTCTTACCCACCCTTACCTAACCTGTCCATAACCAATTACTTAATCAATAACTAATTTCACCTAAAAATAAGAAACCCTAATACTTATGGCATAACCCAAAACCTACCCATAAAATCAATGACTATCAGTAGTTAAGGTGACCATCGGTGGTTGAGATGATCATCGATGATTGGAAAGACTATCAAACGTTAGGATGGCTATCAATAGTTAATGTGTGTTGGGTTTAACTGATAATAAGTTAGATTGATGGGATCATAGAAGGTAATTCTAGGAGATCGGTCTATGCTAGGGTGATTACAAAATAGAAATAAAATAATTGATAGATTGAAAATAAATACTTAGCTTACCAAAGGATGGTTAGATAAATGGTTAATGTATCTAGATTGTTGATGTATTTTAGCATGATTCCAATAGAGTAATGATACTTGGTTGTCAATCAAGGGGAGATGAAAAGGCATCTCTTTCACATGATGACTAAGTCACTAGATTTATAGAAGAAGTGACCTATAAAAAAACTCTAGATGTAAAGGCTCTTGAAGTCATAGATGAATCATTTTTCACCTCTTTCTCCTCACTTCTTATAGGTAAGGAAGGAGAGGTGAAACAAGACATTAACAAGGGGTCTAACTTGTTTTTTAATTGTAACTTTGACATGCATGAGCTTGCACATGAATAAGATAATATAATTATAGAAAAGCAAGTTGGAGTGGTGGGTCAGTTAAGTTGGTTTAGATGGTGGAACCTAACCATTAGCAGTCAGGGTGATTGTCGATGGTTAAGGTGACTATCAAAAGTTGAGGGTCAAGGTGGATTTGGGTTTAAAAGGTGGTTTTAATTAGTAGGCTAATTTGTCTAGGGTTAGGTCTGATTACCAATCAAAAGGCTATGTTAGGGCCCTAGGGAGTCTTAATGTGATCTAGGGGAGTTACAAAATTTGTAGCCATCATGTGCAGATTTTTTATGTCTACATTTTGCCCCTTTTTATTATATAGTTTATATCAATGAGCTACAAAACAAAAAATATATTATGAGTCAAAGGTTTGGTTTCCCTTAACATAGGAGGAGGTGTTCCCCCTCAAATTTAAATTTGATGATGTGAAATAGAATTGGGTATGGGTTTGATAAGTGGTGAAGGTGATGTCAAAAATGTGGGTGATAGGATAGGAACTAAAGTACAAATATGCACATGTGGTGAAAAAAAGTGTGATATCTAAGATCATGCATTGAATAGGTTACCATAGTTGGTAAAAATTAAGATTAGTTCTAGAATGACAAATGACAAGTAGATCATGTGACTACATTTAGGTGTGGTGGTTGGGAACACTCATAAACACAAGTCTCCTATGTATGTTCTATGTTTTCATAGGCATCCAATGTAGGAAGTGCTCTTAGGGAAAACACAAATTGGTCAAGTGAAGTCATGGGTATCTAAGGTAAGAAGTGAACTTAAGAAGACACAAGAGGATTAGGTGCACATAAGGTAGTGCTAGTTTAAAAAAATAGGTCAACATGGCAATTACTATCATTATGATAAAAAAGACTAGGAAACATCATCATAAAATGTGCATAAGTTGGGCCAAAATGGACCAATATCAAGGTGCCATGGTGTTGGGCAAGATGGATGGAATAGGCAAACTCCATGGATGGGGTCTTGGTTTGGGTTTCAAAA
Organism: Torreya grandis; assembly: GCA_037957365.1. NCBI lineage: Eukaryota > Viridiplantae > Streptophyta > Pinopsida > Cupressales > Taxaceae > Torreya > Torreya grandis. The sequence goes on from JARHVA010003572.1 coordinate 187,878, forward strand.
ATTTTGAGAATTTGTTTTTGTGGTGGGTGAGAAAAAATCCAAAGAGCCTGATCATCAATGGTCAAGGGTCTTGAATTCAACCATCAATGGTTAGCCTAAACATCAGTGATCATGTTCAAAACCCTATAAGAGTAGAGATTAAAAGTGACTTAAAAATTCATTTTAAATTATTTTTCTCTCATTTGACTTTGGCATCTGGTATTTTTGGTATATTAGGCAAAGTTTTCTAATGGTGACTGCTAGTGGGTGATTGGGTAAAGGTGATTATTGATTTGACTAAGTTGATCAATGAGGTTGTAGGGTGGGTGAGGTAGGGCATGTGGTTTAGTATTGGGTCCCTAGATTCGTCCTCAACAATGGTTAAGGAATGAGGTAGGGGATGCATTAAATTGGTAGTTTATTTATGATTTTGAAATGTATTTAAATTTTTTTGTTTGGTTATTTGTTTGTTATTGATTTGGTGGGTGGGTTATGGGTTATGCCATAAGTATTAGTATTTTTAGTCTCTAGGTGAAATTAGTTATTGACTTAGGGTAATTAGTCAGGGGTAGGTTAGGTAGGGGTGGGTAGGAGATAGGAATGTATAGAAATTGATGAGTATTTAGGTGTTTTGGGAAAGTTTTTGGGTTGTTAGGGTTAGGCATGTTCTATTGATAGTCATGCATAGTGATTATTGGTAGTTATCCTGACTATCAATAGTCGATGACCATTAAAAATTGGTCTCTTGACCATTTGTGGCCATTATGACCATTGGTGGTTGGTTATAGATGGTAAAGGTGTGTGTTAAAAAGTGTTGAAATTTTTAAAAGTTAGATTTTAAAAATGGGATGTGAAGGGTAATGTTTGAAGGTAATAGGTAATCATATGAATACAAATAGTTAAGGTATATGCTTAGTGGGTGTAATAAATAGTTAAGTGGCATAGGGTGATAGATAGTTGTTAAAATTTGGGCTAGGTTTTGTTTTCAGGCTAAACAAGTGATTGTTTAGGTTTTAGAGAGGAATTTTCAAAATAGGATGAGGTAGGTGTAATAGGTAGAGTTTATAGGCAAGTATAAAAAAATAAGTGTGTTTTATATTAAACATTATAGGCATAGGAGTAGATTCAAATGTGTGATCGGGTGTCATGCAACTTCTTAAAGATTCATCGAGGGATGACCCTAGTAGATTGGGATCATATGGAAGAGGTCAACCTTAGAGTGATGTTGTACTATCAACATGTGATGTGGGATATGGAAATGATTGTGTCCCTCATTGAGATATGGGAGATATCCATGAGCACCTTCCTTCTATCCATTGGTTAGATGACTATCTTACCAAAGGACATTCTTAGTATCACTTAGTTACCTATATGGGGTGATCCAATATATCACATTGAGAGGGAAGAGAGAGATAAGTTTTTAGAGCTATTATATGAAGATGACTATGATATTTTTAGATGGCACACTAGAGGATTTAGATATAATCCACTATATCAAAGGGATAGGGATGATAAGAATTTGCTTATGATGATGATGGTAGTATCATGCTTTATTATACCTAATTCAAGTAGTGGGAGGCTTCCTTATCTACTATTGGGTGTTTTGGTTTAGATGTTATTGGGTCACATAGCATTTGGTTGGGTTCTTATGATGCTAGTCTAAATACACAAGGAGATGTAGAGTTTCAGAGCTCATAGGAGATATGGCATTAGCATTAGGTTCATGTTACACTATTGGGCATATGAACACATTTAGGTTCTATGGCCGATGGGGTTGTCATGGGAGGGTTATACCTAGATGGACCCCATAGTTGGATTCATGGGGGTGAGAGATGATTTTGATCTATTCGGATTAGGTGGAGGGGTACATGACATTGATTGGTTCAGAGGTACACTAGAGGCATTAGTTATTGGTGATGTGATATAGAGGCCATACATTAGGTTTTTAGAGTGGGCTGGATAAAGGAGACTCACATTATCCTTCTAGAGTTACAAGTGGATATTTAGTAGGAGGTATGGGGACATAAATCCTATCCCATTTGATAGGGTGTGACAATAATTTGGCTTGGTAAAGGGGATTCTAGGTCCATTCTTAATGTATAGGTGGGAGGATCTAAATATTTTTCTCCTAGATCCACATCCTTTATAATTTTTTCTTGATTATGAGGAGTTTCCAACTAGGGCCAAGATAGATGATGTAGGGTTTATAGGTGGGTACCCAGCATGATACTAAGAACTATATGTAGTGGTTGATTTTGGTGGCAATAATGGTGGCAAGTAGCCTATGGATGTTGACCAAGCTGGTAGAGGTCAGTAAGTATAGGTATAGGGGGTTACCCTAAGTGGATAAGTATGACCAATACTATCCATAACATAGACTCAAGTGGTAGCTTTACAAGGTCAGGTAGTTATGGTTATAGGTGAGAGGGACTAGGATAGAGCTACACTAACATTGGTTACCTAGGAGAGAGACTACTTAAGACAAATTGGAGGAGGAACCAAAAAATATATAAGGCCACTAGGTACTATCCCCATGGCATGGTATCTATCCATAGTGGAGATATGCTACTATGAATCCATAGTCTTGAGATGTCTAGATAAACCTCGATAGGGTGAGTATAGAGCTAGTTTAGTAGGTGGTGCTAGTATGACACCAGGTTAGTGGGTTGTTTTTGTAGGGAGAAAAGTAAGGACCTTAGGATGATAAGCACTAGGAGGTAGTGATGCCCTAAGAGATAGTGGTGTCCTAGGGGCATAGTCATGACATAGTTATGAGATACTATATTTTGTTGTATATCATTTTGATACTAGCCTATGAGCTAATGCGATGAGATGTACATTTTCAGAGAGAGACATGTATATTATTGTATACATATTGATGTTATGGATGATAGACTCATGATTTATAGAAAGGATCCTCCTTTATTTCTTATCATTCATGGTTTATGATTTGATGCTTTATGCTCATGATCTTCATTATAGTTGTGTTGATCATTGATGATGTTATATTGATAATGCTTATGTTATGGATATGGATACTAATGTAGTCTCACCTAGCTAATCATGTGATGAGATTCATTTTTTTATGTTCATGATGATGTTTATGACATGTATGGTTATGATGACATTATGACATGCTATGTTTCAATGTGTATATGTTTATGACATGTGGTGAAAATCATTTTATTGTTTAATTGTTCATGGATGGTATGATGTTAATATGATGTTGATGGCTATGTTTATAGACATGGTTTATGCTAATGATGTCTATTTTGACTCATGATATACGTTGATACGATGTGATATGGATATGATTATGGTCATTGTGATTAAGGTAAAACACATAAAGTATGTTGAAAATGAACACTAGATGTGAGAAAGAGAATATAATCAAGAGATAAGATGGCTAAAGTAATATATATCAACCAGTTATGAGAGGATAAGAAGAGGGTATGATTATTCTTTTTTGACAATGACTAAAACAAAACCCAAAGTTGGATTGGCTTAAGGAAAATAAGCCCTTCGAATGCTTTCCATTCACGTTCGCTATTTGGTTAAAGAGGTGTCTTGATCACATAATGTCAAGTGAGCTAGGATGAAAATGGAACCTTCTTGTGAGACTAACATGTCTCTTATAGAGGTTACCAAAGAGTCAATATAAACAAGTTTACATCATACAAGGTGTAAATTGATTGATGTGGGAAGCCTAATAATGAGATCTTATTATGGATTTCAAAATTATTGCTTATGAGAGTTGATTGCAGCTTTAAAAATTATTTAGTTTTTTGCTTTTGATTGATAATGGGTCTTTTACTTATTTTTTTGTGTGAGAACATTGGAGAAGTTGATCAATACGAGAAGCTTCCAATAAATTAGTATACTTTGAAAAATGCTTTACTCAATGATCCTTTAAAGGAGTGGTCTAAGTTTGTGTGATTTGTTTAATTATTTTTGATAGTTATGCTTCAAGGGAGCATTCCACCTTATTTGTATTAATTTTGGTATGTTTGTAGTAGTTGTCCTTCAAGGGATCAATTGATGAATGCTAGGGATGACCCATGATTATTTTTGGTTATGATTTTTCTTTTGATTTTTGATTTTTCTTAACATAGACTTACTTATATAGGCTTAAGGGTTCACCTTTAGGAAGAAAAAACTAAAAGCACAAGAAGTTTTATTAGATGTAAAGAGTTTTAGGTGATAATGACCATGGTAATCCATCCTATGAAAAGAGGTGGAAAGTATTATGAGAATAATGCTAGGGGTAGAGCCATGGTAGGTATTATTTAATATTAAAATATGATTATGATGGAGAATCACATGATTTATTTGTAATTGGTTACCCCTAAAATAGGGAGATGAATTTGGTTTTGAAGGCAAGGGATGAGCTTAAGTTAGACAAAAGGTGAGTTTTATTCCCTTTAACAAATGAAAGGATGTAGATGCAAAGCATTGAGGGGTGTAGGTTTAGGGTTTCCCTTTGGAGAAGATAACTAGTTAGCTTCTGAGCCATACTCATGGGTTATGATATAGGGTCTAAGCTAATTAAAAACAAACTTTCCATGCTTGCTATTCTCCATACTGTTGACATGTTGGTTTTCCTTTAGAATGAGGTCTCTGATATTGAGTTATTATACTCTAAGGTATTTTTTATAAGCATGTTTGATTCATTATTGATAGACATGAAGGTGAGTGAGGGTGGCTAAATGATGTTCATCAAGTAGATCAATCTAAGCTAAATGGTGTTGTTAATAATATTTGAAATTGATATTTTGTAAAGATATGCAAAGAGAAGGAATTTGGACCTCGAGAGGTAAGACAACCTTCACTCCAAACACAAGGAAATATGATGTAACACCCGTAGGGGTTCAAATGCTAGTATGATATGCCCATAAGGTGAAGGAGATGTAAAAATTCCAATCCCAACTAGATGCATTGACCATTTTAGTTAGCATGTTGTTAAGGGTTTTTTTAAAGGCTTCTACCTGACCATTCATTTAAGGGTAATAGGGTGATGAGAAACTTAAATTGATACCAAATTCATCAAAAAGACCCTAAACTTACTTGTTTTTAAAATATTTAACATTTTCGATGATAATTTTGTGAGGAACATTGAAGTGGCAGATTATGTGATGATTGATGAAGTTGATAATTATTTTTACTTTAGTTAAAACTAGAGGAATAACCTCTACCCATTTGGTAAAATATTTGGTCATAGTGATGATATAATGGTGTCACTATTAATAATGGGGGTTGATTTCACTAATAAGGTCTAGACCCCATTGTGTGAAGGGCCAAAAATTTGAGATAACATCTCATGGCCAGTTGTAAGATCAACCAGCTAGTCAATGCTTGGTAGAGGAAATTCTTCTTTTGGGAAAGCAAGGTTGAGGTCATGAAAGTCCACATAAATGCATAATCCCCCTGTGGCTTTGGTGATAGGTACAATGTTTGCCACCCATTAAGGATAGTCAATGGGTTAAATGAAATTGATAGAGAAGAGACATTTAATCTCTTCATTGATGATAAGGGCTATTGAGGGTGCATTTATCAAAGTTTCTACCTGATGGGTTTGGCATCATGGTGGGTGACTATGTTATGGGTAGCAATGGAGGGGTCAATACCAGGCATGTCACTATAAGACCAAGTGAATGCTATGTTTTGGTCCTAAAGGAAAGAGGGGAAGTCCTGAAGCTCTTTAGAATTTAATGATTGGTCAATTTTAACAATGCACGGGTCATCAACTCTCATAAGTAATATTTTTGAAATCTATAATTGACTCTCATGAGTAGACTTCCCACATCAATCAATATACACTTTCTACGACATAGAATTATTTATACTAACTCTTTGGTAACCTTCAGAAGAGGCATGCTAGTTTCACAAGAAGGTTCCATTTTCATCCATCTTCTATTTATACACTATAAGAAAGGGATTTTGAGCTCACTTGATATTATGCGATCATGCCACCTCTTTAACCAAATAAAAAATGAGAATATGAAGCATTTTAAGGGATTATGTTCCTTAATCCAATCTAGCTTTGGGTTTTATTTTAGTCCTTGCCAAAGAAGAAGCATCGTGCTCACTTCTTATCCTCTCATAACTAGTTGATATATATTTATTTAGCTATCTTGTCTCTTTATTATATTCTCTTTCTCACATCTAGTGTTGATTTGCAACTTAATTTATGTGTTTTACCTTAAGCACAATGACCATAACCATAACCATATCACATCATATCAACATATATCATGAGTCAAAATAGACATCATTAGCATAAACCATATCCATAAACATAACCATCAACATCATAGTAACATCATACCATCTATGAATAATTAAGAAATAAAACCATTTTCACCACATGCCTAAATCTAAATAAGGAAACATATATGCATTAAAATTTATCATGTCATAATGTCATCATAACCATACATGTCATAAACATCATCATGAACATAAAAAAATGAATCTCATCACATGCTTAACTAAGTGAGACTACATCAGCATCCATATCCATAACATAAGCATTATCAATATAACATCATCAATGATCAACAAAACTATAGTCAACATCATGAGCATAAAGCATCAAATCATAAACCATAAACAATAAGTAATAAATGAAGATCATATCTATAAATCTTGAGAATATCATCCATAACATCATAATGTATACATTAATATACATGTCTCTCTCTCAAAATGTACATCTCCCTACATCAGCTCATAGGCCAATATCAAAATGATATACAATAAAATACAGTATCCCATAATAATGTCATGACTATGCCCCTAGGGCACCATTGTCTCCTAGGGAACCACTACCTCCTATTGCCTATCCTCCTAAAGTCCTTGCCTATCCCCCTATAAAAGTAGCCCATTGACTTGGTATCACCACACTAACACCACCTACCAAACTAGCTCTATAATTACCCCATTGAGGCTCATCCAAATAACATCTCAAGACTATGTCCTTGTAGTAGCATAGCTCTTCCACTGTGGCTAGATACCATTACATGGGTATAGTGCCTAGTGGTCCTATATATGCTACAACTCCTCTTTTGATCTATCTAAAGGAGTCTCTTTCCTGGGTAACCAACACTAGTGTAGCTCTATCTTGGTCCCTCTCACCTATAATCATAGCTATCTAACCCTGTGTTGTAGCCAACTGACCTTGTAAAGTTGACCCTTGAGCCTATGTTGTGGCTAGCATCGCTCTTTCTTGTGCACTTGGGGAAACCCCTTATACCTACACCTATTGACCTCTACCAGCTAAGTCAATATCCATAGGCTACCTACCATCATCATCACCACCAAAATTGATCATTTTATATAATGCTTAATACCATGATAGGTACCCACTTGTAAACCTTACATCATCTATCTTAGTCCTAGCCAACAACTCCTCATAATCAAGAAAAACATGTATGGGCTATGGATCTAGGAGAATAAGCTCTACATCTTCCTACCTATACCTTAGGAATGGACCCAAAATCCCCTATACCAAGCCAAACTATCATCACACCCTATTAAATGGGATAAGATTTATCTCCCCATCCCTCCTGTTGAAGATCCACCTACAACTCTATAAGGATAATGTGTGTCTCTTATAACTAGCCAACTATGGAAACTTGATGTATGGCCTCTAAATCACATCACCAACAACCAATCCCTCTAGTTCATCTCTAAACTAATCAATGTCATAAAACCCTCCACTCAATCCTGACAGATCAAAATCATCTCTCCACCTCATGAATCCAACTATGGGGTCCATCTAGGCATAACCCTCCCATGATAGCCCCATCAATCATAGAACTTGAATGTGCTCATATGCCCAATAGTGTAGCATGAACCCAATACTAATGCCATATCTCTTATGATCTCTAAAACCCTAGAGATCTTTGTATATCTAGACTAGCAACATAGGAACCCAACTAAACACTATGTGACCTAGTAACATCTCAACCAGAACCCCTAATAGTAGATAAGGAAACCTCTTGTTGATTAAATTTGATCTAGTAAAGTATGATACTCCCATCATCATCATCATCATAAACAACCTTTTATCATCCCTCACCTTGTGATATAATGGAGTGTAGCTAAATCCTCTAGCATGACATCTAACAAGATCATGTTCATCTCCATATAAAATCTCTAGGAACTCATCTCTCTCCTCTCACTCAATATGATATATTAGATCACTAGGTAATCAAGTGATCTTGTGAATACCCTCTAGTAAGATAGTCATTTCACCAGTGGGTAGAAGGAAGGTATTCATGGTTAGATCCCATCTTTCAATAAGGGCCATGATCATCACTATATTCTATGGCATGTGTTGATAGTGCAACGTCAATCTAAGGCTGACCTCCTCCATATGAGCCCAATCTAATGGGGTCATCCCTTGATGAATCTTTAGGAAGATGCATGACACCCAATCATGAATTTTAATCTACTCTCATGTTTACAATGTTCAAAAGTAAACATGCTTAGTGTTTTATACTTTTTTATGAACTCTTCCTATTACACCTACCTCATCCTATATTTGACCAATCCTCTTTGGAACCTAAATAATCACCTTTTTGGTCTAAAAATAGAACTTAACCTAAATTTTAACAAATACCTATCACCCTACATCATTTAACTATTTATCACACCCACCAAAAATGTACCTTAACTATTCATATTTATATGATTACCTATTACCTTCAAATATTACCCTAGACATCTACCATTCTAACATTACCCTTCACATCCCATTTTTAAAATCTAATTTTTAATTATTTAAACACTTTTCAATACACACCTTTGCCATCTATAATTGATCATTGATATTCATAATGATCACTGATGGTTAGGAGACTAAAAACCAATGGTCATTAACCATTAATAGTTGAGATGACTATCGACAATCACTATGTATGACCACTAGTAGAATATACCTAACCCTAACAACCCAAAATACCCAAATACTCACCAATTTATATACATTCTTATCTCCTACCCACCCTTACATAGCCTACCCCTAACCAATTACCCAAATCAACAACTAATTTCACCTGAAAATAAGAAACCCTAATACTTAGAACATAACCCAGAACCTACCCACCAAATTAGTGACAAACAAATAACCAAACAATAAAATTCAAATGCTTCTTAAAACCACAACTAAACTACCAATTTAATGTATCCCTTACCTCATTCCTTAATAATTATTGTGGAGGAATCTAGGGATCTATTACCTAACCACATGCCCTACCTCATCCACCCTGCATCTTTATCGATCAACTTAGTCAAATCAATAATCACCTTTACCCAATCACCCACTATCATTCACCATAAATAAACTTTACCTAATATGCCAAAAACACCATAAACTAAAGTCAAATGAGAGCAAAATTATTTGAAATGAATCATTGAGTCACTTTTAATCTCTACCATTTTAGGGTTTTTAATTTGACTACTGATAGTTAGGGTAATTACTAATGTTCAAATTCAAGACCCCTAAACATCGATGGTCAGGATCTTGGGATTTGTTTTCACCCACCACAACAAATTTTTACAAAATTTGAAACCCAAACCAAAACCCCTTCTATGGAGTTTGTCTACTCCACCCATCTCACCCACCACCATGACACCTCACCATTAGTCCATTTTGGACCAACTTATGCACATTTTATGATAATCTTACTTGGTACTTTTAACCACAATTACAAAAATTACCATGTTAACCTATTGTTTTAAACTAGCACTACCTTATGCACACATGTCCCACTTGTGTCTTCTCAAGAGAAATTCTTACTTTGGATACTTATGATTTCACTTGACCAATTTATGTTTTCCTTAGGAGCACTTCCTACCTTGGATACCCATAAAAACATAGGCCTTGCCTAGGACACTTGTGTTTATGAGTGTTCCCAACTACCATGCCTAAATGTATTCACATGGTGTACTTGTCATTTGTCCTTCTAATTCCAACCTTACTTTTTACCAACTATGGAAACCTAATCAATTTGTGATCTTGGCTATCACATTTTTTTCACTATGTGCACATGTTTTTGCTTCAATGCCCAACCTATCACCCACCTTTTTAACATCACCTTCACCACTTATCAAACCCATGCCTAATTATATTTTACCTCATTAACTCTTAGTTTGAGGGGGAACACCTCCTCTTATGTTTGAGGCAACCAAACCTTTGACCTGTAATCCATTTTTTGTTTTGTAACTTGTCAATACAAATTGCATAACAAAAATGGGCAAAGTGTAGACATAAAAAATCCACACATCAAGGTTTCAAATGTTTTAACCCCCTGGACCACTTCAAGACCCCCTAGGGCCCTAACTTGACCTTTTGACTGGTAACTAGACCAAACCCTAGTCAAATTGATATACTAACTAAACCCACCTTTTTAACCCAAATCCACCTTGACTCTCAACCATTTATGATCACTTTAACCATAAATGGTCACCATGACCACCAATGATCAGATTCCACCATCTGAACCAACTTAACTAACCCACCACTTTGATTTGCTTTTATATAATTAGAATGTTTAATTCATGTACAAGACCATGCATGTCAAATTAAAAATTTGATAACAAGTTAGACCCCTTGTTAACATCTTGTTGTGCCTCTCCTTCTTTTCTTATAATAAAAGAGGAGAAAGAGGTGAAAAAGGATCCATCCATGACTTCAAAAGCCTTTGCATCTAGAATTTATTTGTAGGTCACTTCTTCTAACAATCTAGTGACCCAATCATCATGTTAGAGAGCCACCTTGCCACCACCTCTCGAATGATAGATAAGTACCATTACTCTATTAGAATTATGTCAGACTCCATTAATGAGCTAACCACCTCAACCATTCATCTAACCAACCTCCAAAAAGCTAAGTTTTTATTTTGAATCTGTCAATTACTTTGTTTCCATTTTCTATTAGTGCAACATAAACCAATCTCCTAGAATTAACTTCTATGATCCCATCAATCTAACCTCTTATCTGCCAATCCCAACACATAGTAACTATCGATGGTCATCCTAACCATTGATGGTCTATCTAACCATTGGTGATCATCTCAACCATCGACGATCACCTCAATCACTGATGTTCATAATAATCATCAAAAGTTACTATGGTAAGAAATAACAACAAGCTATTTTCACCCACCTACCCTTAACCAAATCTAACTTTCTTTTCATTTGCCTATTCATAGAACCCCAACCTATTTTTTGAACCACACCCAACTTATTTAACACTAGTATTAACCCACTTATTATTATATTAGTCATTTTAGTTTATTTCTTTATCAAAACATTTCTTGTATTCAATTTTAGTACCTTTTGATTATTGATGCAAGTACTTTATCTTCTATTTTTAAACTTTATTGTTTAAAAAGCATGGATTGATAACCCTCAAAGAAGATCTTACATCTAGGATCTAGCTAGCGCTAGGCAATCCACCCAACTATCTATCTAACTAAGTATTTCATTTATTATTGTCTTATTTATCGGTCACCCTCACAAGCTAAAGAGGATTTCTCTATAGTAATCTGATTCAATGCACACATAACCAAACATGATTTTCAACCATACTCGTATCTAGTTTCTTTTTTCTCTCTTATAATATAAGCTAAAATTCTTTGAAACATTCCAAGAATGTTTTAGAGCATTTCAGCGTATATTCCAAGAGAAGAAGAAGAAATAAACTAGATACATGTATGGTTGAACAACCTATTTGGTTGTACACATGTTGAATTAGATAACTATACAGAGATCCTCTTTGGCTTGGGAGGATAACTTAAAAATAAGATAACACTAAATAAAATGGTTGGTTAAATAGATATCTAGGTGGATTGCCTAGTGTTAGTTAGATCCTAGAAGTAAGAGCTTCTTTGAGGGCTGTCAATCCATGCTTTTTAAAAAATCAAGTTTAGAAAATAGAAGATAAATTACTTGCATCAATAATCAAAAGGTACTAAAATTAACTACAATAAATGCTTTGATAAATAAATAGATTAAAATAATTAATATAACAATAAGTGGGTCAATACTAATACTAGATAGGTTGGGGGTCTATGAAGAGGCAAAAAAAAAAAGTTGGATTTAGTTGAGGGTAGGTGGGTGAAAATAATTACTATTATTTCCTACCATAGTGATGATTAGTGGTTGAGATGACTGTCTATGGTTAGACAGACTGTCGATGGTCAGGATGACCATCAATGGTTACTATGTGTTGGGTTTAGCTAATAATAGGTCACATTGATGGGATAATAGAAATCAATTTTAAGAAATTATTCTATGATAGGCTAATTATGAAATGGAAACAAAGTAATTGATAGATTAAAAATAAATACTTACCTTTCCAAAGGTTGGTCAGATAAATGGTTGAGGTGGTTGACTCATTAATAGATTTTAGCATGATTTTGGTAGAGTAATGGTAGTTGGATATTGGCTAAGGGGTGGTGGTAAGGTGGGTCTCTAACATGATGACTAGGTCACTATATTGTTAGAAGAAGTGACCTATAAAGAAAGTCTAGATGTAAAGGTTCTTGAAGTCGTGAATGGATCCTTTTTCACCTCTTGCTCCTCTCTTCTTATAGGCAAGGAAAGAGAGGTACAACAAGATGTTAACAAGGGGTCCAACTTTCTATCTAAATTAACTTTGAAATGCATGGGCTCATACATGAATTATAAAATCTAATTATAGTAAATCAAGTCATAGTGGTGGGTTAGTTAAGTTGGTTTAGATGGTATAACCTAATCATCGATAGTCAGGGTGACCATCGATGGTTAAGGTGACCATCAATGGTTGAGGGTCAAGGTGGATTTGGGTTTAAAATGTGGGTTTAGTCAATAGGTCAATTTGATTAGGTTTTGGTCTAGTTACCAATTGAAAGGTCAAGTTAGGTCCCTAAGAGGTCATAAAGTGGTCTAGGAGAGTTAAGACATTCAGAATCATCATGTGTATATTTTTTAGTGTCTATATTTTGCCCCTTTTTGTTATGAAATTTATATCAATGAGCTATAAAACAAATTTAGTATGATAGGATATTACTTATGATGATGATGATGGTGGTATCATACTTTGTTATACCATATTTAAGTAGTGGGAGGTTTCATTATCTACTATTAGGGTTTTGGTTGAGATATTGTTGGGTCACACAGTGTTCAATTGGGTTCTTGTGCTACTAGTCTATATATATAGGGAGTTATGGAGTTTTAGAGATAATAATATTTATGGAATTAATATCAAGTTTTTGTTGCACTACTAGGAATACGAGCACATCTAGGTTCTACAGTCGATGGGGATATCATGGGAGGGTTATGCCCAGATGGACCCCATAGTTAGATTCATGAAGTGGAAAGATGATTTTGTTTTATTAGGACTAGGTAGAGGGGTACATGACATTGATTAGTTTAAAGGTGCACTAGAGGTAATGGTTATTGGTGACGTGATCTAGAGGCCATACATCAAGTTTTTAGAGTGATCTAGATAAAAGAGACACATATTATCTTTTTAAATTTATAGGTGGATCTTTGGTAGGAAGGATGGGGAGATAGAACTTATCCCATTTGATAGGTTGCAGTGATAGTTTGGCTTGGTATAGGGGATTTCAAGTCTATTCCTAAGGTGTAGGTAGGAGGATACAAAGTTTCTTCTCCTAGAGCCATAACCCATGCAAGTGTTTCTTGATTATGATTTGTCAACTAGGATTGAGATAGATGATGCAGGGTATATAGGTGGGTACCCAACATGGTACTAATCACTATATGTAGTGGTTGATTTTGGTGGTAATGACGGTGGTAGGCAACCTATGGGTGTTGACCTAGTTGGTAAAGGTTAGTAGGTGTAGGTCCAAGGGGTTGCCCCAAGTACATAGATAGGAGTGATGTTATCCATAACACAAGCTTAGGTGGAAAATTTATAGGGTCAATTAGCTATAACACAAGTTTAGATAGCTACAGTTATAAGAGAGAGGGACCAAGATAGAGATACACTAGCACTAGTTACACAAGAGAGAGACTCCTTAAGATAGATCGAAAGAAGAGCTATAACATTTGTAATACCACTAGGAACTATCCCCATGGCATGGTATCTAGCCATAATCGAGGAGCTATGTTACTATGAGGCCATAGTCCTGAGACATTGTCTAGATGACCCCTGATGGGGTGAGTATAGAACTAGTTTGGTAGGTGATGCTAGCATGACAAATCAAGTCAGTGGGGTAATTCTATAGGGGGATAGGCAAGGACATTAGGAGGATATGCACCAAGAGGCAATGGTGCCCCAAGAGACAGTGGTGCCCTAAGGACATAGTCATGACATAGTTATGGGATACTATATTTTGTTATATATCATTTTGATACTAACCTATGAGTTGATGTGGTGAGATGTACATTTTGATAGAGAGACATGTATATCGATGTATAAATTATGATGTTATGGATGATAGACTCATAATTTATAGATATGATTATCATTTATTTCTTATCATTCATGGTTTGTGATTTGATACTTTATGTTCATGATTTTGATTATAGTTGTGTTGATCATTGATGATGTTATATTGATAATGTTTATGTTATGGATATGGCTACTGATGTAGTCTCACCTAATTAAGAATGTGATGAGATTCATTTTTTTTATGTTTGTGATGATTTTTATGATATGTATAGTTATGATGACATTATGACATGTTAAATTTCAATGTGTATATATTTATTTATTTAGATTTAGACATGTGGTGACAATGGTTTTATTTATTAATTATTCATGGATGGTATGATGTTAATATAATGTTGATGGTTATGTTTATAGATGTGGTTTATGATAATGATGCCTACTTTGTCTCATTATATATGTTGATATGATGTGATATGGTTATGGTTATGGTCATTGTGCTTAAGGTAAAACACATAAATTAAGTTAAAAATCAACACTAGATGTGAGAAAGAGAATATAATCAAGAGACAAGATGGCTAAGGGAATATATATCAACAAGTTATGAGACAATGAGAAGAGGGCATGATTCTTCTTCTTTGTCAAGGACTAAAACAAAACCCAAAGTTGGATTGGCTTAAGGAACATAAGCCCTTTGAATGCTTCACATTCACTTTTATTATTTGGTTATAGAGGTGTCTTGATCACATAATGTCAAGTGAGCTCAAAATCCCTTTCTTATAGTGTATAAAGGGGATATGGATGAAAATGGAACCTTCTTGTGAGACTACCATACCTCTTTTGGAGGTTACCAAAGAGTTAGTATAAACAAGTCTATGTCATACAAAGTATAGACTAATCGATGCAAGAAGTCTACTCATGAGAGCTGATTGTAGATTTCAAAATTATTTCTTATGAGATCTTATTGTATCTTTCAAAATTATTTAGTTTTTTTCTTTTTCTTAATAATGAGTATTTTGCTTATTTTGTTGTGTGGGAGGGTTGGGGAAGTTGGTCAATATGAGAAGATTTTAATAAATTGCTATACTTTGACAAATGATTTACTCAACCATCCTTTAAGGGAGTGGTCTAAGTTTTTGTGATTTGTTTAATGCATTTTTATAGCTATCCTTCAAGGGAGTAATACAACTTGCTTGTATCAATTTTGATATGTTTGTAGTAACTATCCTTCAGTGGAGCAGTTGATGAATTCTAGGGATGACCCATGATTATTTTTGTTTATTATTTTGCTTTTGATTTTTGATTTTTTTTGACATAGACTTGCTTATATAAGCTTAAGGGTTCACCTTTAGGAAGGAAAAACTAAAATCATATGAATGATGATTAGGTGTAAATAGGTTTAGGTGATAATTCCCATGGGAATCTATCCTATGAAAAGGGGCAAAAAGTACCATGAAAATAATGATAGGGGTAGAGCCTTGGTACCCATTGTTTAAGATTAGGTTAGATTGTGACTAATAATCACAAGATTTAGTTTTAATTAGTTGCCCCTAAAATATGGAGGTGAATATTGTTTTGAAGGAAAGGGATGAGCTTAAATTAGATAAAAAGTGAGTTTAATTCCCTTTAACAAAAGAAAGGACACATATGTGAAGCATTGAGGGGCTCATGTTCTAAGTTTCCCTCAAAAGAGGATAATTGGTAAGCTCCTAATTCATACTCATGTTTTATGATATAGGTTCCAATCTAATTGAAATCAAACTTGCCATGCTTGCTTTTCTCCATATTAGTGATATGTTGATTTTGCCTTAGAATGAGGTCTCTGATATTTAATTCTTGTACTTTAAGGTATTTTTTATAAACACATTTGATTCAATCTTGATAGACATGAAAATGGGTGAGGATGGATAAATGGCATTCATCAAGTAGATCAAGATGGGATAAATGGTGTTGATGATAATTGTCTTTAGAAATGAGATCTTAAAAAGATATGCAAAGAGAAGGAATTTTGACATCAAGAGGTAAGATAACCTCTACTCCAAACACAAGGGAAAATGGTGTATCACCCATAGAGGTTTAAATTATAGTATGATATGCCCATAAGGTAAAGGGGATATGTAAATTACAATCCTAACCAAATACATTGACCATTTTAGTTAGCATGTTGTTAAGAGTTTTGTTCAAGGTATCTACTTAACCATTCACTTAAGGGTAATAGGGCAATGAGAAACTTAAATTGATACTGAATATATCACAAAGACCCTAAAATTGCTTGTTTTTAAAATATTTTCCATTGTCATTGATAAGTTTATGAAGAACACCAAAGTGGTAGATGATGTTATGATTGATGAAGTCGATAATTTTTTTTGCTTTATTTGAGACTAGAAGAATAACCTCCACCCATTTGGTAAAATATTTAGTTGTAATGATGATAGAATGGTGTCACCATGAAGAATGGGAGTTAAGTTCACCAATAAGGTCCAGATCCCATTGTGAGAAGGGTTAGAAATAAGAGATAACATTTCATGGCCGGATATAAGATCAACTAGTTGGTCAATGTTTGGTAGAGGAAAGCCATCTTATGGGTAAGCAAGGTTGAGGTCATGAAAGTCCACACAAATGTGTAGTCCCCATATAGCTTTATTGATAGGCATGATGTTTGATACCCACTGGTGGCAATCAATGAGTTGAATGAAATTGATAGAGAGGAGAGTTAAAGCTCTTCTTTGATGAGAAAGTCTATGCTAGGGTGGATTCATCAATGTTTTTGATTGATGGGTTTGACATCATGGTGGATGACTATGTTGTGTGTAGTGATAGAGAGGTTGATGTGAGGCATGTCGCTATAAGAAAAAGTTAATGATGTTTTGTATTCTTAAAGGAAGGAGGGGAAATCTTGAAGTTCTTTGAAATTTAGTGATTGGCTGATTTTGACAATATAGGGGTCATTCAAGGAACAAAATTTATATCCATGATGGATTAATTCAACATTGTTTAATTCTCAAGAGAAATGGATTTATGTATGTAAAAATATGGTGCACCAAGATAGATGAGAATGGAATCATCATCCTAACACTAAACATTATTAATGGTAAGAGAGTCATCTCCTATCATATCTAGATGAGTCAAAGGGATGGTTATGATTTCCCTATCCTTTTGATAAGTTAGGGGTCTGAGGTTGATCATGTTGATTGAAAAAATGTTAGGTAGGATGATTTCATTAGCTCACATTTAGGGGGAGAAGAGGTTGGTGAGGAATGGATGTCTTCCTCAATAATGTTGGTGGTAGGTAAATTGGTTTTATTTGTGGGTGGAATGAAGCTAAGGCCATGTTTCTCATGAGGCTTTTTTGTCTCAATTGAAATCAACTCATGTGGCTTGTATTCATATCATCCAATAACAAATCCCTTCTAAGTACACTGGTAAAGGTATGTCTTAGAAAAATCTGGGTTATCTAGATAGTAAAAGATAAAGGTGAATGGTGAAGGTAAAGAGGAGGTGATAGAAGCGCCAAGGGGCTTGTAAAGTCCTCCATAGATGAAATGGGTTTGACAATTTAAAGTCCTAAAATGGATAATGGTTATGATATTAGGGTCATAACTAGGTTGGTGGTCAATTTTCCCATACTCTTGGAGAGTAGGGGAAGTGTTAAGGGTGAGGAGGTGATATTCCCTAAGTGAAAAAAGCTAGAATGTGGTTACCAAGTGGTCTATGGTGGGGATTTAGTTTGAAGGGATTGATGATCTAGTAGATGCCTTGTTGGTAGAAGAAGATATGACTCCCTCATTTGTGGTTGAGGGCTTGTCTTTGGGTGAGGAGGGTGTGTTATATGGAGGTAAGAGGACATCTTTGGGTTGCGAAGTCACGTTACATGATGAAAAGGGACTTGGGTTAGCTTGTATAGTGACAACCTAACCTTCATGCTCAAATTTGATGTAATGATGAATGGTAGAGGGTATAAAACACATGGATTAGATCCAAGATTATCCTCAGAAAACATTATACTAGATATAAAAGTTCAAGGAGGGTGAGAGGTCTTAAACAAAAATGAAGGACAATAATTCCTAAAGTAGTGTCTATGGTATCATTGAAGGATCAGAAGACTATAGAGGTTTTGAATGACATTATTGGGTAGTTTAATTTGATCATAGACATGGGAAGAGATGATATTAATATTGTCTCCCGTATCAATCATAACCCATTTGATGTGGGTTTGGTTTATGTGGGTAGTGATGAAAATAGGGGGATTTGGGTCATCAGGGTGGATATAAGGTATTTCTGAATCCTTAAAGGTGACAATTTTGAAAATTTGGAGAGTATGAATAAAGGCTACTAAAGGTTGAGGGTATTTAGGTTGGACCTCTATTGATTTCAATGCCTATATCATTACTTAGTTATGGTGAGGTTAAATATAAATTATTTCATATATACTCATCTTTTTCAGGGTTTGGTAAAGTTGTTTGAGCACCACTCTCCTAATTGATTTGAAAGGGTTGGATTGAGAGGTACCCAAATATATACCTTTGGTTTGGTTGAAGGTGAAGGTACCTGATTTTGATGTGGTTGGGAGGTGGAATATGGGTATGTCCATGGGATGGACACTTTAGCCTTCCCCTTATCTTTTTAATGAGTATGTGATCATGTGACCACACAGATAGTATGGATAGAGGGAAGAGTTGGGGTAGGAGGTTGGTTTGGTTCCTCATCACTCAGAGGTGAGAGTGAGGGACTAGTTAAGTGTTAGATATTGGTTTTTTTTAATACTATTAGTGTGCTCATGGGAGGTTCATCTATTAATAGATCATCCTCATCATAGAGATAATGGATTATGGTTTAAAGAGTTTTGTAGTTCTCTATCATTCTTGGGTGTCTTATTATAGACACATACTTGGTGGTCATTATACCAGATGGGTTTTGGACTTAGAGCATCAAATGGCCTGATAGGAGGTAGGTTCAAGAAATAATCTTACAAAAACCTTTGGAAAATATTTGAGAAAGACTTGGCTAGAGGTGGTAAGGGTTTAGAGGTTCTAGTTTTAATTGGTGAGATGGAAGTTTTTGTAGAATCAAGCTTGGTAATAGAAGGTTTGGGTAAGGTGGTGTTATTAATTAATGGTTTTGGTTTTGGTAAGTTGGAAGTTGATAAGTTAGAGGTAGGAGGTTTTAGGGTAGGTAATTTTGTTATTGATGGTTCGATGAAGGTGGGCATGTCAAAAAGCAAGAGTGATGGGGTAACCAAAAGTGGTGGAAGGGTTTTGGTTAAAATAATTGGATTCCTAATAAAATTATAAGGATGAGGCCCCAATATAGAGGGAAATGTTGAGGGGGTGGGAAACTCTAGACTTCTAGCCTTTCAATGGTTTTACTTCTTTGGTTGATTTGGTTTGGTGTTTGGCTATTGGGTCTGGTGAGGTGAGATCTAATTTCAACAATGGGTGATTAAGACTCTATATAGGGAAGATGCCAAGGGTTTTTTTTTGGTTTGGTTGAAGCAATAGAGGATTATTTGGTTGCTTTGGATGGTTGATAAATGGTTGGATTGGTAGAGGTTTTTATTGGTTCAGTTGATATAATAGTGGGATAGATGATAGAAGTGGTAGGTTGGTCCATCAAAGAGGTGGTTGGAGGTTCTTATTTAGTGATGTAAGGGATCCCAAATTATTTCCAAAAGGTGGCTTAATTCATGTTAGGTTTGGAGACAAACTCTAATCTTTGCACTAGCCTCAACAATAGTTTATAGACTGGTCTTATTCCCTAGGTAGTGGACTCAAAAGATAAACCCATAGGTTGAGAAAGGGGAATGGTGACCTCATCATTTTATTCAATCATAGGATGTAATTTTTGAAAGGGTGGTTCCTTTATAAGAGGTATATACATGGTGGTTTATTCCTTGGGAATGGTTTCCAAAGGGGAAGTGAAACATTTGGTAGTTGAGGGAGGAGGTAAAGTGGTGATGGTTTCTTGCTAGGGTATATTAGTTGAAGGAGGATTGATGAATCCACTACCTCAATAAGTGGAAGAGGGGAAAAGGTTACTTCCATGGTTTGGGTATCCAAAGGAAGAGAAGGTAAATTATTCTATCTCAATAAGTGGAGAGAGCAAAGAATAGGTAGATTGGGTGGTAGGTTCTTCAACAATGAGTGTGTTAAGAACCATATTGACTATGTGGGCATCATGAGAACACTTAGATTTGTTAATCTCATTTTTGGTAGGTGAATTATTAGGAAAAGGTTATCTAAGAATGTCAAGGTCTTGGTTCAGAGGTGTGTTGTGGTTGTATAACACAAGTTCCCCTTTATCAATGAGGGTTTGGACAACATTATTGAAGATATTACACCTACTAATTTCATGCCCCACTACTTGATGGAAAGCACAAAGGTCATTATCATTGTACTAGATAGGTGTAGGATGAGAAGAATCAAATTATTGAGGGTGTTTGATCAGAGGAAGCTATATAATGTTATATTTTAGAAACTTATCCAAAACAAAAGCATAAGATTCCCCAAGTAGAGTAAATTGCTTCTGATTATTTTAGTTTTGGTTTCTTGTGTTTTGTTTTAAGGAGTTGGAAGAGTTTGGTTGATTAATAGATTGTGGAGGAGTGGTATTAAGGATAACCACATTCATAGTTCCCTTAATTTTGGCATTGGTATTAGTTTGTTTGTTTGATTTAGAGGAAGAGGCCTCATTGGTTTTATAGGTAGATTTTTTGTTTTTCAACTTTAACTTTCCTTCATTGATGGATCTGATTTCTAGCTTACATACCATGGTAAAAGCTTCATCAAAGGTTATAAAGCTCTAAGCTCACAATGTAGAAGAGATGTGATTGGCACATGCCCAAGAAAAAAGTTAAATTACTTCAAGTTGGGGTAAAGAGAATGAAATTTGAGTGATTAGGCTCCTCCAATGGGCTACAAAACTAGTAATAGATTCATCATCAAATTTCTAGATAAATTAAAGGTCAGTGATGGAAATTTTCTTGGAGATGTTTATTGAAAAGTGATCTAAGAAGGTTTGGGCCAGCTGGGTGAAGGAGAAAAGAGAGTGTTTGGTTATTGAAATATACCAATCCATTGTTGGACTAGACAGGGACATAGGGATGTTACAAAGAATGAGGGCATCATCATAGGTAATCAAATAACATGCATGCCTAAATGCCCTAAAGTGTTGTTAGGGATCCTATTTTAAAATTTGGAAAACTTGGGAAGTTCCCAATGAGAAGGATATGGTCTAATAGGGATAGATGAGTGAATGAGTTTGTTGTGGATTTGGTCATATGATAAGAAATTGTGAGCACCAGAGATGGATGACTCTAAAATGGTCATTTTATATATTAGCATTTTCATTATATCCATTTTGGGTTGTGCACCTAAAAGGTTATAAGGTGAATATTATTGTTATGGTTGGGTGACATGTTGATAATTGGTATTGAGGAACTGCCACATATTTATATATGGACATAGGTGGTTGGGTGGATACTATGTAGGGATATGTGGTTGGGTAGTAGGTAGAGGTACATTGCCTTATGGGTTAGGGATGTAACCCAAGTTGGGTGTGATGGGAACCTGCTAAGAGGTTAAGGTAGGTTGGGTAGGAGCTATGGTTGGGTTTATAACTAAAAGAAAGGTGGTGACTTTTATACTGATCAGTGGTAAGGTAGAAGGTATAGACACCACAAGATTTTAAATTGTAGTAGTGGATAATGATTGGGGGTTGCTGAAAGAAGGTTAAAAATGCTAGTAGTAGGTGCTCCCATGGTGAGGGGAATATAGGTGGTTAATGGTTGGGTTGTTCCTAGGGTAGATGACTTGTTTATGGGGGTGGAAGGTGTAAGGATGTTAGTGTGTTGGGTAGGTTGGTTTTCCATAGTAGCATTAAAGGGATTATTTGTGGATGAAGATGCTTGGGTGGTAACTATGACAAATGGAAGGGTTCTCCATAAGGTGGGAATGCATGTCATAAGGTGGGTCCATAGGTGGAATTGAAGCAGGGGTATGGTGAGGCATGGTGCTGAGATAATGTTGAAGGGCCACAAGATTATTATCTAAGAAGGTGGCAAAGTCTATATCTCCTTGGCGAACTACCTGAGGGAAAGAAGGACTTCTTAAAGGGTGAGGAGAGTCTTCTGGTTCAATGACATATTTTATGGATGAAGAGTTATAAGAGGTTGATTGGTTTATTGATAGATTATATTTTGATAGATTCTTTTATTATTGGTGAGTTGGAACTATACAAGATAAGGGAGAAAGAATACACAAATAATCTCACCATTTAAATAGAGAGAGGACAAGAAAATGAGCAGGGAAATAAAATACACACTAAAAATCATGTTAAGTCCTAAAGTTATTATTAGTCTCTCTTTTGGCTTATGCCTTAATCTTTGTAAGAAATTTTGTGACTAAAATTATCTTACAGAGTAGATACTAGAAAAGAAGTCTATGGTTAGTTTCAGGTTGTGTTTAGGCTCTCAAAAGGATATTTATTTTAAATCAATATGTGGATTGCTATTAGGGTTTACCCCCTCACTTCACATACTATAGCGATAAGGGTGTTGGGTGATTATCCAATATATACCAATTTCAAAAGTTTATACTCAACCAGAAAGTTGAGTTGGTTCTCCCCTTGGTAATGACTTTCAAGTAGGTGTTGACCAAATTTGACTTGCTAGTTAAATTGGGGCACCCCTAGTAAAAAAATTGACTTTTTAGGTCTATAAGGGGGTATAATATCTTTCATGAGGTGAATTATAAGTTATTTGATGTCAATTAATGTTGTAATATCTTTGGTCATTTGTTTTCTAGGTCCATTTATCATTTTAAGTCATTTTAAGGGTCAAAAATGGTGCATTTAATGCTTTGTACGAGTTTTTTGGGAAATATGAAAGTTTCAATGGGTGATGTCATGACCCATGTGTCCACAAAGGCCTTAATCAATTGAAAAAACTAAAAGTTGTAGGTTCATCAAAAGAAAAGTTAGTTTTCCTAAAGAAAAGGAAGAAAATGATACATGTACAACTTTTTGGGAAATGTGCCATAGGGGGGAAGGTCATGTAACACCTCTCCATCTTCCTAAAACTCATTTATGTTCTTGGTTTGAGCTTAAAGTTCCATTTCCAAGCCAAAACTATTTATCTCCCTTCTTGCTCTTCTTGGTAGACTAAAGTGACTTGTAGGTTTTTGCTTCATATGGTCAACATAAAGGGTTTAAGGAAAAATTATCTTATGGATAGAATATAAACTCATTCATATTACATTTTATGTTTGGTTTATAAATAATGGTGTTCTAAGCTTTATGAACCATTACTAACAAGTTAATCTTCCAAATTTGCCTACTAATCTATGCACCCTTGATTTTTTTCCGTAGTTTGGGAGACTATGTACAAACCAATTACTCATATTTACTATAAAATATTTTAGTCATGTATAATAATGTCTTCCATGTTTTGTTTAACATTTTGATTTATTTTGATAGGTTAATAACCTAAAATTTCTAGACTGGTCATTTTTGGGTGTAATAGGCAGTTTTCTTCATTTGTAGAGTTTGTGTTTTGTCAATGGATTAACATGGTTATGAGAGATTCATCTACATGTTTTAAATTTTTTTATTACCTCCATTTTCACCTTTCATACAAATCCTCCTTGTTTCTCATGGTTTCAAGTCCATCTACCATGTTTGATCAGTCATTTAACATGCTACCTACCTTATTCCAAGAGCTTGGAAGAGATATTCACATTGAGAAGGATGTTCCTCACCTTTAACTTAGAACTTATTAATAATATCCATGAATTTTTAGGATTAATAATGGTTTTTATTTTTTTATGTCATTCATCAACACATTTTTAATCCATTCCATACCCTACCTTCATACAGTCAATGCACCTATAGCCTCAATGATGACATCACTAGAACCTTAGTGTGGGTTTAAAGTGTTTTAAGAGGTGAAAATATCATTTCAAGGGTTTTAGAGAGAAATTGGACCTATAAAATATTATAAAAATTCATATAATCCACTCCATGAACACTTTGCAAGATAAATCTGCCAGTATACTAAAAATCACCATCTACAGGTGGCCTGAGAAAGAGTTTTTAGAAGGCGTATTGAGAGTTTTAAGAATATGTTGAACCTTATTCATTGTCTTGGTATATTAAATGAGTTTAGTATACTTTTTTTAAATAAATATATTGGTTTATAAGGTGTGTAAACCATATCAAACACAAATTGACTGTATATGGGAATCCTTTCCCTAAAATGATAAAACAATAATCCTTAAGGTTTTGTGGAGACTTCATAATGAGGGTGAAATGGCCTATGATGAAATGTGATGGTTTTAATTTATATCCAATATGTAGGAAAAGAAATTATACAAGTTTTAAGGGAAAAATTAAGTATAAGGCATATGTTTGAAGGCTTAAAGTTTCTCTAAGACACACTAAAACCCTTGTAGTTACATCTACAAGTTTGAATTTAGATATGTTGTTTCCTTTTCAAAGTTGAAACAAAAACCATTAAACCTAATTTAATGGTCTTATATGGCATAAGGTATAATTAATGACTAATTAACACCTCATGAATCTCACCTTCTATGTTCCAAACCCTCATGTGTACCTCCAATATGTACAAAGGCCTAAGTGGTCACTTACAGTAGGCAGGCAGTGAGTGATAAAGTTGATTTCTTAGAATGCATAAAACTCAGGTGGAACAAAATTAATTTCTAACATCACTTCAATAATATTTATAAGCTTTAATTCTAAGATCTTAAGGACACAAAACTACCACATATAGGGGTCAAAGAGATAGGGGTAGTGGAAGGTTCAATCATGTTATCAAGATGTTATATAAGGTGAGTGAATAAATGGCATGGTGTGAAGAAGTTAAAGGAATATTATTAAAAATTTCAAAACTAAAACACATGCCTAGACACCATGAACAAGGTAAAAATGAGCAAAAGTGATGTACAACAAGGTAAATAGGTATCCACGTCAGAATAGTATAGAGCTTAGTTTGTGAGTGTAAGATGAAGGTAAAGGTATAGATAGGATTTGGGAAATAAAAAAATTTCATATACATCTTAATTAAATCTTTGATGACCTAAATGGACTTTTTAATGTGTGAAAAAGTTTACAAAATAATATATATATATATATATATATATATATATATATATATATATATATATATATATATATATATATATATATATATATATATATCTTAGGACCTTAAAGACCTCTGTATAGTCAACTTTAAGTGACTGAGATAAGCAACAGACTAAGGAGTGAGGTGTGGAGGTTGTCAAGATATAGAAGTCATTTAAAATTATCCAAGGAAGTGATAAATTACCTTAAAATAATTAGGAGCTTATATACTCTCTTCTCAAGTCTAAAACATGCAAACAAATAACACCTATAGATATGAGATTGAAGCAAACACAGTCAACTTTTCACTAAATGCTACCATTTATAAGGTTATAAGGAAGAAAGAGGATAGTTTAGAATAATTATTGGTGATGTAACATATAAATAATACATATAAATATAATTAAAGGTCCTTATACTATGAAAACAAGGGTATGATAGCTCCAAATTGGATCATACATAGTCCACTCTTGAATGTCCTATGCACAGTCCTTCATCTAAAAGTTTATCTTGAGCTTCTAATGTTGTGAGAGGTTAAATGACAAGAAAAAAGGCTCATTTTTTGTATATATAACCCTTAGATATTTAATTATCCTATTCAATATTTTTTTTTGTTAGAAAAATAGTTGAGATACCCCCTTTTTTTATCTCAGACAGGGGGTACTCCCCTCACACTTGGAATTGGCAGTTTGGTGAGATGGGTAGTGAGATGAGACTAGAAGCCATGGAAAATATTCAATAAGGTTTTAAAGTTAGATAAAATACAATGGAACATGGAAAAAACCTCACAATATCAAGGAGATAAATAAAATGTTTTAGATGGTTAACTTTGTAGTCAAGCCTACTACGCACGATAAAGCCTAGTTTCCAAATGGGAGGCCTTTCACACTTATAACATATATATGCATGATTTTGAGGTTAAAATATAGTTTTATAATCTTTTTAAATGTAATAACTTTTAGTTTTATGGTCTAAACATCAAAAGTGGGAGGCAAACCTATTGAACAAAGTGTAGGCCTAAGTCCAAATAGGGAGTCATTCACCATTTTAGTAAGAGATAAGTTTTGTGACATGTTAAAGCATGCAAATAAGGTAAAATAAGAGGATTTAAAGTCATTTAAAGGAATATAAAACCAAAATAAACCATTTTTTGAGTCCAAAAGTAACTCATGCATACAATAATGAAGGAAAAGAGCTTGAATAGGTGAATTTGAAAGCTCATATCTTCTTGAAGGTTTTTCATAAGATTAAAAGGAATTTGTAAAAGTTAATAGGGTATCTAAATATCACATTTATATATAAAAAATTCAGGTTTGATGTTGGATCTTTATGAAGTAACCTTAAGATCAAAAACATGCCTAAAACCCTACTAAACCCTCAGCCAGGACCAGTTTGAAAGAAATGGAGTTGGAGATGTAATATAATGAGATATTTTGGAAATAATAAGGATCTAATGTTTAAGAGGAATATATAAGGTTACCTGACATGCTACATATTTATATGGACTTGTATGGATGGGGGAAAAAACAAGCTTTTTCTCACTATTTTGTGTGTTTTATAGGTTGTAGGAAGTTTCAAGAGATATAAAGCACATGCATGGAAATATTGAGACTTAAGATAAATAACCATGGAAATGGAGGCCTTGAAAATTATAATTCACTACCTCCCATGGATTTTCATGAGCAACTAAAGGCATTTTGGAGGCCAAGTGTGTAGGGTGCATGAAAGAGTAGTTTTCTAGACAACAGGAGATGATGGCTCACTTTTAGAGGTTTTTAGAGGACTAGGCATGAAACCAATGAATAGAGAGAAAGGTATTATTTCCTCCACTTCCATTAAAATAATTTTTAATACTCCTCATTAGTTATAGTATGTTTAAATAGGCCCAATCATGAAGGTAGTTTTTCTCTACAAAATGAGGAGTTTCTTACCACTTTTCTTCAAGTTTGTGACACAGATTGACACTTGTTTCTCCTAAAATTTCATGGTTTTACCCATATAATATTCAAATTCATGGATAAATTATATTATAAAATTTAAAATTGTCCTTGTGACCCTTGAACTTCTCTTCTTCTCTCTCTCTCTCAAAAAAAAATTCTATAAGAGTTAGCCATTTTGGAATTATATGGAGCTTCCACCTGAGTATAGAAAAGTCCTAATCATTTATATACATTTTGATCAATAAAAATAGTAAGTGTTACCTCTTATATTAATTTTCATAGTTTTATTGAATTTAATGTTTAATTTGATTAGTGAAGACTATGGATTCCTTAGCAAGTTGTTACATTCTCTCACCTATTTGCAGCTTCATCTTACAAGGCATGTGATGTGTTCTATGAGATGTCAAGGTTTAAGTGATTTATTATCTTCATTATTTCCCTCATATTCATTATTTTAGTCCTTATATCCTTATGAATTCATCTATGACCTAAAATATAACATTGATATGAGAAGATGAAGATTAAAGGAGTGTATGTTTTAGTTTGTTTCTTGGTCTCAAGTGTATAATTTAATTGGTTGGAAGTCATAAAATTGATTTGGTGTATCAACCCCTTAGGTTATATTTTATTTAATTTTTCTCTCTCCCTTTTCACCCCTAGGTTTAGTTATAGGTTCAATCCTAAGTGGTACATCAAGGGAGCTATCCCTATCTAGAGACTTACCTCATTCCTTAGGCTACCCACAAGCCTAGAGGTAATTCCATTGTGCCAATTGGACTAGGAGATATTTTAATCTCCTTAAAGGATGAAAAAAAAAGTGATAATATTGTTTGGAATGATTTGTGGGACACTTGTTCCAAGTTATTGAGATATTTTTGGTTTTGTCTCTCAATAATCAGCATTTGGAGGCATCTTTTCAAGAATCAATGGTGACTCTAAAGACATATCATCTAGTTAAGAAGCCCAGGTATTTCATTTTAAAAATAGTTAATAATATTTTCTTGTGGTCCTAATTCCCAATGAATTTTCATGTCTGACCTTGTATTTGATTTTTATTCTCTATAAGTTGGTGAGACATTGCAAGCTTGTGTCATTCCCCTTCAATATGAATAAATCCTTGGTCAATATTGTCATGAACCTTACCATCCATAGTATGAATTTAATAAGCCTCAATATGATCATATATAGCCCATATATGATCCTTACCATTCCTATAGTCAGCCTTCACAATTGCTTGTTCTTAGTCAACCTAAACCTTTCTCCAATCAACCTATTTCCACCTTCAAACAATCACTTTTGGGATATGAAAGGTATATGTTAGAGATTGATAATCTAAGGGGATGTGGTCAAATTATTTATAATAATTCCATACATCACATGAAAAATTCATTAGATTTATTCAAGAGTGGGTACCTATTGAAAGAGCCAATTAGCAAAGGTTCACGAGTCATATGCTAAATGTGAGTGGTTTGATTGCATCTTTGGAAGAAAAGTTAAACATTCATGAGAGGAAGCCTTATCAAGTCTATCAACATTCATACCCACTTTCCCATGTTACCTATAAACCATACATGACCCCTACTAATGATCCAAATCAAGTCCATCAAAGTCATCCTTTTCCTAATTAATTGGAGCAGAGAGTTGAAAAGAGAAATATTGTGTTTGAGGCAAATATTGACAGGCAAATTAAGTCAAAAAATATGCATATACAATAGTCCATGTTGGCATAAAAATAAGTTAATTTAAAACCTTCATTTCCCTCTCAAATTTCATCCCCATCACCTCAAAAAGAGACTCATAATCCCAATGTCCTAAGTTGGAACAAAATAGTAGAATCATGGGGAAAAAAGAGGAGAAAAGTCTTGACCAACAGTGTGAAATTAAGAAGACATAATCCTAACATCCTAAGTTGGAGAAAGATATTAAAATAATGAGGTAAAAAATAATATATAAGCATTGTCCAAGAGTGTGAATCTGAGAATAGATTTGATCCTTTGCAAGTCCCTCCCACCCTTCCTTAAGAATCTTCTTTTATTCATGGCAACCTTCATGCAATCCTTATCCCCATGATGATTCCTATCAACTTCAAGAGAAGATTTTCCAAGAGAACCTAGACAATAAAATAGAGGAATTAGAAGCAAATATGAGATAAACAAGTCAAGGTGAGATGTAAGGTTTAGACCCAAAAGAATATCCTATGCCTAAACATACCCCATCTCCCCTTCCTTAAGAGCTTCCCAAAGAGCCTCTTACCTTGCATTCTCAATCTGACCTTGAGCTCTATATTCCACCTCCACCAACTAGTTCAGCTTATCCTTACCCCATCACCATTTTCCTTGATGGACCTATGGTGTGGGTACCAAAGGAGGATCAATTGGTTGACAAAGAAAGAGACCTCTTTCTTAAAGAAAACCTACCTCCTTAGCAACCTCACTGGGCTAGATCACATGATTTCAAGATGTCTAGTCTTGGTATCACCATGAAGGAGGTTGAATATCTTATATCCCTTGACAAAAGAGATCATATTATGAAAGCTAAAGTTCATTTTTGAAGCCCTAAAGATGTCTTAAGTGATGAAGAAAAGGTAAGTCCTTATGTTAAATCTCTTTGCTTGGTTGATAATGAGGAAAGTTCTTTTGTGTTGAAGAACCTATCTTCAGAGAGGCAAATGAAGAGGAACATACTCAATTAATGCATAATAAATAAGACCTCATGAGAAATTATGAAGAGGAGATCACCATATGGACTCAAATTCATTAACAAAAAGACAAGTCATAAGTTTTTGCCTCCATATCTGAAGTAGAATGTATTATCAAGGAAGGAAAACACTTTCAAAACATCCCTCAAGAAGTGGCAGTCTTGGGAGAGTATTGTAGAGTAAAAAATACTCTACGTTTCATTTTGATTTCTAATCACATAATCCAAATTTTTTCCCTGAATAATTTGGTTCGAGACAGTGAGGTTTTGACTCAGAGTGTGGGCTTGAATTTCTTTTTGCCTCAATTTTGTTTGAGTGTCAAAATCAAGTGGAAGCTGCCAAGTGTCATTGGTTGAGGCACTTTTCATAATTTCATTAAGTACTACAGAATGTGTCATGTGTCCCATAGCAACTCAGTGGAGCGCAACAAGTGTCAACATCCACGTCTCGTGTTTCATATACATTTTGAAGGCTTCTTTCCAATAATCTTTTCTCAAGATCAAGCAAAAGGTGCCAGGTGGCAATCACAAAAGGTTTCAATATGTTTTTCTAAAAAGAAATGAAAGATGCCACATATCCCTAGCTAAAGAGAATGGAAGCCACCACTTTTCAACCTCTAAATTATCTTCACATTGTTTCATTGATAAGTAAATACTGTGGTGGGTCTTGGGTTTTTATTCTGAGGCAAGTGGAAGCCACCAATTGTCACCATTTGTGTAAGTATGAAATGAGGCCCAATTATTTCTATAGTATAGACAGGGCAATGTGGAGATAGACATGTGTCACCTTCCATAGGTTTCTCAAAAGGTAGCTAAAGGTAGCAGAGATCACCATGTGTCCTTTGTTTTAAATGCGTAGAAAGCACCACATATCCCTGTTCCCTTTTTGAAATTGCTCAGATGAGAAGTGCTTTGGGTCCCATTTTCTATATAAGTTGTTTAATTTTTGGAGAAGTAGACGATGATAGATGTCAAGGACTAAACACTTCTAAGCAAAGATATAGTAAGAGTATGGGTAATGCGAAAAGTGCCGTGTGTCTTTAGTAAGGATACGGAACATGCCAAGTGTCATTTTCTAGTGCCTCCTAAATAATAATAAGTTTTTTAATAAATTAGTAGTGTCCTCTTTCATTTGATTGAAGGGAGTGTGCTGTGTATCTATTTCAACCAATGAACTACAAGAAGACTGAATGTTTCAAAATCTAAAAATATCTTCTGTTAGACACTTCCAGTTTAGTTAGAGTTTAGTTGGGCTATTAGATTGGGAACATGTAGACAATTTGGAGGGAATCCAATGTTATAAAGAGGGGTGCAGAGATCACCAGAAATCATCATAAGAAGATTAGAGATTTTTTTGTGAGAGACTATTGTCAAGAGTTTTTAGACTTTTAGAGCTGTGATTAGAAATATCATTTGCCTTTGTTCTATTATCTTGAATTGGAAATTTTATGTAACTGTGCATGTTTCTATGACTTTTATGTGATTGGATAATTAATAAGAAGATTGAGTTCTATGCTATGTTGATGTTTTCTATGTCATTGCAAAATTAGTCTAAGCTGTGAGCCTCAGTTTCTATTATTTTTATCTTTTACATTGATCATGCCTTGTTCACTCTTTAATGTAATTAAATCTTACATATAGTTTCACTGTGCTTAGAATTAAGGGTAGAATTAAATTTAGGCACATTTCCATAGTTAGATTTTCTTTCTTTGCATTTGTGTTTCTATTTAATTTCCTATCCCTTTCCTCCCAACACTTAAGATAAAGAAGAGACCAACTTCTTAAAAATTTGGAGGTCATTTCAAGTTGCAAGTCCCACACTCTTGAAACTTCCCATTGTTGGTGTTAGAAACAAGCACAATTTTAACCATCAACAATTTTTGACATGCCTGATGGGACCATCTTGAAGTTTCTTTCAAGACCATATGAACCAGAGAGCTATAAGGAGTCAGAGCTATGGACTAGTAATCAAATTTTAATCTGCTATAAATATAGGTATTCTTTTACCACCTTTGGTAACTAGTCTAAGAAGAAGATTCAATCAGTTTATACCAATACCAAGAGTAAATATGGGAGCTCCTATACCCCTAAGAAATTAAGCAAGTTGGAACACAGGTAGTCCTTTGATTCTCCCAATACCACTAGCCACTTGGGATCATATCCCAGTAAATGCCTTAAAAGATCTGCCCAAATTTAGTGGGCAAGATTTTAAAACACCTGAGGAACATTTGCAAGATGTGTCTGATGTCTGTGCTATACATGTGGTCACATAGAAAAATGTGGCTATAAGATTATTAGTAGCTTATTTTAAAGGAAAGGCTCTGGAATGGTACCGATCCTTGACTCCAAATACAATATCTACATGGGATCAGCTTGGAGATATTTTCTTTAAAAGATTTAAAGAAAAGGGTGATAAATCTTCTCTTTTGCAATAATTGATTACTATTCAAAGAACACCACAAGAAGCAATGACTGACTTCAATTCTATATTTCAAAAGACTTAGGAAAGGATTCCTGCTACAGCTAAACCATTACCAGGTATGGATATAATATTTTATCTTAAAGCTTTGAATTTAGATATATCTATTATGATTCAATCACTTGGAGGTCAGACTTTACCAAAAGATTATGACTATGTAGTCAGAGTTGAAAATAATTTAATAGATGTTAGAAAGTTTCCCCTAAGACCTCCTATGCTGATGTTTCTAGAGATTACCTTACCATTGCCTCAAGAACCCTCTAATTCCATAGCCCCACCTGTGTCTATGTATAAATATCCTCAACCACCTACTAAAGAACCTATCCCTATTCCCTTTTTGAAGTTGCTTAGAAGAGAAGTGCTTTGGGTCCCATTTTCTATAGAAGTTGTTTAATTTTTGGAGAAGTGGATGGTGATAGATGTTAAAGAACAAACACTTCTAAGCAAAGATACAGTAAGAGTATATGTAATGAATAAAGTGTTGTGTGTCTTCGATAAGGCTGTAGAACATGCCAAGTGTCATTTTTCAGTGCCTCCTAAATAATAAGAAGGTTTTCAAGAAATTGGCCAAGTGTCCTCTTTCATTTGACAAAAGGGAGCATCATATGTATCTATTTCAGCCAATGAACTATAAGAAGATAGAATGTTTCAGAATCTAAGAAATATATTCTGTTAGAAACTTCCAATTTAGTTAGAGTTCAATTGGGCCATTAAATCAAGAACATGCTGTTAGGTTGTGGAGTTAAAAGCTTCACTGATGCAAACAGGAGATGAGGTTACTGAGGGTTGCTGAGTTGCAGAGCAACCGGCATCGGTCCAATCAGCCGACGTCGGCAGGATACTGAAGGGAAGCAACTGACATCGATCAGGGATCAACCAGCATCAGTCACCTCCAGGTAGATAGGGACTAACATCGGTCACCTGTGTGGTTCGACTATGAGTTTATTACAGGCAGTTAGCTAACGAACCAAGTGTTTGCATGATGAGTACTAATTTTAGACTCATAGCTGCAGATCTAATTATTGTAATTAGATGTCTAATTATTGTTTGGATGAGATCTATATAATAGACTCATGGTTGTATTGGAAAGTAGTGCTAGGGAGTAAGAGAGCATAATTATAAGCTCCTTCGGTGTGTGAGGTAGAGCAATGGTGCGTTCCTCCTAGTGCCACAGTACCAGTTGTGTTGGTGCTGGATTGGAGAGTCAGCTGGATTCTTCATGTATGTATGATCTTGGTCATCAGGTGATCATGGCCCTTATAAGAGATCTACATGGTAAGTAAGATCATTGATCTGCAGGTGTGTGTGTGTGTGTGCAAGGTCAAGGTTCACAGGTGTGCAGAACCAGTATTGATCTGTAGGTTGGAGATCAGATAGGATAGCAACACAATAGAGAGCAAAATTAGGTAGGATCTACTTGGAGTACAGTGTGTACTCATTGGTATGTACGTGGAGTACATGGAGAGCTAAGAGGAAGGCAAGGCAGTTCCTTCCATAAGTATGGTCTGTTGAATTGCAGGTTGTTGCAGGTTCATGAGAGATCTACTTGAAGTACCTTGAGTACTTGTGGAGTGCGTGGAGCACTTGTGGAGTGCGTGGAGCATAGGTGTAAGGTGAACACCAACTCTGTGTTTGAGTTGGGTGTTGGGACCTAGTAGAGAGAGCTTTGAGGAGAGAATTACTGTTCACTTGAGGTGTGGGAAACCTCTGAAGATGTGGTGGAGAAGAAGTGGCATCTTCTTTATTGTATTCTTTTCTGTAAGAGTTATTAATACAAGTTGTGTATTGTCTCTCATATTCTGTGTTATTCTGAATTTTAGTTACTTGTTGAATCTAGTTTATTTCTACATATTAAGTTGCTTGGTTTGGTAATCAACTGTGTGCTTCCAGTGTTTCGCACCCTGACAAGTGGTATCAGAGCTAAGGTTATAGGGAGCAGGTTTTGTGTTTGGTTACAGGTTACTCTCAGGGGTTTCTAATTGAGTGGGAGCAAAGCAATGGCAGATGAAAGTAAGCTAAGAATGGAGGAGTTAAAAAGCACAGATGGTCACTTAAGGTCCCATGGAAAGAAAGAGCAGGTAAAAGAATATTGTTGGTTTGTGGAAGATCAGCATGAAGAAACTAAAGAAGCAGATGTTGCAGGTGATGTCGCACAGGATGCTCTGGGAGGTTTCTTGGATAAAAGATTCGGTTGCCTCTTTCCATGTAGCCCCAGGTAGAGGAGCTGGTGAGCCTTGCCAAAGAATTGGCAAAGGGGAAGTGAAGCTAAAATTGCAAGCGGCCAACACACAGGTGTTGATGAAGGTCATGCAGGTCCTAAGTTTGGAGATATGGCTAATTTCTTCAGAAAGATTGGGTGATGAGAGATGCATAAGAACTCTCACAATGGATATACTTGAATTAGCTGGTGGTAAGAAAATAGGTACTCTTTATCTACTAGTTTATATTACTGATTCTTCTTCTGTAGCAGAGATGTGGCTTCGTAGGCTTGGTCACATGAGCAGGAAAGAGATGCATGTTCTTAAGTGGAAGATAGATATATTTGATAGGCTTAAGAACTGGAAAGCCTTGGTGTTCTTGGAGGAGATGGCAGACAGAAACCAGTGGATGGTGCTGGATACTTCTGAGCAGGGCAGTTTGGACATGGATATTGATTCAAAGGAGCTCGCGGGTAAAAAGTCATCACTCATAGGTGAACACAGATACCAGCATCGGTCAAGAAGAACCGGCATCGGACAGATAGGTACCGATGTTAGTCATGTGCAGACTAAAGCTAGTGATGTCAGGCAGGGTAAGATCGACATCAATCAGAAGGACTGACGTCGACAATAGGTAAGATCGATGTCAGTCAAGAGGACCGACGTCGGCAATAGGGACACCGATGTTAATAGGTTGGTAGTCAGGGACAGATGCATGGGAATCGACGTCGGTCGGATGCAGACTGTGGAGTGACTAAGGTCAGTCACTGTAACAGATTTTGGGTGGACAGCATGTTGTCAAGGAGTCTCAAACACCCATACGGAGGACTGAAGATGTAAGTAGGCCCTCAAATTCATTGTTCTTCTTTTTATACTTGTTGCTAATTGTAGAGCAGGAAGGATCCAGGAAACAGGTGGGAGCATGGCAGGGATATGATGCAGAACCAAATGGGAGTTTTGGTAGGGTTGCCAGTTGGATGAAAGCACAGAGATGAATGGATACCTTAGTTGAAGAATAGAGAGAATGGATATGTGAGACAAAAGACCAGGCATATGGTCTTGAGGAAGCTGCAAGACAGTGGTACAGGTTTTGATAGGTGGAGGACGGAGCATGGCTTTAGTCAATGTCAGGGTAACTACTATGGTTTATCTTACTAGGTGGATGATGAGTCATGACATCATTATGTTGCTATATGTGGATGGTATATTTGCTAGCAGGGTTTGTACATACAGGGTTTTGCTGAGCTAAGGGTAAGATTAGTTCAGTGGCATGTCAAGAGGAGTTTGGAGTAGCAAAATTCTTTGACATGGGAGACATGGAGATCACAGGTAGATTTTGTCTCTAGTGGGAGCTAATGTGAATTAGGTGTTGGTGAGGTTCATTACGTAGGATGCAGAGCTGGAGCACACTAAGGGCTGGATAGGTACAGTGTCCGAAATCACATGAGGTCTAGTATAGACCTGAGTATTCCCATACAGTGGGAGCTGTCAAAGAGTTAGGAGCCAATTCAGGGAAGTGGGTTCTCAGGTATTTTGAGAGGGACCAGTAGCAGGTATACATGTAGGGTCAGGACTTCATTACATGTGTTTGTAAGTTCAGATGTGGCAGGGTACTCGGATGACAGGAGGTGCACCATGGGATGTGTGGTGGTTAGTCTTCAAGTGGGAGCTTGAAGAGGGATACAAACTAGGAAATAGATTAGACAGAGTACAGGTATAGGTACAGTGCAACTGTTTATCTCCAAGTGGGAGATTGTTAGGTTATGGAGCTAAAAGCTTCACTGATGCAAATAGGAGAGGAGGTTGCTGAGTTATAGAGCAACCAGCATCGGTCTAATCAGCCGATGTCAGCAAGATACTAAAGGGAAGCAACCGACATCGGTCAGGGATCAGCCAGCGTCAGTCACCTCCAGGCGGACAGGGACCGATGTTGATCACTTGTGTGGTTTGACTGTGAGTTTATTATGGGCAATTAGCTAACGAACCAAGTGTTTGCATGATGAGTGCTAATTTTAGACTCATAGTTGTAGATCTAATTATTGTAATTAGATGTCTAATTATTGTTTAGATGAGATCTATATAATAGACTCATGGTTGTATTGGAAAGTAGTGCTAGGGAGTAAGAGAGCATAATTATAAGCTCCTTCGGTGTGTGAGGTAGAGCAATGGTGTGTTCCTCCTAGTGCCACAATACCAGTTGTGTTGGTGCTAGATTGGAGAGTCAGCTAGATTCTTCAGGTATGTATGATCTTGGTCATCAGGTGAGCATGGCCCTTATAAGAGATCTACATGGTAAGTAAGATCGTTGATCTGCAGGTGTGTGTATGTGCAAGGTCAAGGTTCACAGGTGTGCAGAACCAGTATTGATCTGTAGGTTGGAGATCAGATAGGATAGCAACACAACAGGGAGCATAATCAGGTAGGATCTACTTGGAGTATGGTGTGTACTCATTGGTATGTACGTGGAGTACATGGAGAGCTAAGAGGAAGGCAAGGCAGTTCCTTCCATAAGTATGGTTTGTTGAATTGCAGGTTGTTGTAGGTTCATGGGAGATCTACTTGAAGTACCTTGAGTACTTGTGGAGTGCGTGGAGCACTTGTGGAGTGCATGGAGCACAGGTGTAAGGTGAACACCAACTCTGTATTTGAGTTGGGTGTTGGGACCTAGTAGAGAGAGCTTTGAGGAGAGAATTATTGTTCACTTGAGGTGTGGGAAACCTCTGAAGAGGTGGTGGAGAAGAAGTGGCATCTTCTTTATTGTATTCTTTTCTGTAAGAGTTATTAATACAAGTTGTGTATTGTCTCTCATATTCTGTGTTATTTTGAATTCTAGTTACTTGTTGAATCTGGTTTATTTCCACATATTAAGTTGCTTGGTTTGGTAATCAACTGTGTGCTTCCGGTGTTTCGCACCCTGACACATGCAAACAATTTGGAGGGAATCCAATGCTATAAAGAGGGGTGTAAAGATCACCAAAAATCATCATCAAAAGATTAGAGAGAATTTTCTATGAGAGACTATTGTTAAGAGTTTTTAGACTTTTAGAGATGTGATCAGAAATATCATTTGCCTTTGTTCTATTTTCTTGAATTGGAAAGTTTATGTAACTTTGCATGTTTCTATGCCTTTGTTGATGTTTTCTGTGTCATTGCAAAAGTAGTCTAAGCTGTGAGCCTCTGTTTCTATTGTTTCTATCTTTTACATTGATCATGTCTTGTTCTCTCTTTAATGTAATTGAATCTTACATATAGTTTCACTATGCTTAGAATTAAGGGTCAAATTACATTCAAATGCATCACCATAGTTAGATTTTATTTCTTTGCATTTGTGTTTTTATTTAATTTCCTATCCCTTTCCTCCCAACACTTGAGATAAAGAAGAGACCAGCTTCTTAAAAATCTGGAGGTCATTTTAATTTGCAAGTCCCACATTCTTGAAACTTCCCATTATTGGTGTTAGAAACAAGTGCAATTTCAACCAACCACCTGCTAAAGAACTTGTCCCTGCCCAGTCATCTGAGATGGATGATATCAAGAATATCTTAAGGATGTTTTCTAATGAGTCGATTAACATAAAGAGACAATAGAATCCTTACCCTAGACCCCAATATCAAGGCTACCAAGGAAATAGATTTTCATCACAGCCAAACCAATATCAAGGTCCTCAAAGGCAAAATAACCCTCAGCCAACAAACCAATTAGTTGTAGTCCCTACACCCTCATAGACTATTCCCCCAAATCCAAATAGGGAAAATGTTCAAGGGCAAAATAATTATGTGAATAGCACCAATGCCTAGTGTTTCCCTTGTAATAATGCTCATACACCTAGAGATTTTTCCATGGGTAATCTGTAAGAAAAGGTAGCAGATCAAAGAAGAATGGATGGATGATTTGCAGGTACTAGTGACAATCAAGCCTACCAATCTCTTGGTATTCAAAATTTAGTCTTAATGGCTCAGATGCAAGGGATGTCTTTACAAAAACAAGAAGAAATAGCCTTGAAACATGATTTGTTTTCATGGGTTGAAAATGAAGAATCAGTATTATTTAATGAAGCTTCTACTTCCAAGAAGCCAATGGTGCAATTAAACTACTATACTAGATAAAAGAGAAGAATGGTGGAATAGCCTGAAGTTGCAAATAATCAAGTTATGGAGAGTCCTCCATTTTAGGGTCAAAGAAACATAGCTTCTAGATAAGAAGTGCCTCAGCCAGTGCAGAACCAAGTAGTTTCTGGACAAGTTTAAGAAAAGCAAGGTATCCTTACTTTCCAAGAACCCAAACTCTGGGACCGATGAATGTGGTAGATCAATTAAAGAGGACTCCAGCACAAGTATCAATATGGGACATATTAGCTATCCCTAAACAAAAGACACTATTACAAGAAGCTCTATAAAGCCAAGCAGTGTCCAAACATACTGAGATCAAAGAAGGAACTGTTGGAAAAGAAAAGCTCAAAGACACAATTCATCTGTAGATAACAACCCTATTGAATAATCCACCAGAGGTAAGAAAATCAAAACTAGACCCTTTCTATTTAAATTTGATAGTTGGCAAGAAATTTCTGCATAATGCAATGATAGATTTAGGGGCTCATACTATAGTAATGCCAAAGGCAATAGCAGATGCTTTAAAGATAAAGTATGAGCCACTCACTAAAGGAGTTATGCAGCTAGATGGCAAATCAGTGCAAACTATAGGGAAAATTAAACAACTCCCATTACAATTATATACTTGTCCCAATATAATTGTCAATCAAGATATAGTAGTCATAGATATACCTCCTATTTTTAGTTTGTGTTTATCCAGAGACTTTACAGCCAAAATAAGAGGATATATGTCTCTTGATTGGTCTCACATCATTCTAAGAACCAAATATGGTTCAAAGATGAAAATTCTATCTGAACCACTATCAAAAGATCACATCACCAATGAACCAACATCAAAATTAGAGGTAAATCATGCTATGTTAAATAAGGAAAAAAGGGTTTTTGTTGAAGAGTTAGGCGACTAGATTGAGCATGATCAAGAAGAAGAAAATAACTAGTTGTTAGCTATGATGCATAGTGACCCATATGGAAATTATAACTCTACTGGTCTGAGCACTTATGTCATTTTTGATGAGGACCATGAAATCCCAAATGTTTTAAGGGAAGAGACACCAACTACTCAAGAATCTGAAAAAAGATTAAGAAATCTGGACCTTAAATTTTGATGGGACTAGAAGTAAAAATGGTGCTAGAGCAAGAATTTGTCTTACTGCTCTAAATGGTGAAAAAAATTTAAGGGCTATCTGTTTCCAATTTGCTTGTACTAATAATGATGATGAGTATGAACCTTTAGTACATGGGCTCTTATTAGCCAAGAAAAAGGGAATAAAGAATCTAATAGTAAAAGGAGATTCATAACTATTAGTAAAGCAAATTAGAGAAAAGGCAATAGCCAAAAATGTAAGGATGAGATCCTACAGACATAGGATTTGAGACTTAATAGAAGATTTTGAAGCTTTCAATATTGAAAGTAGTCCCTAGGATTCAAAATTTTGAAGCTGATAAGATGACCCAAATTGGCTCACTATTTGATCCAATAACTGGCCTATTAATTAATAATGAGTCAATAAAAGTTATAGTAAGGCCAACTATTCCAGACAACGATGAGAATTGGTAAATATTTGAAAATGATTCTCAGGTACTCTCATTCTTACAACCATCAGATGAGTTTGCTGACCAATTTCAAACCAAAATTGAAGAAGCATATGGAGATCAAGTCATATAATTGAAGACTAATAAGCTTACCAAAGGCTTGATCACTTTAGAAAACTTATTTGACCCAGAAGATGTAAGCCTAGAGAAGAAAAGGTTTTAGGTAAACAAAGCAGATTATTCTGAAATTAAGGTGAGTGAAGGGAAAAAATTAAAATTTGGAAATTCTACAACTCAAGTAGAAAAGGAAAGACTAATTGAATTGTGCAAAAAGTATGACAGAGTCATAGCTTGGAGCTATGAAGACCTTCATGGATATAATAGAGATATTATTCAGCACACAATAGAACTGACTGAAGGATTTAAGCCCATCAAATAGAAATAGAGGCCAGTGAATCCAAGGATTGAGCCTCTAATGGTGGATGAGTTGTAGAAACTTTTAGATTCTAAAATAATTTTTCCAATCAAACACTCAATCTGGGTATCAAATCTAGTACCAGTTAGGAAAAAGAATGGTGATATAAGACTTTGTGTAGATTTCAGATATCTAAATAGAGCATCTCCGAAAGATCACTATCCCTTTCCTTCCATGAAACAAATTCTACAAACTGTGGTTGGATCAAAGAGATTTTCTTTGCTAGATGGTTTCTCTGGATACAGTTAGATTTGGTTGGCTGATGAAGACCAATACAAGACTACTTTTACTACTAAATGAGGAACATTTTCATATGTTAAGATGCCATTTGGCCTATCAAATGCTAGAGCCACTTTTCAAAGAGCTATGGATGTAGCATTTGGGGAACTTATAAATAAAATCATCCTGATTTATCTTGATGATCTTGTTATTTTTTCAAAAAATGTTGTTGATCATTTTGATCATTTAGAATCTATATTCAAGAAATGTCAGGAATTTAGAATATCACTGAATCCCAAGAAATGTATCTTTGCTATACCTCAAGGCAAATATTAGGACATATAGTATCTAAGGAAGGAGTCTCCATAGATCTTGAGAGAGTTGCAACTATAATGAACCTACCTCTTCTAGTAAATAAAAAAGCAGTTCAGTCTTTTTTGGGAAAGATTAATTTTGTCAGTAGGTTCATATTCGATTTTGTAGGCTTAGTAAGACCAATGACACTCTTGTTAAAGAAAGACCTAATTTTGAAGTGGACTCCAAAAGGAAG
This sequence comes from Torreya grandis, assembly GCA_037957365.1. NCBI lineage: Eukaryota > Viridiplantae > Streptophyta > Pinopsida > Cupressales > Taxaceae > Torreya > Torreya grandis. The sequence continues at coordinate 229,597 of JARHVA010003572.1, forward strand.
GCAAGCCTTTGAAGAGGTCAAGAAAGCTATCTCAACAACCCTAGTACTTAAAAACCTAGATTTTTCTAAGCCTTTTTTAATGTATGTCTATGGAGGAGAGCTAAGTATTGTTGATGTCTTAACACAAAAGGATGATAGATAGGAGGGAGAACACCCAATAGCTTTTTTCTCAAGGACTCTTAGGGAGTACAAAACTAGATACAATTTTGTAGAGAAACAAGCGTATGATATGGTAAAAACCCTCAAGAAATTTAGGCATATGGTATCAGGAAGCAAAATTTTGATACTTGTAGCTCACCCAAGTGTCAGAGAATACATCATGGAGGGTGAAATTACTGAAAAAAGAGCTAACTAGATAACAAAGATCCTTGAATATGATGTAGAGGTCAAACCCACTAAGTTAGTCAGAGGTAGGGGTTTGTGCTAATATATGACTCAAGAGCTTGAAAAGATGATACCTAAAGATTTAGAAACAGAAAAGGAAATTGTATTGAGGATACAAGAGGTTGATTAGGAATCCTAGGTCACAAACAAGATTCATTTTATGAAATATGGGATTTACCCAAGGGAACTCCCTCAAAATAAGAGGAGATACTATAGGATGCAAGGAGTTAATTTTGTTTTAATTGAACAGGTTCTTTTCAAAAGAAATTCTAATGGCAAATTGTTAAGATGTGTAGAAAAGGATGAGGCTAAGAAAATACTACATGAAATGCATCATGGAGTATCAGGTGGTCATTTTTTTGTAAAGACCACAGCTATAAAGATAAGTGAGGTAGGCTATTTCTAACCTACTTTATTTATAGATTATTATCAACTAGTTAAAAAATGTCAATCTTGTCAATATTATTTGGGGATGAAAAGGAATGTAGCAATGCCCCTTAGTCCTATAATTGTGGATGAACCTTTTGTTCAATGGGGTCTTGACTTCATTGGAATGATAAATCTAGTGTCTAGTATGGGTCACAAATGGATCTTAACTACCATAGATTATTTCACCAGATGGATCGAGGCAGTGTCACTCAAAGAAGCAACAGAAAATGTGATCCTAGATTTTCTATGGAGTATCACTACTCACTTTGGGGCTCGTCGCACCATAATTTCAGATAATGCTAAAACATTTTTAGTGTCTAAAGTATCTAAATTTGCATTAAAGCATGGAATATATTATTTCTACGCTAATTTCACTTTCACATTCAAAAGATAGAAATGAGAAACTAAGAGATGGTCTAGGGTTAGAAGATACCCGGATATAGTCGTGCGCACCGAAATTAGACGTTGGAAGGTACTCCTCTTTGGCTATGGAGGAATGACACCTGTAAAGAAAAAGAGACTAAACATGAAAAAATGTTAGACGAAGAGATGGTGGGCTGTCAAGCAAATGCTTGATCCCTGAAGTACGAAGACTTTCTTAAGGGATATCAACCCACTAATAAAAAATAGAATATTTGACTGAAGTAGAAATAATGAAAGATAGAATGAAAGCAAATAAAAGACAAAAAGGAGAATGCATACCTGATATGCAACAAATTACTCTGCATAGTCACCGGTGTCAGTCTCTATGCCAGCGTCAGTCAAGGAAGGGAGTCAACGTTGGTTAAAGTGTCGATGTTGGTAGGGGTAATGATCGGCGTCGATCGGGGCAACAGTTTTGGACAGGGTCTGGTCGGGTCTGGACAAGGTCTTAGGATTTGTAGAAAGGTCAGATGTTTTTGTCTGAGGGTTCGGGAAGCCAATTTAGGAGTCAAAGGGATTATTTGGGGGTTTATGTGCAAGGGGTATGGGCAGAGTTACAGACTGTATATTCTGCAGAGGGTGGATAGAGGTGATACGGGTGGAAGTAAGGTCGGGGCTATAGTCTGAATCTAAATCTGGGTAATGATAGCAATTAAAAACAATAACCAAAGATCAGAATAAAAACATAGAACAAACGCTTACCTGTTACGCGCTGAAGATAAAAGTCAAAGACATGATTGATGTTGTCACTGTGTCATAGAAGTTCGATGTAGCAGACTTCCAGCAAGATGACTAAAGTAGAATACCTGTACCAGAGAGAGAATGTGAGAGATGGATTACAGATTGGTTGGATGTAAGAATTGGTTAATCATTCAAATGAAGAGGTTTGTTGATTGATACGAAGGAAGGTTCGATAACCAATCAAGAAATGGATTGGCAACCAAATGGATAATGGATAACAGATAACGGTTCCTGCGTTCGGGTTGAGAACGAAGTGTTAAAAATAGCTGACATCAGCAGGACTGCTGACGTAGGCCGATAAGTGACCGACATCAGCGATGTCGACCGGGTTATGACCATCGTCGATAGATGCAAAATGGGGACAAAGGCTATCTTTAGCTCTCTGCTCATTTTTACATGCTACCAGGGTCAAGGCTTGTGGGAAAATGGTCAACAAGGGTTAAATAGGCATGGAAAACTAAAATGGGGGTTAAGGGGAAGACGATAAGGGTTAGACAAATTACGATGTCTACATTTGCCCCTTTTTGTCTTGTTGGTTGTTCTAGATGAACTGCAAGACAAAAATAGGAGTTGGTTGCCCCAAGTGTGGGATAAGGTCGATTCCATCTTATTGGTTATTCTAGACAAATTACAAGACAAAAATAGGAGTTGGTTGCCCCAGGTGTGGGATAAGGTCGATTCCATCTTGTTGGTTGTTCAAGTGAACTGTAAGATAAAAATAGGAGGGTTGGTTGCCCCGATTATGGATGAGGTATTCCCCCTCAAAGCAAGAGTTGAGAGAAGGGAACCTGGAATCAGGTGATGATTTGACAAAGATTGGGTGAAAAAGGGGTGAAGATAGAGTGAGAACGCTGCAAAAGTTGTGATTACGTGTACACCACTTCACGAGGATGGTCAGGTCAAATTGTCGCAGGTCGAGGGTCGAGGAGTGTCAAAATTGAAATAACTGGGCCCCAACATTTACTCATCTACTGATTGGGTTATTCAATCTAAGCTGAAGCTCCAATGGTCATCATGTTCCAGGTATCTCAGGCTCAGGAAGTGCTCTCGAAAACATGAAAATGTCACAAGTAGTGGGGATCAACCGGCTTGTGATCTTATACTTGTGAAGGTCAAAAGTGTGCGCACAATTTTACTAACCAATCATGAGGTAGCATATATGCAAAAACAACCAAGGAAAAATCACTTTGGAAGTAGTCACGGTTAGAGGAGATGGTCATGATCTCTAAGCTCTGGTGGTCGATGGATGGAAGCAAAAGTGATCTCAAGTGTGCCCCAGGGGGCCAAAATGACTTGTACTGGAGGGCTGACTGATTAAGGGCATGATTTTGGGGTAACATGATGAAAAAGGAGGTTTGAACATTGCCGACATCGGTGATAAAACTGATGTCAGCAGGAAAGAGGCTGACATCAGTGATATAGGGCACGATGATGCCGATGTCGATAGCCTACCAAATCTGACAAAACCAGATTGGTGGTCGACCAAAAGTCATTTGTGATTTGGTTGACTGAGAGAAATGAGCTCTGGAGCCAAGTGAGTGAAAGTGACACTAGGTTGACCGAGGAGTAGTGTGAGGTGTCAAAGAAGCATTGATGGAGAGAGAGAGATGCGTGGAGAGAAATTAGAGGTTGCATAGACATGTGTGGGCTAGGAGAAGCTTGACATAGAAGTGATGGTAGAGGGCAGTAGAGGACCCACAGGAGGTCCACCACTAGTGGCACCCATCGTGCCACCATGCTGGCGATGCTGAGATGAGGTAGGAGGGTCTCTAAGCCCTATTTAGTTAGATATTTGTTTTTATTTGTTTTTTGAAATTTTTGTGAATTTAGGTAGAAATTGAGGGGGGAGGGTAACTAAGAAGGTGGGGGAGGGATCTAGGATAGGTTAGGAGTTATTGAGAGGGTTTTGGGGGGGGGTTGGGGGGTAGAAATGGGGAAGCCCTAAATTTAGGGCTCGCCCCATTCGGCCCTAGGGCTGAACCAGTCATCGATGTCGGTGTGTTCGTCAGTGTCAGCCGACCAGCGATTGGCGTCAGTCACTAACATGCCAACGTTAGTCACTAAGTGACCGACGTCGGTTAGGTGAGTGCAGTCACTGGCACGCTAACCGATGTTAGTGGCTGCCTGATCAAAAGAGGGATGAAAAATGGTCAAGTTGAGGGGTCGAAGCTACACCAAGGGCTTCCCAGAAGTCAGGTCAAGCATAGATGGTCAAATAGGTTGGTCAAAATAAAAAGAGGAGGGAAATTTTTAACATGAGATTGACTTGGGTGGACGGAGTGGTCAGGGATATTAACCACTACTGAGGGGTACTAGAGGTCCTGATCCCTGCAGATATCATCTGGAGACCATATCTAATGTATCTAGCATTCAGAGATCAGGGAGAGCAATTGGTCAGGACTCAGAGCATACGATGGGTCAGAGGTAGGCGAGCTGGTGAGCTCGAGAGGATCCCAATAGAGAGAGTGTGGCCCCAGTATGGGCTGTCACAAGATGTACCTCTTGCATTCCCGTAGTACAAGCGAGATGATATAGAGGTGCTACTCCCACTGCCAGAGGAGATAGAGGGGCCAAATTTTGAGGAGTTATTGACAAGACCTGGGATAGCTGACCCAAGATGTTTAGAGGCCTACTCGACATGGTGGGTAGGTCAGTATATAGGGGTACAAGTAGGACCACAGATTGATCTATAGGTAGTGGTCAGGGAGCAGGATGTGGCCCGATAGGAGAGAGATGTTGCCATCCAAGAGAGGGATGTAGCATAAGGATGAGTGACCATTTTAGAGAGTCAGGTCACAGGTTTGTAGGGGGAGATGGCAAGGTTGACAGGTCGAGTGGCTGCTTTGACAGGGTAGATCACTTTTTTGTAGAGTCAATTAGTCGTAGCCCAAGCACAAGCATCGGCAAGACAGGGCTTGAGAGGACAGGGCTCAATGCAGTATCCACCTTAATAGCTAGCTCAGTAGCCCACACAGTCAGTGTCAGTGTAGCTAGAGTTTTCACAGTCGCAGGGTTTAGTGCAGGGCATGGCAGCAGGTCTGATGGGTCCACCGCAGATTGTATCTCTAGTTAGATATAGTGATGCACTGGATGAGATCGTGTATTATGAGAGGGCCATTAGGGGGTTCCCTCAGATATAGTGATACTCTGAGATGAGGGCAGAGCAGAGTAGACAGAGATTTATGTCTTGAGCAATGGCTTCTGGGTCTCGCAGATGACATAGATCAGAGGGGGGAGAGGATACATCATCTTCTTGGCCACTGCCACCACCACCATAGCCACAGCCTTGAGAGCAGATTATGATTTTTATTTTTGATGTATATACCAGCCTACGAGCCGTTGATGTGAGATGTATGAGAGAGAGACAGAGGCATAGATTATGCGATTGTATAAAGCATTGTTATATATATATATATATGATGTGATTTTGATCATGGATGTGTTATGAAAAATGTTATGGATGCATTTATATATTATTTTGATTTGATATATGTTTTGATATTATGTTTAGGATTATGATGCTGAGATTATGGTGTTTATATGATGATGGATGTATGATTAGGATTAATGATTAATGATATGGATGAAAATGATTAATGTTAATGATTATGAAAATATGTGATTGTTTGTGATGTGATTGGTAGGTGATGAAAGAACGTGATGGAAGAAATGCGATGAAGGAATGGCCGAGCTAACCCCAGAAGACCCCATGTCAACTGAGTGCTGCCTATATAGCCCCTGTCATTAGGGCCTCAGGCCAATGTAGTTCTGCCTTCTAGGGAGGAAGGGCCAAAGGGATGGAATTGGTCTTGGTTGAGGGCAAGGTCATGGTCAAAAGGAGGAAAGAAGGTTTGTCCATCAGAGAGATGAACAAATGAAGGTGGTTGAGCTAACCCCAGAAGATATCATATCATCTGAGTGCTGCCTACATAGCCCTCGTGTGAAGGGCCTCAGACCAATGTAGTTCAAAACTAGGAGTCTGAGTGGTAGATAGGTGGTGAAAGTGGTCGATAGACTGGTCTTGGTCAAGGTCGAAATGATGAGGAGAAAAAAGATGTTACAGCCTTTTCCAAATGGTGTATTTTATAACATTGGTGATGTGGTCTTTCATCCCTAGCAATTTTCCATAGTCGTGATGGACGTATGCTAAAAATGAATTGAGGTCTATTTATGCTTCAGCAAGTATTGGTTTATGCTTAACATAAATTGCATTTGGTCGATAGTTTCCATGTGTATTGGTGTCCATAGAAACTAGTGTGAATAGGTTATGATGATGTGATAGGTCTAAAAATGTTGGGTTGGCTTGGTTGGGTTTGACAAGTGATGAAGTTGAATGTGACCAAAGTGTAGAAAAAGTGAAAGGCATATTGCTCTTTCATTGACAAGGACTAGAAATAACAGCATAGATAGGGGTTATTAGAACCAAGAGCCCCATTCATGCATGACGTCGTTGACCATATGTTGTGTTAGAGTGGTAATCAAATCATTTTAACATTAAAGTGAGCTCAAAGTCCCTTGAGCAGGTGATAGGAGGAGGATAGGGTAACCTGTTTTAGAGCAGAGATAACTTTGCCCCTTTTATAGGAGACCCTGAGACAACTACAAGCCAAGTCCATGATTTTTTTTTTTTTTTTGGCGTAGACTGATCAATGAGGGAAGTCTACATAGAGATGTCATTTGCTTGGTGGTCATTTGTGAAGCTTATCAATGCGATAAGCTGCTAAGAAAGATTATTGTTGGTAGCAAGAGTTAATCATAGCCATCCTTCGAGGGAGTGGTCTATATTTTGCTTTATATGTAAGGGCTTTGAATAGCTGTCCTTCGAGGGAGTAGTCTATTGGCTACAGCAATGATAGTACAACTATCCTTTGAGGGAGCAGTCTGCCTTTTGATGCAATTTGGTGACCTTGGATATTTTTGACATCTTGATTTGTTTTGACAAAAATGTGAGTCATGGACCAGACTATAGAAGGTCAAGGGTTCCCTTTTATTAGGATAAAGCATCCATACTGTATAAAAGGGGTATATAGGATTTGTTAAGGGGAGTAGGGTTGAAAGGAATGAGGACTAAGAGGATGGGGATTGCTCAAGGGATGAGCTCAAGATAAATGTCAAGTGGATGAGTACTCGACTAACAGTAGAATAGTCGCAGATGCAACGCATTAAGAGGCTCAGGTTCTAGTCGTTCATCGAGAGAAGACAAACGATACGTCCCTGATCCATACTTGTGCATGATAATGAAAGGTCTGAGCCAATTAGGGGCAAACTTGCCTCATTTACTTCACTCCATATTGGTCACGTGTTGATTCTCTTTGAGGATGAGGTCTCTGATATTGAAATCTCATTCTCACAGATTTTTGTCATAGGCTCGCTTGATGCGATGTTGATATGCATGGAGATGGTTGAGGGCAGCAAGATGACACTCGTCAAGTAACTCAAGTTGAGCTAAGAGATCTTGATGAAAGTCATCATTAGAAAGAATGTCATGCAAAGAGATGCGGAGAGACGGGATCTGTACTTCAAGAGGTAGGACAGCCTCTATTTTGTATATGAGAGAGAAAGGGGTAGCACCCGTGGACGTTTGAATGCTAGTGCGCTAGGCCCACAAAGTGAAGGAAATGTGAATATGCCAATCCCTTCCAGTGTCATTGACTACCTTCATGAGAATTTTAGTCAAGATTTTGTTGGAAGCCTCAGCCTGCCCATTTGCTTGTGGGTAGTAAGCGAAGAGAAACTGAGCTTGATGCCAAATGAGTCACAGAGTTTTTGGACAGTCTTGTTTTTGAAGGACTTGCCATTGTCGGTGATGATTTTATGAGGGACACCAAAGCGGCAAATGATGTGGCTATTGATGAAGTCGACAATCTTGTCAGCTTTTGTGGAGATGAGAGGAATGGCTTCCACCCACTTGGTGAAATACTCGGTGGCAGTGATGATGGATTGATGATGAAGAGACAAATGAGGGTTAATCTCACCAATGAGATCTATGCCCCACTGAGAAAAAGGCCAAAAATCCTAAGCAACTTGTAAGGTGTGACTAGGAAGATGAATCAAGTTAGAGTGTTGCTAACACTTGATGCAACATCGAACATAGTCGCTACAGTTTTGATGAAGGGTGGGCCAATAATAGCCCATATGAAGGATGCGCTTGGCAACCGAATTCCCACTGAAATGTCTACCACAAATCCCATCGTGGACTTGCTTAATGGCCTGAGATGCTTTAGTGGAGGTGAGATAGCGAAGAAGGAGGCCGTCGAAGCCTCGCTTATAGAGAAGACCCCCTAGCATGGTATAGCGAGTAGTACGCTTGATAAAAGTTCATCGCGCATTGTTAGAGAGGTTGGGAGGAATGATAGACAAAGATAAGAAGTCCACAAGTTGCTTATACCAAACATCTCATGGGCTAGAGTCTATGGTGTTGACATGATTAATGTTAGGAGAGATATAGGAAGGCAACATCACATGATGCACCGTGACAAAAAGTCTGGATGCAGATGAGGAAGATGGGATATGCAAAGCGAGAGAAGCCATGGTGTCAGAAAACTTATTCTTGGATCGAGGAACAGTCTGCAAGAGGTAATGGTCAAAAGATGCAAGGAGAATGTCAGCACAGTTTTTGTACCTTTGCAAAATTTCATTTTTATAGAGGTATGAACCATTGACCTGATTGATGACAAGCTGCGAGTCACTGAAGATGTTGATGGACTTGATGTTAAGAGAGAGGGCGGTCTGAAGTCCCAAAATTAAGGCCTCGTATTCAGCCATATTATTGGTATAATTAAAGTCGAGCTTAAAAGACAAAGGCATGGGCTCACCATCGAGTGGGATGAGAATGACTCCTGTACCCCCACCAAGTTGACATTTGGAGCTGTCAAAGAACATGGTCATTTGGTAGACAGTGTCATTGGTGGAAAGCGCAGCGATAGACTCGTTAGGAAATTCACACTGCAAAGGTTGATTGTTGGGAAGAGGGGCATCTGCCAGTTGATCAGCGATGATTTGCCCCTTGATAGATTTCTACTGGATGAATTCGAGGTTAAACTCAGCAAGCAGCATGAGCCACCGAGCCATACGTTGATGTTGATATGGCTTGGAGTGCATAAACTTAAGAGGGTCAGTTTGAGTGATGACAAAGGTTTTATGGTTAAAAAGATAGTGGCAGAGCTTGGTAGCAGCAAAGACTAATGCCAAACAGAGTTTCTTGGTATGAGTATACCGAGTTTCATAGTCGACCAATGTTTGGCTGATATAGTAGACCACTTGCTCATGGTGATGCTCGTCTCAGTGCGCGATCATGGCACCTAATGAATGGTTGGTGACAGAGATATAAAGGTAGAAGGGTTGATCATCTTTAGGTGGAATGAGGACTAGTGGAGAGACCAGATAGCATTTAAGGGCTTCAAAAGCCTCTTGAAAGTCCTTATCCCATGTAAAAGAGATGTCCTTCTTAAGGAGATGATGAAAAGGTTGGCAACGGTCAGAAAGCTGTGAGATGAAACGGCGAATGGACTAGAGCTTCCCTTGTAGACTGTGAAGCTGCTTGAGATTGGTCGGGGGCGGCATCTCGAGGATAGCGTGGATCTTGGTGGGATCTATCTCGATGCCATGAAAAGAAATGATAAAGGTGAGAAGTTTGTCAGAGAGGACCCCAAAGACACATTTCTTGGGGTTAAGGTAGACATTATATTGAAGAAGGTGAGAGAAGATGATTTTGAGAATGGTCAAATGGTCACGACGAAGCTTGGACTTGCTGAGAAGGTCGTCCACATAGTCCTCCATGATTTTATGGAAGAGATCATGGAAAATGTAGGTCATGGCATGCTGATATGTGGCGCCTGCATTCTTTAAGCTGAAAGGCATGACTCGATAGTAGAAAGTCCCCCATGGGGTAATGAAAGTGGTCTTGTGCTGATCTTTTAGAGTAATCAGGATTTGATTGTATCTTGAAAACCTATCCATGAGAGATAACATCTCATGGCTAGCCATGAGATCAACAAGCTGCTCAATGTTAGGAAGAGGAAAGTCATCTTTGGGACAGGCTAGGTTAAGGTCGTGATAGTCTGTGCAGATCTAGATCCCCCCAATCACCTTGGTGACTGGGATGATGTTAGAGACCCACTACGAATAATCGATGGGCTGGATGAAGGAGATAGAAAGGAGGCACTGAAGCTCCTCTTTGACAAGGAGGGCAATGCGAGGATGCATCTTTTGAAGCTTTTGCCTAACAGGCTTAGCCTCTAGTTTAGTGACAATGTTATGGGTAGCGATGGTGGGGTGAATGCCAGGCATGTCACGGTAGGTCCAGGCAAAGGCCTTGCTATGGTCTGAGAGAAATTGGGTATAGTCAAGCTGCTCCTGAGCATCTAAAGATTGTCCAATCTTTAAGACATGAGGAACATCAGAAGAAGGGAGGTTGATGTCAATGGTTGATTCATTTAACATAACTTGGGTCTTAGAAGGGAGAGAGCGCTGGATGAAAGAGTCATTGTGCCCATGTAGGAAAGAATGGCATCATCGTCAATGCAGTGGACAGTGTGAATGGTTGCCGACTCATCTTCTACCATGCTGCGAAAAATGAGAGGGAGAGACCTAGACACCCCATTGAGCTGATAAGTCAAGGGTTCCAGGCGGATGGTGTTTATGGAAAAAAACTAGGAGGGATGGAAACCACTGACTCCATAGGTGAAGGAGGAGGAATGGGTGAGCCTAGAAGAGATTGGTCAATGGTTGGTTTAAGACAAAGGTTTGTAGGGGTCTGAGTGGGGTCGTGATATCCTAGGTCATACCATTTCTTGGCATCGTCATCGTTGAGCAGTTTGATGGGCTAATGGGAGCCCTGCTCATAGCGTCTGAAGCCAAAACCCTTCCATGCACACCTGTAAAGGTAAATGTGTGCAAAGGTGAGGTTGTCAAGAAACAAGAATTCTGATGTGAAAGGTTGAGGTGAAGAAAGAGGATTGCAATCAGTAGGAGCTTGATCAAGCCCCCCATAGACAAGGTTGGTTCGAAGGTGAGGAGGACCATAAGGCACAATCATCCCGATCCAATGGTCGTAACTAGGGCTGTGATGAAGGCGTCCATACTCTTGTGGAGTTTGGAACATGTCTAAGGCCAGCAAGTGATATTCCCCCAATGAAAGTCTTTGGAAGATGTCTTCCATGGGATCTGTAGTCATCGCTTGAAGGGGATGTGTGAGGGCGACCACCGGTTGCAAACTGGTTGAAGCTTCCACAGATGGAGGTGGTGCCGGGGTTGATGGCTTGATAGGAATGAGAATGTCATTTAGATAGTAGGTGGTGTTACAAGTTTTGAAGGGTGAAGGGTCAGCAGGAATGGTATGGACTTGCCCATTGTGCTCAAATTTCACACAACGGTGTAGGGTGGAGGGGACATAGGCCATGGCACAGATCCATGGTCGGCCTAGCAAGATGTTGTATTGAAACTCTCCTTCGATGATATAGAAGAGCTCCAGGACTGTGCATGGACCAATGTGAATGTGAAGGATGACTGTGCCAATGGTCGTGGTAGTGGTGTCATTAAAGGAATGCAAGATTGCATCAGTTTTGGAGACACAATTCTTGGGAAGAGCCAATTGTTCAAAGGCATGGGTGGAGATAATGTTGATGTTGGCACCTCTGTCGATCATAATGTGTTTAATGCGTGTCTGTTCAACATAGGCAGTGATGAAGAGGGCAGCATCCTGATCTTTTGTGTTGGATGTGGGAATCTCAGAATCGTTGAATGTGATGGAGGTAACAGGGGCTAAAGAGTGGACAAGGGCAGCAAGTGGCTGGGGGTCCTCGGGTTGAACCTCTATTACCTGTAGGGCTCTGATGAGGGCTTGATGATGTTGGGGTGAGGTTTGGATGAGGTCATAAAGGGACATCTTCACAGGCATCTGGTGAAGCTGTTTCAACATAGAGTCATGAATTGCCCCTAAAGAGGAAGAAGAAGAGGGTTGAGGTGCGCCAAGGATAGAAATCTTAGGCTTGGGTGGTTGAGGTGGCTGGATGAAAGGGTAGGTCCAAGGAATGGCAAATTTTTCCTTTGCCTTGTCCTTTTGTGACCTGGTGGTTATGTGAATGGCATTGATTTCAAAGATAGGGGTGAAGGAGATGAAGGGGTCATGGTCAGCTGATGAGATGTTGATGGGTCTGAAGAGGTCGAAGGGTTATGAGAAGGAGTCAGGGGTCGGTCGAGAGTGTCCTCAAATAGAAGAGTGTCTTTCTCCAGATAGTGGTGAATGACGGTCTTGAAGGCACAACAAGTCTCGGTATCGTGTCCTGGCGTACGATGATATAAGCAAATCTTTGTGTCATCAAACCAGGAGGGCTTAGACCTGAGAGGTTGGAAAGGCCTGATGGAAAAAAGGGTTATGATGGAAGTCTACAAAATTCAATGCAAGATCAAAGAGTATGAGCCCACTAAAGGGTCCGTGCTCGTCGATGTGTGTGATACTGGTGACTTTTGCTTGGGCAGAGTTGGAGGAGGCTTCCGTACCATCTTTTGGATTGATGGTGTGGGGACAGGTGGAGACGGTACTTTCTTCATGAGAGGTACCACCTTTTTGGGAGAGGGTAGGCTAGCGATAGGCAAAGGAAGCAAAAGAGGCAACTGGTTTTGATTAAAAGTCAGAGTGGGAAGGACTTTGGTCAGGGTCGAAGGATGGGGGCCCAAAATGGAGGGCAATGATGACGAAGGAGGAGGCATTCACCTCTGTGGTTTAGCAGTCTTCTATGACTTGGGTTGAAGACTACTATTGGTCAAGGTCTGGTCTAGGTCCACCTTCACTTGCAGATGAGTGAGGTTGGAGACAGGGCGAACGTCAAGTGACTTGATAGGTTTAGATGGGGTAGATGCAGGTTTTGGTTTTGATGGGGTCAGTTGAGGCTTAGAAATGGGAGTCTGGTTTTTGTTAAAGGTCTTTGGAGATTTTGCCATGGGAGGATTAGCTACATGAGACGAGAGGGCATGGCATGTTGAAGAGCTATGAGATGCTCCTACAATCCCTGATGCTCCACTTTCCTAGAAGGGAGAAGTTTGAGTTTCTCCACTAGTAGAGAAAATGGCTGAGAAGATGTGGGATGAGGTTTGGGTTCTTGAGAAGATGTGGATGGTTGTGGGGTTGAAGATGAGACTGGTGTAGTGGTCTCAGATCCAAGGCATGATGGAGTCGTGACAGGTTCGTCTATGGTTGGAGACGAAGGAGAGGTAGGTTCTTCCCTGGGTGGAGAAGAAACTGGAGAATGAGGCTCCTCAAGTGGGTAAAGAGCAGGGATGATTGTGCCCTCCACTTGCAAATGAGTAGGAAGGGTTAGGTCCTCCATGGGTAGTAGGAAGGAGGATGGTGAAACTGGCAGTGCTGGTAAGGTTGAGGCATCCTCCAAGATGAGAGAGGTTGACAGAGAACTAACTAGAGAAAGAGGTTCGTCCACATGTGATGGACTGATGGATGGACTCACCTCTTGAGGTTGGTTGGAAATGAAGGGTGAGACCGTATTGACTGTTCGTATATTGTGTTCATGAATGTTGTCAGTCAAGGTCTAGATATTGTTCTGAGTTGGTGGATGATTGGGGAATGGTGGCTTAAAGATGTCGATGCCCTGATTAGGTGGTGCATTGGGATTGTCGAGGATGAGGTCACCCTTTTCTAGCATGTCTTGGATGATGTTTTTAAGGGTTTTACAGTTGCTTGTGTCATGTCCTTTAACATGGTGGTAGTTACAGAAGTCATTTTCCCTATACCACGCAGGGATGGCGTGTGAGGGATCAAATTGTGGAGGTGGTCAGATCTGGGGGAGATTGAGGACCCCTTGTTTGACGAGTTTTTCCAACACAGACACGTATGATTCTTTGAGTGGAGTATACTATCACTGTATGTATCTCTGCTGAAATTGGCAGGTGGCACTTTGAGATGTGGATGGCTCAGGTTGATTAGTTAAAGGCGAAGAGGAGGAAGATCTAACGACCATAGCGTTTGCTGAAGCTTTAGATTTAGGATTAGATGAGGAAGGCTTAGAAGAGGGGTCATTGGTCTTGGAGTTGGGATTCTTTCTCTGCAACTTGACTTTATTCTCCTCGACGGCACGTAACTCAAGTTTACGGGCCATCATGAAGGCTTTGTCAAAAGTACGAAAGGTCTGAACCCTCAAGGTGGAAGAAATATGTCTGGCGCAGGCTTGGGAAAAAAGTTCAATAAGCTCAGGTTGGGGTAAATAAAAGGAGAGTTGATTAATAAGGCCCCTCCATCGAGCAACAAAATCAGTAATGGATTCATCCTTGAATTGGCAGATAGAATAGAGGTCTATGATTGAGACCTTCTTGGTGATGTTGATAGAGAAATGATCGAGGAAGAGCTGGGCCAGCTGAGTGAACGTGAAGAGGGAATGGCTGGTAAGAGAGCTGTACCAGTCAAGCGTAGCACCTGAGAGAGACATAGGAAACATGCATAAAAGTAATGCATCATCGTGGGTGATAAGGTAATAGGCATGTTTGAATGCCTGTAAGTGCTGTTGTGGGTCTTCCTTGCTTTGAAAATGAGAAAACTTAGGAAGTTCCCACTAGCTGGGATATGGTCAGATCGGGACAAAAGGATGGATGGGCTCGTTGCAAATTTGTTCATATGAGAGAGTATTGTGTGAGCCGAAAATGGAGGTCTCTAGGCTAGACATCTTTTCCATCAGCATTTTGATGATATCTACTGATGAATTGGTAGGTGGAGTGCCCCCTAGATTATAAGGCACTTGAAAGAGGCTAGAAGAGGCATACGACGTAGTCGGTTGTACCAGTAAGGGCATAATGTACGGATGACTAGTCGTAGGGATAGAAGAGAAGACTAAGGATGGTTGGGTAGAAGGCACGGCTAGGCTCGATGTTGCCACGGGGGGTTAGTTAGTGGTAACATGGGCCAATGGATAGGTAGCCACCCTGGTGTTGATAGGGGCCAGAGTAGGCAGAATAGAGATGACCAGATTCTGAAAGGGGGTAGAAAGTGGTTGAGTGGGCTGAGGTTGATAGGGGGCTAAAACCCTGATGGAAGTGGGCCCAAAGATGGAGGGAGAGGCCACACTTGGATGGTTGGTCAAAGGCTGGTCATTGGTCAAGGCAATAGCCTGGGTGTCAAAAGGTTGAACTACGAATGCTGTTGATACGGTCGCAGTTTCGAGAAGAGAGGTCGGCATTCCATAGATTGGATTGCCCAAGGAGTCTCGCGTTCAGCTATTCACGAGATAGTGCTGCAAGGCTTTGACGTTGAGGTCTAAGAATCATGAAAAATCTTGGTCCCCTTCTGGGACAATAGGCGTCTACATCAGGGATGGTCTAGTAGGAGTTCTTTCAGTCTCTAAGTGGAACTCCATTATAGGACTGGTTATGGATGGGGTAGACGGAAGCGGGTGATGCCTCGCGTGATCGACTAGAGCCTTGGCTTGACTATGAGTTAGAACCATTCAAGGTAAGAAATAACATCCTCACAAGCTCAAGCAAGTGAATAAGAACATAAAAGATGAAGAACACAAGCAGATCCTAAAACCCTAGGAGTAGATTATTAGGATTATAGTGGCTTATGCCTTAGAATGTGTGTAGAGGAAGATTGGCTTTTGAGTTGGGTCCTAGAAGAAGTAGTCTATGGATGGTTTTGGGTTAGTTATGGTGCTCAAAAAGTCTGTGTTAGGTTTCGTACAAGGCCTGGTGCTAAGGAGCAAGCTCCCCTCACTTCACAAGTCCAGTGATAAGCTGGGCCCGCTTAGCCAAAATATACTTCCCCTAGAGATTAGACTCTATCAGAGAACAGAGTGGGCTTTCCCCTTGGTGATGAAATCCAAGTAGGATCACTGGGACAGGTAAGGTATCTGCTGGGGGATGAAATCCTAGTCGGGCCTTGTCTCAGGTAAGTTAAGATGTTTGTTTTGTGTAAGTGGTTTGGTCGTGTAACATCAAGTGGACTAGATTAATTCAATATGCGCTTATTAGTTACTAAGTGTGGTCTAAGAAATGCAAGCAAACAGAAATGAAAGTGCAACGTGTTTTAAGCCCAAGTCAAAATGTTTGTTCGTATGAAGACGAATGGAGAAAGAGTCGAAGAATATGAGTTTTGACTAGTCTAGAAGTGCAAGAAAGAAAAGAGAAGTTCTTTTTATTCCTGCTTATGATGTCGTTTAAAAGAGATGAAAGAGGTGAAAAGGAAGGAACCTAATGCACCTATATGAATGAAAGAAATAAAGAACCCAAGGAAGGCCCTAGGGTCCCATCAGGCGTGCCAAAATGTTTCTATGCTAATTTCGCTTTCACATTCAAAAGATAGAAATGAGAAACTAAGAGATGGTCTAGGGTTAGAAGATACCCGGATATAGTCGTGCGCACCGAAATCAGACGTTGGAAGGTACTCCTCTTTGGCTATGGAGGAATGACACCTGTGAAGAAAAAGAGACTAAACACAAAAAAATGTTAGACGAAGAGACGGTGGGTTGTCAAGTAAACACTTGATCCCTAAAGTACGAAGACTTCCTTAAGGGATATCAACCCACTAATAAAAAATAGAATATTTGACTAAATTAGAAATAATGAAAGACAAAATGAAAGCAAATAAAAGACAAAAAGCAAAATGCGTACCTGATATGCAGCAAACTACTCTGCACAGTCATCGGTGTCAGTCTCTATGCTGGCGTCAGTCAGGGAAGGGAGCCGACGTCGGTTAAAGTGCTAACGTCGGTAGGGGTAATGACCAACGTCGGTCGGGGCAATAGTTTTGGACAAGGTCTGGTCGGGTTTGGACAAGGTCTTAAGATTTGCAAAAAGGTCAGATGTTTTTGTCTGAGGGTTCGAGAAGCCGGTTTAGGAGTCAGAGGGATTGTTTGGGGGTTTATGTGCAAGGGGTATGGGCAGAGTTATAGACTATATATTCTACAGAGGGTGGATAGAGGTGATACGGGTGGAAGTAAGGTTGGGGCTATAGTCTGAATCTAAATCTAGGTAATGATAGCAATTAAAAACAATAACTAAAGATCAGAATAAAAACACAAAATAAATGCTTACCTGTTACGTGCTGAAGATAAAAGTCAGAGACATGATTGATGTTTTCGCTGTGTCGCAGAAGTTTGATGTAGCAGACTTCCAGCAAGATGACTGAAGTAGAATACTTGTACCAGAGAGAGAATGTGAGAGATTGATTACAGATTGGTTGGATGCAAGAATTGGTTTATCGTTTGAATGAAGAGGTTTGTTGATTGATATGAAGGAAGGTCTGATAACCGATCGAGAAATGGATTGGCAACTGAATGGATAACGGATAATGGATAACGGTTCCTATGTTTGGGTCGAGAACGCAGTGTTAAAGATAATCGATGTTAGCAGGACTGCCGACGTCGGCCAATAAGTGACCGATGTCGGTGACGTCGGCTGGGTTATGACCATCGTCGACAGATGCAGAATGGGGACAAAGGCTAACTTTAGCTCTCTACTCATTTTTACATGCTGGCAGGGTCAAGGCTTGTGAGAAAATGGTTGACAAGGGTTAAATAGGCATGGAAAACTAAAATGGGGGTTAAGGGGAAGATGATAAGGGTTAGACACAATTACAGTGTCTACATATATCTGAAAACTTCCTCGAATTATTACCTTTAGGGTAATGGTTTGGCAGAATCAACTAACAAAAACCTGATTAGACTCACCAAAAGAATAAGGGTTGATCATCACAAAGAGTGGCATAAACTACTTAATTTAACACTATGGGTTGATAGAATCATGCCTAAATAGGTGATCAAAATGTCCCCATATGAATTGGCATATGAAAAATCTTCTGTAATACCCCTAAGCTTGGAGATTCTTGCTCTCCAGTTGATCAAACAAATTGAAATTGAGGAAAATGGCCCCAGGCAGGTCAGACTTGCAGAACTTTTGAAAGTTCAAGAAAACATAGATGCAGCCCATGATTCATTGGTAAAGCATCAAAAAATAATTAAAGACTATTTTGATAAAAGGACTTCAAATCCCCATTTTGAAATAGGCTCGATTGTTTTGAAATGGGATGCAAAAGCCGCCAAGCCGGGTCAACACACTAAATTTGAAGCATTATGGACTAGCCCTTATAAAATTCATGTGTGTAAATAGAAAAAATCATTTGAGCTAGAAACAATAGAAGGTGAACCTAAAGATATTCCTATGAATGGAATCTATTTGAAACATTTTAGTTAGGTTGTGTCCCATTATAGTTAGATAGTTTCCCTTTCTTAGTTGCTTTGTTTTCCCATTTTGCTTTCCCGCTCTTCTTTTAAATAAGTGTTCTTTGAAAACGTATCCATAGCTTAGAGCCTTTTTCAAAAATTTCAAAATTCTTGACACATTAAATATCCCACAAATCTTTAAAATTCCCTAAGGTACCTTGCACAGCCACTTGCATAACATGTCTATCTCACTGTCCCATGAAGACTTAGTAAGATTTGCTAATGGTTATCTAAGTTTAATGCCATTTTGAGACTTGATGGGTCAATAAATACCTCATAGCAAGAGTTAAATCTTACAGTATCTCAAACATTCCTACATTTATGAGAAAATTACTACTATTTGCATTTTTAGTTCCTGGTAAACTTGCTTAAGTGAAAGTGTTTTCTATTTTGCAAAAGTTCATACCAGTTATCATAGAATAGATATAGATATGGAGGGAGCACAGTCTTTGAAACAAGGAGCTATGATTTATAAATCCCTTGATAATTTTCTTACGAGCAAATCATATGCTTTAGCCCCCTTGCAATCATTAAAGACCTACCCATGGACCAGAGTCCCTGAAGTTGGTCAAGCAAGTGACCCAGCAAAGATAAAAGATTATGTAGATGGAGTCATGGATCCAATTCTTCAAAGAACTAGTAGAAAAACTCTTAGAGAAGGAGCACATCAAAGGTGTCTTCAGAGGGCCAAGGTGGGACAATATGAGACATTTGAAATGAGGATATGGACTTCACAACTGAAACAATTCATTCTCCCAAGTGTGCATCCATGCCCTAATTTGGTTGAAATATGCACCAACTTGTTCCATGCACCCTCAAACACCATACAACAAGGTCCATTCATAGTGTAGATTACACCGAAGGCTATCAGAGAAATGTTGGCCCTATATCATGATAAGACAACTATGTTTCCCACTATTGCTAAAATGCAAAAAATGTGGGCAAACATCAATACTCAGTTGAGGTTCTTAAGATCTGAATTGCATTTGGGAGATGATGATACTACTATGCCAACACTGCCTACAACAAGAGCACAATTTGCACAAGCTAGCCAAGATGCACTTTCTATGATGGCTTTCATTTTTGGAATGAAAGATGATTATCCTCTTTAGGTTGAAAACTATTGACAAGACTCATGAGTATCAGCTTGATTTCTCTGAGCAGATTGCATATTCCATGGTGGAACAACTTGCCCAATTCAAATCAAAAGGAGTTTTTAGGTACTCTTCTTATTTGTTTCACCTTATGTTGTATTAGAACTTTAGCATCTTTTCCCAACATATGCATCTTAATATGTATGATCCAAGTTTCAGTCTACAAAGGACCACTCCTGTGTCTACATGGACACATATTTTGTCAAAAACTAGTGATCCATATGAATTCTAGGAACTATTTGTTACCCCTACTTTTTGTCACCTAAAACCAAAACCAATTATAAATAGACTATTTCCAAGTGTTTCAAACCTTATGGCCAATTTCCCAATTCCTTGTGATTTCTCTTTTGGATCCCACCATACAATTATTAGAGTTCATGGTTTTTATGGGGAACCAGTATTGCTACCTAAGATTTTGAGTCTTAGGTTAGCATTCTTAGAGGTCACTAGGTAGGTGTCTATAGTAGATAGTGAATATGGCTCTAGGAAGAGGAAGAGGAAAATGTACGACCTCCCATGGATGACAAACAACATGACACTAGAGGCCAGAGATGTTGAAATTGTGTTGCTTAGAAAGCTAGCCTTCCTGGGTTTCCTGCTAATCAAAGATAAATGGGTATATGACCCAAATGGTTTCATATCTTCATGGATTAGGACTAATAGGGTTACTACTATAATTACACATTAGGGTTGCCCCTTTTGGGAAAACAAGAAAAATCCTAGAGAGGATATTCCTAGGTTTTATGTTGAATTAATAGATTTGCCCCTTCAACAAAATAGACCATGGGAAACTTTTTATGTTAAGTATGGGGATTTTGATCCTAAAATCAGAATGACTTCTGGCTTAAGAAGGGAAATAAAGAATAAAGACTGGGACGCTGAGAAAATAAAAGCCTATTGGAAATATAGGCAAGAAATTTGTCAGATAACTCACTCTTTTGGGAATGTGGACTTGAATGAGAAATGGGAGGAACTCTGGGATGAGTGCCATCTATCCCCTATATCTAGCCCTGACACAAGAATTTATCAACACAAGGTGTAGAGCTGGAAGCTAGAGCAGGATCTAGCCAAGAATCATAGGCCCCATGGCAAACTACAACTTTAGTCACTGTGACTGTTTGGCCCCAATCTCTTAGCATCATGGAAAAATAAAAGAGTGTGGTATCTTCACCACCAAAATCTTCCTCATCAGTGTCAGTCCTTGAGGTTCCCAGTTCTCCATAAGCACCACTAGTAGTAGTGTTATATATTGAAGAGAAGGGAGCACATCCAGAAGAAGAAACACCAAGAAGAAAGAGGTTGAGGTTCCAACTGGATTTAGAAGAGAGGGTAGAACCTCACAACATCAATCATAGAGTACTATAGTTGCTCCTCAAGTAAGTATTGTTTCTCTTCCTCCTTCTCAATCTCTTTCTTCTCTTATAGGAATGATGATTCCATCTGGCTAAATGACATCCCCTACCACCTCCACTGTGCCCATTTCTCACTTTGCCCCATCTATCCCTACTCAAGCCTTATCATTGCCTCACTTTTCTCCCTCTATTCCCAAGAAACTACCTCCTCAGACTACACATAGCCAACAATTGGCTATTCCATATGGCTTGCCACAAGGTCATCCTTTTATAGGTGGGCACATTGCCTCTCCTTCTACCTTCCAAACTCAAGCAGACACTGCTCGGAAGGCAAGGGAAGCCCGAAGAGAGAAAAAGAGGATCAAGGATAATAAGGCATTGGCTACACCACATCTGAGGTCACAATTTGACCCAATTCAGCAACAACTGATGGTGACTTATTTATCACCAAATATAATCAATCCAAGTGAGTAGATGCAACCAAAAGACTACACAATGAATTTAGTGGCCATAGACATGTCCCTATTCAGACCACAAGACAAAGTCAAGCTAATAACTAAATCCACTTCTACAATTGCTGAAGATTACTTGAAAATATCAAGGAAGCTATAGAAGATGGAGGTTGATCTAGTCAAAGAGAAGGCAAACTGTAGCAATTTGATCATAGTAATAAATATAAAAAATAATGAAATAGAGAGTCTAAATAAATAGTTGCAAGATACTATTTCTCTTTAGACTCACCAAGAAATCTAGGCCCAAAATGATTCTTTAAAAATAGGGCTAATGTAGGTAAAAGATGCAGTGATGACCCTAAGGTGAGAAAAAGTAGCATTACAAGAAAAATGCAAGGAAAGCCTACTATAGGTTACTCAATTACAATAGAAGCTGCTGAATGAACAGAATAATACCGCGACTATGCAAGCCTAACTTCAAGCTGAGCAACAAAGGGAAAAAAAATTGACATTGGAGCTGGCCAATAGGCCAAAGAATGTAGGAGTGTTAAATATAGTGAATGAGATTTATGAATCAATGTGGAAAATAATCTCTTTAGAGATTATTCAGCTCAGGCCTTCTCTCACCTTCCTACTAAATGCATAGAAATTGTGTGAAAAGATGGAGAACTTAGTTGAAGACATTCTAGCTACTATTTCTGGGAGAGTTTTAGACTCTAAAACACTATTGCAAAAGCTTTATGATGTGACAGATGGAACATTGTTAGTAGCAAGAATTAATGATAGAATGGTCACTGCTAAGCGAGTGAATGAGGTTCTCAATTGCAATTCTACCGTAATCAATTACAAAGAGCTTTTAGATGTGATGAAAGAAGGAATCAGTGAAATGAAACAACACATTAAAGACCTAGTACAATTAGGTCTTCCTTCTCCTTTTCCTGATGACAACACTGTGCTGATGATCAATGAAATTAAACCTTTGTTATTGGCCAAGCAAAATAATCAGGTAGTTTTTCAAGATTTAAGGGATGATTCATCAGTACCCAAAGTAGAAGCCATTTTGATTCCTGTTTCTCAGCTTGAATTTAAATTGAAGGCTATGGTTTAGATTTTGCAAATTTTTTCACATAAAGATATTATCAACCTGGATCTAGCTTTCAATGAATTACAAAATAAGTAAGGATTATCTGATGATGAGTGGTCCACCTATCAAATAGCATTGCTAAAGCTTTATTTTTTGTCATTTTGATCAAGTGGGAGTTGTAGTTTCTTTTTGAGCAGGCTCAAAAGTCTTTGGGGTCGCCAATAACTGTAGAGTAAAAAATACTCTACGTTTCATTTTGATTTCTAGTCGCACAATCCAAATTTTGTCCCTAAATACTTTGGTTCAAGACAGTGAGGTTTTGACTTAGAGTGTGGGCTCAAATTTGTTTTTGCCTCAATTTTGTTTGAGTTTCAAAATTGAGTGGAAGCTACCAAGTGTCATCGACTAAGGCACTTTTCATAATCTTAGTAAGTACTACAGAATGTGCCATGTGTCCCATAGCAACTCAATGGAGTGCAACAAGTGTCAGAATCCACGTCTCATGTTTCATATATGTTTTGAAGGCTTCTTTCCAATAAGCTTTTCTCAAGATCAAGTAGAAGGCACTAGGTGGCAATCGCAGAAGGTTTCAATATGCTTTTATAAAAAGCAATAGAAGATGCCACATATCCCCAGCTGAAGAGAATGGAAGCCACCACATGTCAACCTCTGAATTATCTTCACTTTGTTTCATTAATAAGTAAAGACTGTGGTGGGTTTCAAGTTTTTATTCTGAGGTAAGTAGAAGCTACCAAGTGTCACCGTCTATGTAAGTATGAAATGAGGCCCGTTTGTTTCTATAGTATAGACAAATCAACATGGAGATGGACATGTGCCATCTTCCATAGGTTTCTCAAAAGGTATCTAAAGGCAGTAGAGATCACCACGTGTCCTTTGTTTCAAATGTGCAAAAAGTGCCACCTATTCCTGTTCCCTTTTTAAAGTTGCTCAGATGAGAAGTGATTTGCGTCCCATTTTCTATAGAAGTTGTTTAATTTTTGGAGAAGTAGACGGTGATAGATGTCAAGGACTAAACACTTCTAAGCAAAGATACAGTAAGAGTATAGGTAATGCAGAAAGTGTTGTGTGTCTTCAGTAAGGCTACAAAATATGCCAAGTGTCATTTTCTAGTGCCTCCTAAATAATAAGAAGGTTTTTAAGAAATTGGCCAAGTGTCCTCTTCCGTTTGATAGAAGGGAGCATCATGTGTATCTATTTCAGCCAATGAACTATAAGAAGATTGAATGTTTCAGAATCTAAGAAATATCTTCTGTTAAACACTGCCAGTTTAGTTAGAGTTCAGTTGGGTTGTTAGATTGGGAATGTGTAGACAATCTGGAGGGAATCTAATGATATAAAGAGGGGTGTAGAAATCACTAGAAATCATCATCAGAAGATTAGAGAGAATTTTTTGTGAGAGACTATTGTCAAGAGTTTTTAGACTTTTAGAGCTGTGATCAGAAATATCATTTGCCTTTGTTCTATTTTCTTGAATTGTAAAGTTTATGTAACTGTGCATGTTTTTGTGCCTTTTATGTGACTAGAGAATTAATAAGAAGACTAAGTTTTGTGCCTTTATTGATGTTTTCTATGTCATTGCAAAAGTAGTCCAATTTGGGAGCCTCTATTTCTATTGTTTCTATCTTTTACATTGATCATGCCTTATTCGCTCTTTAATGTAATTGAATCTTACATATAGTTTCACTGTGCTTAGAATTAAGGGTTGAATTACTTTCAGGTGCATCACCATAGTTAGATTTTATTTCTTTGCATTTGTGTTTCTGTTTAATTTTCTATCCCTTTCCTCCCAACACTTGAGATAAAGAAGAGACCAGCTTCTTAAAAATGTGGAGGTTGTTTCAAGTTGCAAGTCCCACATTATTGAAACTTCCCATTGTTGGTGTTAGAAACAAGCACAATTTTAACCATCAACAAGTCTCATGAGACCAAGATAGAGGAAATATCCCTTGATGATATGATCAAATATGAAGAATATGTGATTTCTTGTGTGGATATTTCAGATTGGGTTGATGAAGAAGGATGTCGTCCCTTTTCTAAAGAGGAAGAAATGATCATAAAATCTTTCGTCACTTTACAAGATACCATCAATGAACATGGAAAAGTTATTAATCATGATTTAGATGACTTGTTTTAATTAATTTGGGTGGGTTATACTTCTCGTCAAGGAGGCTATGAGTTGGTCAAATATGGAGAAGGCAAAATTGGTACACAAGTATGAAAAGGAAAAACATTCTTTCAAATCCATCCTTTCAAGGAGCATATGCATTTGATGATAAAATGATTGAAGCCATCAAGATGGTATTTCATACTATAAATAAATTGGGATAAACACATCAGCTCTTGAAGGATGAGATAAGATCCTATTGGTCTCAATCTTTTAGGCAACAAGAAATCAATCCTCTCGGAGACATGTCTACTAAAGAGATACAAGTTAATTATGAAGTGAAGAGTGGGTAGGAGCATGAAGTGTGTGAACATGTTTAAGAGGTGTATATATACATTAGAGACTTGTTTAAGGATTATATACTTGAGATCAGATCAAGTTAAGTGATAAGGAAGAGGTCTGATCCATAAAGCATTCAAACCAAATAGAAACATGCTTGGCAATATGTTTCATCTCACCATGAAGATGGTTCCAAATTTTTTCCTTTTGATCCAATAAAGGAGGTATGTTTAGTTTCTAGTTGTACATAATAGTTGTTTCCTATTTCCCCTAAGTGCTTATCGACATGTGTGTGTGTCTTGTGTGTTTTCTTTCTTTGTTGTGTGTGTCTTTTGCTTTGTGTGGTTGAGGTAGCCAATAGTGTCTTATCTTGATCAAAGGTTTATGGTAAATGATCAAAGTATCTTGTTTGTCTTAACCCTTAGATGAATCCATAAGCCCAATAGATTGATAATGATATTGGTCTAGTTAGTATAGCCGGCATACTACCCTTATGAGTCACCAATTTGTTGACCAAATTTGACTTTTTAGTCAAATTGGGGCACCTCTAGTTAAAAAATTGAATTTTTAGGTCTAAAAGGGGGTCTAATATCTTGTCATGAGGTGAATTATAGGCTATTTTATGTTAATTAATGTTGTAATAGCTTTGGTCATTTATTCTCTAGGTCCATTTATCATTTTAAGTCATTTTAAGGGTAAAAAATGGTACATTTAATAGTTTGTACAAGTTTTTTGGGAATTGTGAAAGTTTTAATGGGTGATTTCATGCCCCATGTATCCAAAAAGGTCTTAATTAAATGAAAAAACTGAAATTTGTAGGTTCATCAGAAGAAAAGTTAGTTTTCCTAAAGAAAAGGAAGAAATGACACATGTACAACTTTTTGGGAAATGAGCCACATGGGGGAAGGTCATGGAATGACTCTCAATATTCTTAACACCCATATATATGTTTGGTTTGACTTTAATGTTCCATTTCTAAGCCAAAACCATTCATCTCCCTTCTTGCTCTTCTTGGTAGACTAAAGTAACTTGTAGGTTTTTGCTTGGTATGGTCATCACAAAATGTTTTAGGTAAAATTATCTTAGGGGTAGATTATAAAATCATTTCAATTCCATTTTAATTTTTGTTGAGAAATAATGGTGGTATGATATTTATGAACCATTACTAACAAGTTAACCTTCCAAATTTGCCTGCTAATCTATGCACCCTTGAGTTTTTGCCTTGGTTTTGGAGATTTTGTACAAATCAGTCACTCATATTTACTATGGAAGATGTTGGCTATGTATCCTAATCTATTACATGTTTGGTTTCACATTTTGGGTTGTTTTGATAGGTTAATAACCTCAAATTTTTAGACTAGATGTTTTTGGGTACAATAATCAGTTTTCTTCATTTGTAGAGTTTTTGTGCT
The DNA here is from genome assembly GCA_037957365.1 of Torreya grandis. NCBI lineage: Eukaryota > Viridiplantae > Streptophyta > Pinopsida > Cupressales > Taxaceae > Torreya > Torreya grandis. The sequence goes on from JARHVA010003572.1 coordinate 255,712, forward strand.
TTGTCAATCAATTCACATGGTTATGATAGATTCATCTACATGTTTTCAAGTTTTCCTTGACCTCCATTTTCACCTTTCATAAAAAGTCTCCTTGGTTCTCATGTTTTCAAGTCCATCCATCATGTTTTATCAATCATTCAACATGCTATCTACCTTTTTGCACGAGCTTGGAAGAGATGTTCACATTAAGAAGGATGTTCCTCACCTTGCCTTCAGACCTTATTAATAGTAACACTTAATTTTTAGTATTAATAATAGTTTTGAGTTGTTTAGGTCATTCATCAACACATTATTGTTTCATTCCATACCCTGCCTTCATACATCCAATGCTCCTATAGCCTCAATGATGACATCACTAGAGCCTTAGTGTGGGTTTCAAGTGTTTTGAGAGGTGAAAAGATAATTTTAAGGTTTTGAGAGAGAACTTGGACCTATAAAAGCTTATAAAAATGCATATAATCCTCTCTATGAACACTTTACAAGCTAAATCTACTTGTATATTGAAAATCACCATCTACAGGTGGCTTGAGTAGAGTTTTTACAAGGCATATGGAGAGTTTAAAGCATGTATTGAACCTTATTAATTATATTGATATAGTAAATAAGTTTGGTAGACTTTTTTGGAATAAATAGATTGGTGTATGAGGTGTGTAAACCATCTCAAACACAAATTGACTGTATACAAGAATCATTTCCCTAAAATGATAAAATAATGATCCTTAAGGTTTTGTAGAGACTTCATAATGAGGGTGAAAGGACATATGATGCATTGTGATGGTTTTGAATTATATACATTATGTAGGAAAAGACACTGTACAAGTTTGAAGGGTATAAATTAAGTAGAATTCATATGTTTGAAGGCCTGAAGTTGCTCTAGGACACACTGAAACCCTTGTAGTTACATCTCCAAGTTTGAATTTAGAGATTTTTTTCCTTGTCAAAGTTGTAATAAAAACCATTCCACATGATTTAATGGTATTATATGGCCTAAGTTATCATTAATTACCTAATTAAAACCTTAAGGATATCACCTTATATGTTCCAAACCCTCATGTGCATCTCCAATCCTTACATAGGCATGAGGGGTCACATATATTAGGCAGATAGTGAGTGATAAAGTGGATTTATTGGAATTCATAAAACTCTGATGGAAAAAAGTTTCCAATTAAGTTATAAAATCACTTCAAGAAGATTTATAACCATTGACACTAAGATCTTTAGGACATAAAACTACCACATATAGGGGTTAAAGAGACAAGGGTAGTGTAAGGCTTAGTCATGTTATCAAGATGCTACATAAGGTGAGTGAAGACATGGAATGGTGTGAATAAGTTGAAGGAAGCTTATTAAAAGTTTAAAAACTATAACACATTCTTAGACACCATGACCAAGGTCTAAATATGATCAAAAGTGACCTAAAACATGGTAAATAGTTGTCCCATCCCAAATAGTAGAGAGCTTAGGTTGTGAGTGTAAGATGAAGGTAAAGGTATAGAGAGGATTTGGGAAATTAAAAAAATTCATAAAAAAAATAATTAAAGTGGTGATGACCTAAATGGGATTTTAAATGTGTGAAATATATATATATATATATCTTAGGACCTTAAAGACCTCCAAACAGTTAACTTTAAGTGACTAAGATAGGCAACAGACTGAGGAGTGAGGTGTGGGGGTTGTCAAGATATATAATTGATTTAAAATGATACAAAGAAGCTATAAATTACCCTAAAACAAGTAGTTTAATTTTATATACTCTCTTCTCAAGTCTAAAATATGTAAACAAATAACACTTGAAGTAAACATGGTCAACTTTTCACTAAACTCTACCATTTGTAAGGTTAGAAGGAAGAAGGAGGATAGTTTAGAGTAATGATTGGTGATGGAAAATATAAATAATTATTATGAATAAAATTAAAGGTCATTATACTATGTAAAAAAGTGTAGGATAGCTCCAAATTGGATCATACACAGTCCACTCTTGAATGTCCTGTGCACAGTCCTTCATCTAAAAGTCTATCTTGAGTTTCTAATGTTTTGAGAGGTCAAATTACTATACCAAAGGATAATATTTTGTAGATATCACCATTATAACTTAAATGATACCATTAAATAATTTTTTTTAATACAAATAGGGGTGATACTCCTATTTTTTCTTAGATAGGGGGCACTCCCCTCATGCTTGAAATTGGCATTTTGGTGAAATGGGTAGTGAGATGAGACCAAAAGCCATGAAAACTCTTAAATAAGGTTTGAAAGTTGGATAAAATAAAAGGTAACATGGAAAATACCTCATAGAATCAAGGAGATTATCAAAATGTTTTAGATGGTTAACTTTACAGTCAAGCCTACTAGGCATGGTAAAGCATAGTTTTTAAAGGGGAGGCCGTTCAAACTTATAAAATGAAACATGGTTTAAAACCTATCTAGGAATGATTTTGAGGTAAAAATAGAGGTGTCTGAGCTTTTGGAATACAATAAATTTCATTTTTATGGTCTAAACATCAAAAGTGGTAGGCAAACCTATTGAACAAGGCGTAGGCCTAAGTCCAAATAGGGGATCATCCACCATTTTAGCAAGAGATAAGATTTGTGACCTATTGAAGCATGCACATAAGGTCAAATAAGAGGAAGTAAAGTAATTTAAAAGAGGATAAAACCAAAATAAACCATATTTTGAGTCTAAAAGCAACTCATGCATGTAGGAATGAAGGAAAAGAGCTCGAATAGGTGACTTTGAAAGCTCACATATTCTTGGAGATTTTGCATGTAAGTCCAAGGAATTTGGAGAAATTAATAAGGTTTATAAAGATAATTTTTTTAATTTTTTTTTTAGGTTGGATGTTGGATCTTTATGAACCAACCTTAAGACCAAAAATAGTCCTAAAACTCTACTAAACCCTCATCTAGGACCAGTTTGAAGAAATGGAGTTGGAGATGCAATATAACGAGATATTTTGCTTAAAAAAAGTATTTTATGTTGAAGAGGACTCTATAAATATCCCTCATATTCTATATATTTGTATTAAATTGTATGGATGGGGGAAGATACAATTTTTTTCTCACTGTTTTATGTGTTTTACAAGTTGTAAGAACTTTCAAGAGATGAAAATCACTTGGATGGAAAGCTTAAGACTTAAGATAACTCCAAATGTCCATGGAGGGACTTGAAACTTGTCATTCACTCCCTCTTAAAATTGAATACATTTTGGAGGCCAAGTGTGTAGGGTGCATGAAAGAGTAGTTTTTTAGGAAAAAAAGATGATGGCTCACTTTTAGAGGCTTATAGAGGATAAAGCATGAAAAAAATGCATAGATAGTCATGTATAAGGGCCTCCCCTTCCATTCTAATCATTTATACTGCTCCTCATTAGTTATAGGATGTTCAAATAGGCCCAATCATGAAGGGCCTATATTTTTATATGCAAAATGAAGAGTTTTTTGCCACTTTTCTTCAAGTTTATGACTTAGATTGACACTTGTTGCTCTTGAAATTGCATTTTTTGACACATATCCTCTTCCCATGCATGTATTACTGATATTCTCAACTTGAAAAGTGTCCTTATGACCCTTGAACTTCTCTTCTTCTCTCTCTCTCTCAAACTCTATAAGAGTTAGCCATTTTGGCATTGTATGGAGGCTCCACTTGAGTATGGTGAAGCCCTACTCATTTTTATACCTTTTGATAAATAAAAATACTAAGTGTTACATATTTCATGACTATTAATAGTGTTCTTGACTTGAATTTTGAATTTGCTTAGTGAGACTATGGATTCTTTAGCAAGTTGTCACATTCTCTCACCTATTTGCAGCTTCTTCTTGCAGGGCATGTGATGTGTTCTAGGAGATTTAAAGGTTTAAATGAATTATTATCTTCATTAGTGACCTCACATGCATTTTTTATTTTCTTCCTATCCTTATGCATTCATCCATGACCTCATAATGTAATATTGATGTGAGAAGATGAAGATTGAAGGATTGTATGTTTTAGTTTATTTCTTGGTCTCAAGTGTAGAATGCAATTGCTTGGAAGTCATAAAATTTATTTGGAGTATCACCCCCTTATTTTATATTTACTTTTAGTTATCTCTCTCCCTTTTCACCCCTAATTTTAGTTACAGGTTCAATCCTAAGTGGTACATCAAGAGAGCTATCCCTATTTAGAGACTTACATCATTCCTTAGGTTGCCTATAAGCCTAGAGGTAATTCTAGTGTGCCAATTAGATGAGGAGAGATTTGTATCTAATTACAGGGTTTAAATCCAAGTGACAATATTAGGATTATCAAGAAAGGGACAGGTGACCACAAGGTGATGAAACCCCAGTTATGCCTTATGTGAAGTTATTTAGATGTTTGATTGATGTAGGTGGTTTGGTTTGTATGTGTGATACATGTGATGCTACGATCAAATTACTTTGCTTTAATTTAACTAAGTGAGATAAAATTAAAATAAACCAATGCATGTAGTTGATTTTAAACCCAAAATAAATTGTAATTTCATTTATGAGCATATAATAGGAAGAAAAGCATGTAGATGCAAATAAAAGAAACCCAAGTAGAGACTCAAGGGTCCCACCAAGCATGATAGAAGAAATAAACTAATCAATCAATAAAATTTCCTTTTATTTACCCTAACCTAAATTGATATAACTTTTTGCATCCATGACTTCAAGAGCCTTTATATCTAGAGTTTCTTTGTTTGTCACTTCTTCCAACAATCCAGTGACCCAATCATCATATTAGAGAGCCACCTTATTGCTACCCCTCAATTGACAACCAAGTATGTTACTCTATCAGAATCATGATAGACTCCATAAATGATCTAATCACCTCAAACATTAATCTAACTAGCCTTTGTTAAGCTAAGTATTTGTATTTAATTTATCAATTACTTTGTTTCCATTTTACAATTATCCCAACATAGAGCAATCTCCTAGAATTGACTTCTGTGATCTTATCAATCTAACCTCTTATCAACCAAACCTAATGAACATTAACCATTGATGATCATCCAGACCACCAATGGTCTTTCCAATCATCGATGGTCATCTCAACCACCAACAGTCACCTCAATCACTTATGGTCACACCAACTGCCAATGATCAATGTGGTAAGAAATGACAGCAAGATATTTTCATCCACATACCCTCAACCAAATCCAAATTTATTTTCATCTACCTATTCATAGACACCCAACATATTTTCTAAACCACACCCAACCTATTTATCACTAATATTGACTTGCTTATTGATATATTAGTCATTTTAGTTGATTTCTTTATCAAAGAATTTCTTGTATTCAATTTTAGTACCTTTTGATTATTGATTCAAGTAATTTATCTTCTATTTTCTAAACTTTACTGTTTAAAAATCATGGATTGACATCCCCTAAAGAAGCACTTACTTCTAGGATCTAGCTAGTGTTAGACAATCCACCCAACTATCTATCTAATTAACCATTTGCTTTAGTTTTGTCTTATTTTTAGGTCATCCTCCCAAGCCAAAGAGGAGCTATTTATAGTCATTTGATTCAATGTGTGTATAACCAAACAATATTTTAAACCATACCCATATCTAGTTTCTTTCTTCTTCCTCTATTGGAATATAAGCTAATTTTTTTTGAAATATTCTAGCATGCCCAATGGGATAATGGTTTTGATATTAGGGTCATAACCGGGTTGGTGGTCAAGTTTCCCATACTCTTGGGGAGTAAGGAAAGCATCAAGGGTGAGGAGGTGATATTACCGAAGTGAAATACATTGGAATGTGGATTCCAAGTGGTCTGTGGTAGGGATTTGATTTAAGGGGATAGATGAGCTATTAAATACCTCATTGGTAGAAGAACATATAACTCCCTCATTTGTGGTTGAATGCTTGTCTTTGGCTGAGGAGGGTGTGATAGATGGAGGTAGGAGGATATCATTGGGTCAATAAATCATGTTGCATGATGAAAAGGGACTTGGGTCAGCTTGTATAGTGAAAACTAAACCTTTATTCTCAAATTTGATACAATGATGAAGGGTAGAGGGTACACAACCCATAGAGTGGATCCAAGGTCATACCAACAAAATATTATACTAGAATTTACCTTCCAATACATAGAAGAGTTCAGGGAGTGTCCAAGGTCCTAAACGGATATGAAGAACAATATTTCCTAGAGTAGTGGCCATGGTGTCATTAAAGGATTAGAGGATAGTCAAGGTTTTAGACATGACATTGTTGGGTAGTTTAAGTTGATCATAGGCATTGGAGGATATGCTATTAATTTTGGGTCCCCCATCAATCATAACCCATTTCATGTGGGTTTGGTTGATATAAGTAGTGATGAAAAGAGGGAGATCTAGGTCATCAGGGTGGATAGAAGGTATTTTTGAATCCTTGAAGGTGATAAGGTTAGAAATTTAAAGAGCACCAATAAATCTTACCAGAGGTTGAGGGTCTTTAGGTTGGAGATCTATTGATTGAAATGTCTCTATCATTACTTAGTGATGATGAGGTGAAGTAGAAATTAATTTGTATATACTTATCTTTTCTTGGGTTTTGTGAAGTTGTTTGAGCACCACTCTCCTAATTGATTCAAAGGGGTTATATTGAGAGGTACTCAAGATATATACCTTGGATTTAGCTGAAGGTGAAGGTGCTTGATTTAACTTGGTTAGGAGGTGGAATATGGGTATGTCCATAAGATGGATATTTTGGTTTTCTCTTAAATTTTTTTAACACGTGATCATGTGACCACATGGATAGTATGGATGGAGGGAAGAGTTGTGTTAGGAGATTGGTTTGGCTTCTCATCACTTAGAGGTGAGAGTGGGGGAGTAGGTAGGTGTTGGATATTAGTTTTTATTTGTCAAACCGGTAGTTGACTCATGGGATGTTCATCTGTTAATAGATCATCCTCATCATAGAGTTGATGGATTATGGTTTAGAGAGATTTGTACTTCTCTATGTCATGCTCAGGTGTCCTATGATAGGCACATACTTGGTGGTCATTATACTAGATGGATTTTGGACCTAAAAGGTTAAATGGCATGATAATAAGTAAGGTCAATCAAGAAGCTTGTAATAACCTTTAGAAAATATTTGAGTAAGAATCAGCTAGAGGTGGCAAGGGTTTATAGGTTCTAACTTTGGTTGGTGAGATGAAAGCCTTTGTAGAAGTGGGCTTGGTGATAGAAGGTTTGGATAAGGTAGTGTTCTTAATTAATGGTTTTGGTTTTGGTAAGTTGGATGTTGATAAGTTAGAGGTAAGAGATTTTAGAGTAGGTAATTTGGTTATTGATGGTTTGTTTAAAGTGGGCATGTCAAAAATAAAGAATGATGGGGTAACAAAAAGTGGTGGTTAGGTTTCAGTTGAAACAATTGGATTTATAATCAAATTATAAGGATAAGGCCTCAATATAGAGGGAAAGGTTGTGGGGGAAAAAACTTTTGTCTTCTATCATTTTGGTGGTTTTATGTCCTTGGTTGATTTGGTTTGGAGTTTTATTGTTAGGTCTAGTGAGGTGAGCTCCAGTTTTAAGTATGTGTGATTAAGGCTCTACATATGGAAGATGCCAAGAATTTTGGTTGGTTTGGTTGAAGTGATAAAGAATGATTTGGATATCTAAGATTTGGTTACTCTGGATGGTTGAGAAATGGTTGGGTTGGTAGAGGTTTTTATTAGTTTAGTTGATATGATAGTAGGTTGGATTATAGAAGTGGTGATTTGGTCTATCAAAGAGGTGGTTAGAGGTCCCTATTTGGTGATGTAAGGGAGCCCCAATTATTTCGAAAAGGTGGCTCATTCCATGTCAAGTTTGTATACAATTTCCAATCTCTACACTATCCTAGAGAATGGTTTAAGATTGGCTGGGTAGTGGGGTTGAAAGATAAACCCATAAGTTGAGAAATGGGAATGGTGACCTCATTATTTTCCTCAATCAGAGGATGCAAGGTTTGGATTGGTGGTTACTCTTTAGGAAGTGTAGACATGGTGGTTTATTCCTTGGTAATGGTCTCTAAAGGGGAAGTGAATTGTTTGGTAGTTGAGAGAGGAGGTAAAGTGGTGATGGCTACTTACTCAGGTATATAAATTGAAGGATGGATTGACGACTCCACTACCTCTATAAGTAGAGGAGAAGAAAAGGTTACTTCAATTTTTTGGGTATCCAAAGGAAGAGAAGGTAATTATTATATCTCGATAAGTGGAGAAGGCAAATAACAAGTAGATTGGGTGTTAGGTTCTTCAGCAATGAGCATGTTAAGAACCATATTGACTGTATGGGCATCATGAGAACACTTAGATTTATTGCTCTCATTTTTTGTATTTTTATGATTGGGAAAAGGTTGTCTAAAAATGTCAAGGGTTTGGCTTGGAGGTTCATTGGGGTTGTCTACCACAAGCTCCCCCTTGTCAATGAGGGTTTGGACAATGTTATTGAAGGTATTACACCTACTAAAATCATATCCCACTACTCAATGGAAAGCACATAGGTCATTTTATTTGTACCATCCAAGTGTAGAATAAGAAGAATCAAATTATTGAGGGGGCTTGATGGGAGGAAGTTATATAATGTTAGCTTTCATTAACTTAGCATAAGATTCCCCAAGTGGAGTAAATTACTTCTAATTATTCCAATTTTGGTTTCTCATGTTTTATTTTAAGGAGTTAGAAGAGTTAGGTTGATTGATAAATGGTGGAGGAGTGATCTTAAGGGAAACCACATTAATAGTTCCCTTGATTTTGGCATTGGTATTGGTTTGGTTGTTTGGTTTAGAGGAAGAGGCCTCATTAGTTTTTTAGGTAGAGTTTTTGTTTTTCAACTTTTACTTTCCTTCATTGATGGCTTTGTTTTCTTGATTATGAATCATCATAAGATATTCATCAATGGTTCTAAATCTCTAAACTCACAATGTAGAAGAGATGTTCTTGGCACATGCTCGAGCAAAAATTTATATCAGTTAAGGTTGGGGTAAAGAGAAGGAAAGTTTATTTATCAATATCCTCCAATGGGATATAAAATCAGTAATAGATTCATCATCAAATTTCTGGATAAAGTAAAATTTAGTGATGGAAATTTTCTTGGAGATGTTTATTAAAAAGTGATCTAAGAAGGTTTGGGATAGCTAGGTGAAGGAGAAGAGAGAGTGTTTGGTTATGAAACTATACCATTCCAATGTTAGACCAAAAAAGGACATGTGGAAGGTATGAAGAAGGAGAACATCATTATAGGAAATCAAATAACATGCATGCCTAAATGCCCTGAGGTGGTCATGGGGATCCTCCTTTAAAATTTATAAAACTTGGGAAGTTCCCACTAAGGAGGATATGGTCTGATAGGGACAAATGGGTGAATGGGTTCATTATAGATCTAGTCATATGATAAGATGTTGTGACAACTAGAGTTTGATGACTCTAAAGTGTTCATTTTATCCATTAGCATTTTCATTAGATCTATTTGGGGTTGTGCACCGAAAATTTTATAAGGTGCATATTGATATTATGATTGGGTGACATATTGATAATTGGTAGGAGGTTGAGGAGTTTCCACATATTGATATGTGGACATAAGTGGTTGGGTGGATACTATGTAGGGGTAGGTGGATATAGGTGGTTGGATAGTGAGTAGAGGTACATGCCCTTATGGGTTAGGGATGTAACCCAAGTGGGGTGAGATGGGCACCTATTGAGAGGTTAAGTAGGTTAGGTAGGCACTATGGTTAGGTTTGTAACTAAAGGAAAGGTGGTGACCATTTTACTAATCAGTGGTAAGGTGAAAGGTATAGACAGCATAAGATTTTGAAGTGGGGTAGTAACTAATGGATTGGGGGTAGTCAAAGGAATGTTTGCAATGTTAGTAATAAGTTCTCCCATGGTGAGGGGAATATAGGTGATTAATGGTTGGGTTGATCCTAGGGTAGAGGAGTTTTTTGTGGGGGTGGAAGGTGTAAGGGTGTTGGTTTGTTGGGTAGGTTGGTTTTTCATAATAGCATCAAAGGGATTATTGGTAGATGAATATACTTGGGTGGTAAATGGTTAGGTGGTGACTATGACAATGGAAGGGTTCCCAATAAGGTGGGTCCATAAGTGGAACAAAATTAGGGGTATGGTGAGGCAAGGTGCTGAGATAATGTTGAAGGGCCACATGATTGTTATCTAAGAAGGTGGTAAAGTTTATATCTCCATAGAGAACTACCCAAGGGAAAGGACTTCTTAAAGGGTGATGAGAGTCTTCTAGTTCAGAGACATACTCTATGGATGAAGAGGTAGAATAGGTTGATTGGTTTGGTGATGGGTTATGTAATGCTAGATTATTTCACTATTGGTGAGTTAGAACCATAAAAGATAAGGGAGAGAGAATACAAAAACAATCTCACCACTGAAATAAAGAAAAGGCAATAAAATGAGCAAGGAAATTAAGCACAAACTAAAAATCACATTAATTCCTAAATTTATTTTTAGTCTCTCTTTTGGCTTATGCCTTAAGCTTTGTAAGAAATTGTGTGACTGAAATTAGCTTGTAGAGAGGGTACTAGAAAAACAATTTATGGTTGGTTTTAGATTATGTCTAGGTTATCAAAAGGATATATATTAGAAATCAATACATGGCTTTGTATTGGGGCACACCCCCTCACTTCACAAACCATAATGATAAGTGTGTTAGGTGATTAGCTAATATATATTGATTTATAGAGTTTATACTCAATCAAAGAGATAAGTTGGTTCTCCCCTTGGTAATGACCTCCAAGTAGGATTGTCAGGAAAGGGTAAGGTGACTACAAGGTGATGAAATCCTAGTCAAGCCTTATGTCAAGTTGATTAGATGTTTGATTGATGTAGGTGGTTTGGTTTGTGTGTGTGATACAAGTGATACTATGATTAAATTACTTTGTTTTAATTTCACTAAGTGAGCTAAAATTTCAAGCAACCAATGTATGCAGTTGATTTTAAACCCAAAATAAATTTTAATTTCATTTATGAGCATAGAATAGGGAGAAGAACATGTAGATGAAAATAAAATAAACCCAAGTATAGACTTAAGTTTCCCACTAGGTGTGCCAAAAAAAATAACCTAATCAATCAATCAACTTTCATTCTCTTTACCCTAACCCAAAATGATAAAACTTTTTGCATCTATGACTTCAAGATCCTTTGCATCTAGAATTATTTTGTAGGTTACTTCTTCTAGTAATCCATTGACCCAATCATCACATTATAGAGATACATTTTTACCACTCCTCAAATGATAGCAAAGTACTGTTACTCTATAAAAATCATGCTAGACTCCATCAATGAGCCCACCACCTCAACTATTAATCTGACCAACTTACAATAATTTAAGTATTTGTATTCAATCTATCAATTACTTTATTTCCATTTTGAAATCAACCCAACATAGACCAATTTCCTAGAATTTCCTTATGTGATCCCATCAATCTAACCTCTTATCATCCAATCTGAACACATAATAACCATTGATGGTTTATCCAATCACTGACAGTCATATCAACTACCAATGATCACCTTAACCATCGACGGTCACACTAACCACCGATGGTCACTATGATAGGAAATAACAACAAGATATTTTCACCCACCTAACCTCAACCAAATATAATTTTTTTTTCATTTTCCTATTTACAGACCCCCGCACCCACCCTGTTTATCACTAGTATTGACCCACTTATTACTATATTAGTCATTTTAGTCTATTTCTTTATCAAAGAATTTCTTGTATTCAATTTTAGTACCTTTTGATTATTGATAAAATTAATTTATATTGTATTTTATAAACTTTATTATTTAAAAATCATGGATTAACAACCCCTAAAAGAGCTTTTGCTTCTTGGATCTAACTAGCTAGGCAATACACCTAGCTATCTATCTAGCCAACCTTTTACTTTAGTGTTGTCTTATTTGTAGGTCATCTTCCCAAGTCAAAGAAGAGATATCTATATTCATCTAGTTCAACATGCACACAACCAAATATGTTTTTCAACCATACCTTATATAGTTTATTTCTTCTTCCTCTCTTGGAATATAAGCTAAAATTCTCTAAAACATTCTAGCATGCCTAGTTAGACAATGGTTTTGATATTGGGGTCATTATTGGGTTGGTGGTCAAGTTTCCCATACTCTTAGGGAGTAAGGAAAGAATCAAGGGTGAGTACATGATATTCCCCAAGAAAAATACATTAGAATATGGATTCCAAGTGGTCTATGGTGGGTATTTGGTCTAAAGGGATTGATGAGCTAGTATATGCCTCAATGGTAGAAGAAGATATGACTCCTTAATTTATGGTTGAGAGCTTGTATTTGGCTAAGGAGGGTGTGATAGATGGAGTAAGAGGACATAATTGGGTTTATAAATCATGTTTCATGATGAAAAGGGACTTGGGTTAGCTTGTAATAAGATAACTTGTCCTTTATGCTCAAATTTGATACAATGATGAAGGGTAGAGGGTACACAACCCATGGAGTGGATCCAAGGTCATCTTAGAAAAATGTTATATTATAATTAACCTTACACTACATAGAAGATTTTAGGGAGTGTGCGATGTCATAAATGGACATGAAAGACAACAGTTCCTAGAGTAGTAGCCATGGTGTCATTGAAGGATTGAAGGATGGCTGAGGTTTTAGACATGAAATTTTTGGATAGTTTAAGTTGATCATAGGCATGGGAAGAGATGATATTAATGATGGATCCCACATAAATCATAACCCATTTGATGTGGGTTTGGTTTATGTAGGTAGTTATGAAAAAAAGGGGGATCTAGGTCATCAAGGTGGATAGAGGGTATTTTTGAATCTTTGAAGGTGACAAGGTTGGAAATTTGAAGACAACCAACAAACGATACTAAAGGTTGAGTGTATTTAGGTTAGACATATATTGATTAAAATACCTCTATCATTGCTTTGATATGATGAGGTGAAGTAAAAATTAATTTGTATGGACTCATCTTTATCAGGGTTTGGTAAAGTTGTTTGATCACCACTCTCCTGATTGATTTGGAGGGGTTGGATTGAGAGGTACTCAAGATAGATACTTTGGGTTTGGTTAAAGGTGAAGGTTCCATATTTAAACTTGGTTGGGAAGTGGAATATGGGTATGTCCATGGGATAGATAATTTATCCTTCCCCTTATATATTTTTTGAGCATGTGATTGTGTGACCACATGGATAGTATGAATGGAGGGAAGAATTGGGGTAGGAGATTGGTTTGGTTCCTTATTACTTGGAGGTGAGAGTGGGGGAGTAGATAGGTTTTGTATATTGGTTGTTTTTTTCATAATGGTAGTGGGTTCATGAGAGGTTCATCTATTAATATATCATCCTCATTATAGAGTCAATGGATTATTGTTTGGAGAGCTTTGCAGTTTTCTATGTCATGCCCAAGTGTCTTATGATAAGTGCTTACTTGGTGGTAATTATAACAAATGGTTTTTGGACCTAGAGTTTAAAATGTACTAATAGGAGGTAAGGTCAAGAAATAAGCTTGTAATAACCTTTGGAAAATATTTGAGTAAGACTTGGCTAGAGGTGGTGAGGGTTTAGAGGTTCTAGCTTTGGTTGGTGAGATGGAAGTATTTGTAAAAATGGGCTTGGTGATAGAAGGTTTGGGTAAGGTGTTTTTCTTAATTGATGGTTTTGGTTTTGGTAAGTTATAATTTGATAAGTTGGAGGTATGAGGTTTTAGGGTAGGTAATTTGGTTATTGATGGTCTGGTGAAGGTGGGCATGTTAGAAAGCAAGAGTGATGGGGTAACCAAAAGTTTTGGTTATGTTTTGGTTGAAAGAGTTGGATTCCTAATAAAAGTATAAGAATGAGGCCAAAATATAGAGGGAAAGGTTGAGGAGGGGAAAACTCTAGTTTTTTAGCCTTTTGGTGGTTTTAACTCCTTGGTTGATTTGGTTTGGTGTTTGGTTGTTAGGTCTGGTGAGGTGATTTCCAGTTTCAAGGACTAGTGATTAAGACTCTACATAGGGAAGATGCCAAGGGTTTTTGTTGGTTTAGTTAAAGAAATAGAGGATGATATAGCTATTTTGGATTTGGTTGCTTTGGATGGTTGAGAAATGGTTAGGTTGGTAGAGGTTTTTATTGGTTTAGTTGATATGATAGTGGGATGGATGATAGAAGTGGTAGGTTGGTCCATCAAAGAGGTGGTTGGAAGTTCATATTTGGTGATGTAAGGGAGCCCTAATTTTTTCCAAAATATGTCCTTGTCCATGTAAAGTTTGGAGTAAACTCTAATCTCTACACTAGTGATGTAGGAACATTAGGGGCATTCATAAACTTATTTTTATTGTCCACACTTTGTAGAATTTTAAATTCTTTTTGTGTAAAAGTTTTTTTTTAAAAGAAAAAAGAATAGTAATAAGTCAATAAATTAATCATAGGTTGGTAGGATTAAATTATCAAGTTGTTAGGATTGTCAATAATCTATAATTGATTATCTATAAAACCAAGATTAACAATTAGTTGATTAATTTTCTCAACAAATTTTGTTCCAAGTTAGAATGTAAGAAAATGTAAATTAAATCAAGTCAGGGTGTGGAAGGAGGATTCTAGAGATGTTTGTAGTGAAGAATTATTCTAGACCAGGTTTTTAATTTTACACACACACACACACACACACACACACACACACACACACACACACACACACACACACACACACACACACACACACACACACACACACACACACACACACACACACACACTTTTGGAGTTGTTTTCTATACTGTTGGAGTTGGTTTCTGTTACTTAAGGAAAATTGTCAAAAAATTCTAGAGTGGATTTTATATATATCTAAATAAATATACTTTATACTAATCAGGAGGGAGTAAGTTTGGCACCATGCAAGTTTGACAAACCTAGGTATAATTGTATGTAGTTGTTAACTGGAGTTGTTTATTTTTTTTTATTTTCCTTTGTTTGGAAATTGCATCAACTTGACCTAAATAAAGAGATGTATAATTAGATAAATAAAGAAAAGTGAATTGAATTATGCCATATAGGAGATAGAAATGAGATTGGGCAATTAGGATAGTCATAGCTCCATGTAGAGGTTAATCTATCAGAAGATTATTGAATTATAAATTAAAGTAATTAAATATAGAAATAATATTGTGCCCAAGTTTATGTATTCCATTTAAAATACAATTGTACCATATTTTGAATATAATATTTTTACAGAAATAACAGGTTGAACCAATGATTGAAATAGATGAGTTGATGTGAATAATTATATGGCACCATGCATGGGTATGGAATCTCAAAGTAATAATTTAGTTTGTAAATTAAATTAAATAAAATTGATAGGCATGGTTAGATTGATAAGTAGGATAAAATCTTAATGTATATAGCTCATAAATTATAAGGTATTGAGGGATTTGGTAGAAGTGAAGGATGGTAAAAGCTTAGAAAAACTAGAAGTTTTCATGAATAAAATCCATTTTCCCCGAGAAGTATCCAATGAAAACTTCTAAAAATTGGACAACTAGTGCATTTTTATGTCACAAATCCAACAAGTCCAGTCCTGCATTGATTTGAGAATTATTGAGATATATATAGTAAAAATATAGTGAGGTCATAAGGAGGTTTGAGAGAGATAGCAGTAGTGAAGTAGATTGACTTGGTTTTAAAAATAATAATTGGCTAAAAACTAAACACATTGGTTACACCAACTAGCCTAGAGAATGGTTTATAGACTTGTCTTATTCCCTGGGTAGTGGGATGGAAAGATACACCCATAGGTTAAGAAATGGGAATAGTTACCTCATCCTTTTCCTCAATCAAAGAATCTAAGGTTTTGATGGGTGGTTCATCTATAGGAGGTGTAGACATGGTGGTTTCTTCCTTGGGAATGGTCTCCAAAGGGTAAGTGAATTATTTGATAGTTGAGGGAGGAGGTAAATTGGTGATGGTTGCTTACTTAGGTATATCAATTGAAGGAGGGGTTGATGAATCCACTACCTCAATAAGTGGAGGAGGGAAAAAGGTTAATTCTATGGTTTGGGTATCCAAAGGAAGAGAAGGTAATTCTTCTATCTCAATAAGTGGAGAGGGTGAATAACATGTAGATTGGGTTCTAGGTTCTTTATCAATGAGTGTGTCAATTACCATATTGACTATATGGGCATCATGAGAACACTCAACTCTGTTTCTCATTTTTAATAAATGCATGATTGGGAAAAGGTTGTCCAAAAATATCAAGGGCTTGGTTTGAAGGTCCTTTGGGTTTATCTAACACAAGCTCCCCCTTGTAAATGAGGGTTTGGATAATGTCTTAAAGGTATTACACCTACTAATGTCATGTGCCACTAATTGATGGAAAGCACATATGTCATTATCATTGTACCAGCTAGGTGTAAGATAAGAAGAATCAAATTATTGAGGGGCTTGATGGGAGGAAGATGTATGATGTTATCTTTTAGAAAGTTCTCCTAGACCAAAGCATAATATTCCCCAAGTGGAGTAAATTTCTTCAGATTATTTTGATTTTGGTTTCTCATGTTTTATTTTAAGGAGTTAGAAGAGTTTGGTTGATTGAAAGATGGTGGAGGAGCGGTCTTAAGGACAACCATATTCATATTTCCTTTGATTTTAGCATTGGTATTGGTATTGGTTGTTTAGTTTAGAGGAATAGGACTCATTAGTTTTGTAGGTAGAGTTTTTTTTTTCAACTTTAAGTTTCCTTCATCAATGGATCTATTTTATAGCTTGTGTGCCATGGTAAAAGCTTAATCAAAGGTTTTGAAGATCTAAACTCACAATGTAAAAGAGATGTGCTTGGCATATGATCAAGAAAAAAATTATATCAATTTATGTTTGGGTAAAGATAAGGAAATTTGATTGATTAGGCTTCTCCAACGAGCTACAAAATCCAACATAACCAAACTAGTATAGTTCAAACAAACCCATTATCAAGCATAATGTGTAATACACACTTTAGTTTTGAGCTATTACTCTTTGAAAATACATACAAAACACATGAATTAGTTATTGATCTAACAATCATCTTAGCCATTATTATCTTTAGTAAGATAAGAAGAAAAAAGACATGAAATTTAACTTAATCTTAATAACCAAATAATTGTATTTAAAAAACCATTATAAACCATACTAAAGGTATGGCCACTACTAGTGTTGATACTATAATTTTATCCACATCTTTAGGTTTGGGGAAAACACAGGTTGCATCAAATTTATATGCCTATTCCTAACTAAGTAATCCATTCCAATCCTTGGTAGCTATGAATAATATACAACATACCTCATCTAATGTATAATCCCTTAGTCAAGTAGTTATAATTTTGCAAGCAAAGGTGTTTTAATAAGAGCAAGCTATATCAAAAGCTATCTAGTCATTGGATTTCTATGCTTTACTTCATAATATTTTAACACATATTATATTTCATCTTATTCATTATCCAATAGATTTTCAGCTCATAAGCATCCTTTATATGAGGGTAAAGGATATCATAAACAACATCTTATATCTTTTCACACAACTTGCTTGAATTATGCATTTAATGATAAATTTATAACTAAATGGTTTAAATGGAGCTTAAAAGACTATGATTTGCATTGGTTTTATGAATTATCTATTAAATCTATGAAATAATTTAATCCTTTAGTATATTTATTTATCAAACACTTTGTTATAAAAATTATTGAGAAACTTTCCTATGCATAAATTGTTAAGCTTAAATAAAGAACTAAAAAACCTATCAATATGTGCTTCATTACAAGACTATGTTGGATAAAATGAAAAATGTATTGGTAGGAAATGAATTACAATACAAATTAAAACAAATTTTTATTACACCATTACATGATTTAATTATCTTTAATAATTTTAAATCATTTAAATAGATTTTTCATATACTATAAGAGATAGATAAATAAAACTTATTGATTTGAACAAACTTGAGTACACATCTACATCTACTAAAATGATTACAATCAAGTTTATAATAAAATTATCTTATAATGCTAAGACACAAGATACTAAATTGAAACCAAAGGTATAATTCAATGTTGTTTCTCAACCTACTCATATTATTATCTTGTCAGATCAACCATGATTATAATTATTTATATCATCATAACCACCTTTAAAAATGCTATAAAAGTTACTTGAATCCCCTTTGATCACCCCCACCCCCCCCCCCCCCCCCCCCCCCCCCCGCTTCCATATGAAGTTGACATGAATAAATCATAGAGGAAATTATTTAATAATAATGCATATTATGATTATCATTGATGCAATCATAATTATACAAACAAGGTTCATAAACTCAAGCATCTCATTTGACAACAATGTCATAGAAGTAGAAACTCCCATAGAGGAAGTAAAGCCTCAACCAGATGATAATGTTAAGCTTAATATTTTCAGAAATTTATTTCCTAATCATGATACAAATAAGAATTATTTAATTATGTATAATAATTATAATGCTTATCCACTTCCTGGATCATAATATCATCCTTTGGATGGTATAATTGGTAAAATTACTCCAAATGTTACACCATGTCCTGTGATTACTTTTGATTATAGTGAAATAGTTGATGATTCTAATTTTCATGATTTGTGTATAAGAACTTATATTGATCAACAATCTATTAATTGTGTTATAGTTGATAATGGTTCAAGTGAACATTTATGTACAATTAAATTACTTTATTAATTATGCTACACATAAAGTGAAATACATGAAAATACTAAAATAATTATGTCTTTCAATGGTAGAAATAAGCCACTTTACACCATATTATGTTACCTCTTCAAGTGGGTCCTATTATACTATCCCCCTTTTTTTTGTTCTACCTCAAAATGAAATTTTAAACATGATATTGAGATGCCCATGGTTGAGAAAAACTTGTGTTCTACCTTATATAGTTCATAGATGTTTGAATCATATTTATTATAATCAATTTGTTACAATTTTGAGGATTAAATATGAGCATCCTATACATTCCATGATACCTCCTCATCATCATCCACCACCATAGTTTAATGATACATCTATGAAAAATAAAATCGTGTTTTTGGCATCTAAGCAAAATATTTATAATCAAGAGATGTAAAATATTACAAATAAAATAAATATAAAACAAGTTTATAGGAAAAAGGTGTCTCCTTTACAACAAACACAATAAATTGAAACATATTATAAGTTGGTTTTTATTATTCAATATCATATGAATAATAATTTAGATAAATTTATTACTAAATATGATACATGGTCTAATTCTCATATTGTCATTTATGTTGTTTTTCACTCAAATATGGTGAGATATTTACCACTCATTACAATTTATTTTGATTACTATATTGATGGAATAATTGGGTATCTCATGCATGCTAAAATAAATTTAAAAAAATCAAATGAAAATTTAAAAATAATAAATATCTGATTGTACACAACTTCTAATTTGTTATATCTTCTTCTTCTATTTGTTTGCATTTGTGATCATTTGATCTAGTTTTATATGCCCTTAGATTTCATTGACTTGTTGGCCTCTTCGAACTTATAATTTTAATTTTATGATCTAGAAAACCTCAAAATAATGATAAATCATATTTATAATGACATTCATTAATCTAATTGCATATTTTTTATCAAAATTCTATCATTTTAATTATAGGACAAAATCAACCAAAATAGGATAGAATTATTGACCACTACTTATCTCAATGGTTGATATTATCCTTTGTCTCTTTCTCCATAGAATCAACACTTATTGAACATAGAGCCTTAATTATTTCAACTTTAAAATAACTTACATAGTCTCAATATATAATTTAAGTCTTTCATGAAATTTTTTTCAATCTCAATTGTTCCATCCATGCAACATATTTTGGTGCATACACATTTGATGAAATGAGAATGTACAACCAATTATTTTCATATATTTTTAATCTCCTACAAATTTATAACAATTCAAATTCACATTTAATAGGGGAAAAGTTTCTTTTATTGAGCCACTAATCATTGATAGTATATATTTTTCATTGACACTTATTGTCTGATATCCATATTTATCTCATTTCTTTTATTTTAACACCTTGGTTTAATTCCAATATTTTTTGTTTTTGTTTTACATATTGTAAAAATACAAAAAAAACCTTATATTTTCAAAAAATGTAAAAACATTTAAATATTGTTAAAAATATAAAATCAAGACATGACCATGACTAAAAATATAGTTTACATATTTTCAATGTGTTATTTATCTCTTGATTAGTAGATAACATATTATTTATATATCACACATGCATTTCATGAGTATCTATGAAGTGTTGTGATATGCATACAATAATTTTTCAAACATTAATATGTTAGACTCTCCTCTACCCATTGGACTTACTAAGTTGGGATAATATTATTTGTAGGTGAAAATATGGAGGTGTTATCATTCCATAACCCCTATACTATTGAAATTTCAATTATTTACAAATGTCTTGATAACATTTCTATCTTACATAGTGTACATGAACATGCTACTTTCTAGGATATGATCACATGGTATAGGCATAACTTATACTATATTAATTAATTATATGCTCTATTAATGTTGTTTTATTGTACATTATGTTGTCCCTAAAAAGTGGTTCCTCATTTTTCAGACAACATAGGGCTATTTTGGTCCTGCATGGCCAAAATTGTTCTTCCCCTTTCCAAAATTTTTTTTCTGAAACATTCAAATTCATCATTTTCTCAACTTTTTAGTAAAGGGATTAGCAGGTTCAATGGGTTCAAAGGTTGCCTTAGTTAAGGAAGGATGCACGCAAAAGAAAGAGTCAGGCAGACGCTTCCAAGTGTCGTCAGTCGAGCCCCATTATGCTCTATTTTTGAGAAATGGTGGAAGTTGCCACATGTCCCTGAAGAAACTCATTGAAAGCTGCCACATGCCTACATCCATGCAAGTGCTAGAAATATTTAGATTGTGCCACATGTCGACATTGTAACTCAGTGGAACATGACACGTGTCCGCATTTACTTCTCAGAGTTCTTTATAAGCTGCAGGGTCCCTTTCGTTTAAGTCTCTTCTTGAGTTCCACAGAGGGTGACAAGTGGTAATCATGGAAGGCATCACTATGTTTTTCTTAAGAGCAGCAGACCATGCCTTGTGTCCCCTCTAAAGCTTGGCGAAAGCCTCCAAGTGTAAATATCTGTAGTCTCTTCCCTTAGATTCACTATTTTGAGAAAAGACCATGGTGGGCTCGGGGATGAGTGACTAAATGAAGAAGAACATGCCAAGTGTCTGCATCCACATGACTAACAAGTGTATTTAGACCCTGCCACATGTCCTTGGTGAGAATCAATAGAAGCCGACAAGTGTCATCATCTGTGTGATTGCTAAAGCGAGTCTTAACTATTTTTGTAAGTGTTTCTAGAGTTCGATGGAAGCCTCCACATGTCTTCTCTCGCTAGAATCTCAAAGGTTTCTAAGAGCTCCTCTGAATTAGATAGATGCTTCCACATATCCTTGACTATTCCTATGGAAAGTGCCACATGTCAGAGGAAAGGGGAACTCACAATATCAAGGCACATATGGAGCCAAGGAAATAAAAGGGACAACAGCTTGCTGAAGAATCAAAGCCCAAAGGCCACTTGGAAGACACCGAATGGAATGTTCCCTTCGAGAAAGGTTTGAGCCTCAAAGAGATCAGTAGATGTTGCTAGTTATTGTAAGTTGAGACACAATTTCAAATGAAGCCCTAAAGCATAAAACTCACCACATATCCCATCCCAACGTAGCGAAAGCTACCAAGTGTCTGCATCTGCACTTCTAGTCTCTAACAGAGTTTTAAGGCTTATTCTAATAAGCTTATTTCAAAGCAATGGATGTTGACAAGTGTCCTCATCTGTGTCATAGTGGAAAGTAGCCATAGCAAGCGAGAAAGACATGAAGGAGTTACTAGGAAACATGACAGGCCTATAAATGTTAAATTGGTCATAATAAAGTGTTTGTTGATTCTAGCAGACTCAAGGCACAGACCTGAATGTGTTTAAAAAACTCTAAGGCCAGGATCAAGAGAAGGAAGAAATGGAGATGGAAACTCAATAGGAGTTACTACTAATAGGTGAAATAGTTTGCTAGGTAGATATTTTGGAGATGGTAACATTGAAGGTGCCGTCTGCTTGTCCCCTTGGAAAGGAAGATATAATAGATAGTTGTGCGGATAAGCAGGTGATGGAATGAGAGATTCAGGCTAAGGAGGAGGCACTAGAGATGAATCAACATGCCACAATTAAGGCAGCCACCCTGCTCTAGCAAGGCCCTTCCTGACAAAACTAAGAATGTGTCTAAGGCACTGAATGGGTCACGTCATTGGGACAAAGTGCCAAGCCTCCCTTAGGCCTCTATATAATGTAATCTCTTGTATCATTTTAGGGAGGCCTTTTTGATTATCAGAAGCAAAACTCTACCCAAATTGAAAGGCATTACTGAGACTTTGAGCTTAGATTGTAATTCATATTATTTTATCTGAATGAGAAAACAAGTTACTTGCAGACTTTGTGTTGTTATAGCTTGTGCTATCTTGGGAGATTGTTCATATGTCTATTTCCTAGAATTTTTCTTGTCCATTTGATTTAACAAGCAGAACTAGTGGAGGTGATCAAGAAGGTGTCCTGAAGGCCAACTGTGGGACAATGTTGTGCCCTCATAAGTACCTTTAGTGTGTTTGCATTTTCCTTTCTTGTGTAAAGAGCCTTGGGATGACGTGGTGCCCCCATTGTTCTTCATTTTTCTCTCTCAGGTTACTAGTCACTCATCACCCCCATTACCTATTACTTGCTACTTGAAAGAGTCTTACTGCTTACTGAAGAACATTTCTGAAAGAAGAGAAGTGCCTTCTATCATTGCACTAGGATTTCTACTATTTAGGAAGGAATCTGGCTCTTGGCTGAAAGTTGCTTCTAAAAGAAGAGAAGCACCTTCCCCATCACCAAATATTTCTTCCTTGTTTATCAGCATCATCTCTGAAAGAAGAGAGATGGATGGTTCATCCCACCCCTATGTCTTACTTTCTACATATATATATATATATATATATATATATATATATATATAGCCTCCATATATTTAATAGGGAACCTCCCCTTAATGAGAGGAGAGATTTGTCCCCTTTGGATGTGATAAACCTACAACATTGGATGACCAATCTCCCTATGTTATGGTGATAGGAACTATTTTGGTCACTAGTTAGCTGGCTGACAAAATATTCACCCAACAGTTTTTGGCGACTCTACTGGGGATGAACGTGCAGTCTGAAGCCTCAAGTTTCAGATTGAAGTAGTCCCTACCCTTATCCATTACATATTCTGGCAACTCTATTTAATATCTTACCCATTATCTATTTATAGCCTTACCACTTTCATCCATCTCCATCTTCCTCCGTCTCCATTATATTATCTAGTCTATAAAACCAGAGCTGCTAGGAAAGAGTGCGTAATTTAAAGCCTCAAGCCTCAAGCTGAAGCACATCCAATCCTTTTCCATTTTTTTCTACAATCTGGTCACTCTACCTAGATTTTTTATCCCTATTTTTCATAATTAAATCATGGCAGTTTGAGGCCCCTAGGGTAACTCTTTTGGTCCACTTAATTGACTCCACCTCTGCATGAACTCCCATGTAGTTCAAGAAAGAATTTCCCCAAATTATTTAGTAATGGGATAGCCCATCCTAATAAACACATTGCTACCTTTAGCATATCTTGTGGCATAATAAGTGTGGAATTTGAAGACGTGGCAGTCAGGCTTTTTGTGGAGAAACTACAAGGAGCTACTGTAGACTGGTTCTACCATCTGCAAGCTATATCAGTGACTAACTGGGATACACTTAAAGCCAAATTTAAAGCTAGGTTCAAGCCTATAGAAGATGCACATGCCTTTCTAGCCCAACTCACTCAGATGAAGAAAGAGCCCCATGAACCTATGAGGGACTTCATTGCCAGGTTCAACAAGCTGAGGCACAGGATTCCCATGGTCGCCCAGTCGATGCCTCAGAACCTCAAGTGCTTCTTCATCAACTCACAACTACCTGAAGTGAGTTTTATACTAAGATGAGCTGGCCACATAGACCTTACTACTACTCAAGACTTGGCTACTAAGGTAGAAGATGACCTTACCTTGGCAAGAAAGATAAGGAGATATCTTAACAAAGGCAAACCTTCTTCATCTTCTGGATACTCACCCGTAGCCACCACTAACCCCATGGTCCAAAAGCTAGCAAATGAATTGATAGTCTTGAAAAGGTAAATGGCACAAGGTATGTCTTTTGCTCCTTTATATAGAGATGCACCAAGGAGGACATTCCCCAATCAGCCATATTAAGGCAACACTGCCAGAAGTCAAGGGCAACCAAATCATCTTCCTCCCCCATAGAGGAACCTTGCCCTTAAAGCACCTCCAACCAACTCAGTAGTTGGATATTTGGAAACAAAACATGTTTCCTATTTCCAACCTGAGTTCAAGCAAGAAAATGATGTTGATCTCTTCAGGGAGGATCAAGAAGAATCAGCTGGCAATTCCCACATCGGTTTCCTAAATTACCAGGATGAACCTAGGAGTGAAGGTGAAGCAGTCAAAGGATCAAACATAGTATTCACCTAGTCTAAGAGTTAGTCAACCCAGCAGGCTAACAAAGAAAAGATAGAGGAGTGACCCCAACCAATGATTTCAATTACTAAGTAGAGAACCCCTCTCCCTTTCCAGTCAAAGGACTCAGTGATTGCCAAAGAAGTAAGTACATTAAACATCTCTACACCTTCTACTTCAAATTTTTAGACAAGTCCTCCCCTTCCCAAAAACCAAAAGGATGAACTCCCATCCTCTCTTTTAAGTACATCTCAGTCATTTAACATAGTTGATCATGTCAAGAAATTTTAAATTTAAATGACTGAGTTTGAATCCCTGCAAGCCAATCCTGAGCAATTGGACATTGATGGAGAACCAGGTGCGAACCTGTCTGAGGTAAAAATTATGGTCACCCAAATGTCAGCCCCTATTGATCAAATTCTATTTGAGCCTTCAAGCAAAGGTAATTACCTCTTAACCACAAAATATGCTCATGTCTCAGTCGATGAAAGTCCCACAGCTGGCAATCCAGGACTTGATCCAAACAGGGCATCAGAAGAATTAGTAGGGCATAGTATAAATCAAGAAGGATCTTCCATCTCCAATGAAGAGAAATCTAATGAAAGATCAGCTCTTAATGATGCTTGGATCCTAGAATTTGATGGAAACCATTCTTCCATAGCTGGATGTAGATCTCTGTTGCTTGAATTGAAGATTGCTCAGGATGAAGAGGTCAAACTCCTTCACACCAAAGGAGATGCTGAGCTGATGGTGTGTCAGGGGCTTGAGGCTGATAATCAAAATATGTGTTGGACTAAACCAACAAAATAGCAAGTTATGGTGGTGGACCATACTGCTATATTCCAAAGTTAGCAAAAGAAACTCTTCATAGGGAGAGCAAAGAGTTATGGTTTTCAATTTGAAGGCCACGTCCTGCCATGGAGCAAGAAGAAAAGGCCAAGAGGAAGACACAAAAAATTGGTTTCTTAATGGAGAGCTCCATTCAACCATCACCATTTTTTGGGGCAAAATGGTTTCCTTTTGGTTTACCAAGATGGCATCCACTTTCATTGTCCCATGATAAGCAGCATCTGAAGTACTTCAATTCTTAAAGTATCAGATAAGTTCACCTGTACATATGTATATTTGTATAGTTTCTATTTCTGCTTTGTGTTTTCCATTTTCATTTTTTGGAGCCTTTATTTTTGGGTAGCATGGCTCCATAGCCCAATGGCACGCTTCAAGGCACTCGAGATTCTAGTTTCTACTCCCCTTAGCTATTTTGAGTTGTCATCTGAAGGGAGTTCCCCAACAGGAGCCAGTTGTTGTCCCTGAAAAGTGATTCCTCATTTTTCAGACAACATAGGACTATTTTGGTCTTGCATGGCCAAAATTATTCTTCCCCTTTCTAAAAAAATTATTTTGAAACATTCAAATTCATCATTTTCTCAACTTTTTGGTAAATGGATTAGCAGGTTCAATAGGTTCAAAGGTTGCCTTAGTTAAGGAAGGATGCATGCAAAAGAAAGAGTCAAGCGGACATCACCAAGTGTCGTCAACTGAGCCCCATTATGCTTTGTTTTTGAGAAATGGTGGAAGCTACCACATGTCCCTAAAGAAACTCATCAGAAGCTACCACATGCTTATATCCATGCAAGTGCTAGAAATATCCATATTGTGTCACATGTCAGCATTTTAACTCAGTAGAATGTGACACATGTCAGCATTCACTTCTTAGAGTTCCTTATAAGTTGCAGGGTCCATTTCATTTAAGTCTCTTCTTGAGTTCCACAAAGGGTGACAAGTGGTAATCATAGAAGGCATCACTATGTTTTTCCTAAGAGCAGTGGACCGTGCCCCATGTCCCCTTCAAAGCTCAGCGAAAGGCTCCAAGTGTCAATATCTACAGTCTCTTCCCTTAGCTTCATTGTTTCAAGAAAAGACCATGGTGGGCCTAGGGATGAGTGACTAAATGAAGTAGAAAGTGCCAAGTGTCTACATTCACATGACTAATGAGTGTATTCAGACCTTGCCACATGTCCTTGGTGAGAGTTAGTGAAAGCCAACAAGTGTCATTGTCTGCATGATTGCTAAAGTGAGTCTCAACTATTTCCATAAGTATTTCTAGAGTTTGATAGAAGCCTCCACATGTCTTCTCCCACTAGAATCTCAAAGGTTTCTAAGAGCTCCTCTAAATTAGATGGATTCTTCCACATATCCTTAACTGTTCATGTGGAAGGTGCCATGTGTCAGAGGAAAGGGGCACTTGCAATATCAAGGCACATATGGAGCCAAGGAAATAAAAGGGATGACAGCCTACCGAAGAATCAAAGCCCAAAGGCCACTTGGAAGACACCAAAGAGCATGTTCCCTTTGGGAAAGGTTTGAGCCTCAAAGAGAGTAGCAGATGCTGCTAGGTGTTGCAAGCTGAGACAGTTTCAAATGAAGCCCCAAAGTGTAGAACTCGCCATGTATCCCATCCTAGTGTAGTAGAAGCTGCCAAGTGTTTGCATCTACTCCAGTCTCTAACAAAGTTTTAAGGCTTATTCCAATAAGCTTATTTCAAAGCTGTAGATGTTGACAAGTGTCCTCATCTGTGTCATAGTAGAAAGTGGCCATAACAAGTGATAAAGATGTGAAGGAGTTTCTAAGAAACATGACAGGCCCATAAACATCAAATTGGTCATAATAAAGTGTCTGTTGATTCTAACAAATTTAAGGCATGGACCCAAATGCATTCAAAAGACTATAAGGCTAGGATCAAGAGAAGGAAGAAATAGAGAGGGAAACTTAGCAAGAGTTACTGTCGATAGGTGAAGCAATTTGTTGGGTAGATATTTGGGAGCTGGTAACATTGAAGGCACCATCTGCTTGTCCCCTTGGAAAGGAAGATAGAATAGATAGTTGCACGGCTAAATAGGTGATGGAATGAGAGATTTAGGCCGAGGAGGCACTAGAGATGAATCAACACACCATAGTTAAGGCAACCACCTTTCTCTAGTAGGGCCCTTCCTAACAAAACCAAGAATGTGTATAAGGCATTGAATGCACTGAATGGGTCACGTCATTGGGACAAAGTGCCAAGCCTCCCTCAGGCCTCTATATAATGTAATCTCTTGTATCATTTTAGGGAGACCTTTTTTATTATCAAAAGCCAAACTTTGCCCAAATTAAAAGGCATTACTAAGAATTTGAGCTCAGATTCTAATTCATATTATTTTATCTAAATGAGAAAATAAGTTACTTGCAGACTTTGTGCTGTTATAGCTTATGTTATCTTAGGAGATTGTTCGTATGTCTATTTCCTAGAATCTTTCTTGTCCATTTGATTTAACAAGTAGAACTAGTGGAGGTGATTAGGAAGGTGTCCTAAAGGCCAATTATGGGATGATGTTGTGCCCCAATAAGTACCTTCAATGTGTTTGCATTTTCCTTTCCTGTGTAAAGAGCCTTGGGACGATGTGGTGCCCCCATTGTTCTTCATTTTTCTCTCTCAAGTTTTTGGTCACTTAGCACCCCCATTACCTGTTGCTACTTAAAAGAGTCCTGCTACCTACTGAAGAAAATTTCTAAAAGAAGAGAAGTGCCTTCTATCATTACAATAGGATTTCTACTATTTAGGAAGGAATTTGGCTCTTGGCTGAATGTTGCTTATGAAAGAAGAGAAGCACCTTCCCCATCACCCAGGATTTCTTCCTTGTTTATCAGCATCATCTCTGAAGTAAGAGAGATGGATGGTTCATCTCACCCCTATGTCTTACTTTATATATATATATATATATATATATATATATATATATATATATATATATATATATATATATATAGTATATAGCCTCCGTATATTTAATAGGGAACCTCCCCTTGATGAGAGGAGAGATTTTCCCCTTTGGATGTGGTAAACCTGCAACATTGGACGACCAATCTCCCTATGATGTGGTGATAGGAACTATTTTGGTCACCAGTTAGCTGGCCAACAAAATATTCACCCAACACATTATATATTACAATTTTGTTTTTCTATTGTGTTATCCCTTGGTTCTTCTATGCAATTTTTGATTGATGCATCCCTATGAGATATTGTGTATTATTTGAGATTTTTGAACATGTCCTTGCTTTGGCCCTTGGTCTTATGTGTGTGTGGAATTTAAAAATGTCCCTTATTTTTTACATTATTCATGTCTATCATGTGTGTAAAATTCACCTTGTGACATTTGAACATGTTCCATGTATGCAGCCTTTAGACTTATCACTTGACATTTCTATCATTTGTGTTTATTAAAATTAATGAATTTGATAAGTTCCATGATAAATATCATGCACTTATAATATAATAACATACTAACACACCAACATATTTATTTCATGAGATTCAATGATATATTCTATAGGCCTTGCCTCTTAAGTTATATATAAATTTAAATCAAACTATACTAACAAAAAAATTTCATATGTAAAATTTTTCAATGATAACATATTTATTATTCATGTTTCAAATTAAATTTTATTTTGATATGAGTGAATTTTTATGAGAATTACCTCACCTAAAAATGTGGAATTTTAGTGGGCTTCTCATGCATGAGAAGATCCATTTTCAAAAATAAAAATAGTTATTTGGCATAATCATAGTTTCAAAGTCACAAAATGTAGAAAAATAATTTATTAGCACATAACATGGGGGCATATGACATTGAAAATACACTCATATTTAAGTTCCAAATAGAAAATTCACATAATTTCAAATTTATCAATCAAAATTTAAAAGGAACATTCACATATAGTTTCAAATTATATAATTACAATGGGAGCATGATGCAATTTCATGCCAATTTTATTCTACTTTTCCAGCTATAGACATGGTAGGATCTTGATTTTAATCCATTCTCGTATGATTATTATTTTAAAAAAACTATAATATACCAAACATACCTTAATATTTTAATTGAATCTACAAGCCATATGTAGTGGTTGATTTATTTTAAGTGATTAGTGCATAGCTTGAGATTCATTATGAACTACAACATTATGTGTGAGAATCCATTACCATTTCACATATTTGGGTTTAAAATATTAGATAAATTAAATTGAGGTTCAACATACCTAAATGAGTGTTATTTCAATTCAAAATAGCATATTCAATTTGGGGTTTGAACACTGCCAATTTTATTAAATGGTCTAGCTAAGGAGCCATCTTCTCAAAGTGTTTAATGGGAGGCACCAATTCTCCAATGATTCAAGGAATTATCATCACCAAGAAAATTAATAAAAATTATCATGGATTTCACACATACATTTGTATTCATTTCATACTCTCATTTTAATTTATAAATTAATTAAATTAAATATAATAAAATTTAAATTTAAAAAAGTTCATTTCAAATTATAAATTGTCAAAGTTCAAGCAAAGTTTTGAAATTTCATATTCAAGTTTTCAAATTTCATCTTATAAAGGAATTAAATAACTAATTCACATATTTTTTAGGATTTGACAAACTATGCAATGCCTTCCAAGGTTGAATTATGCAACTCAAAGATAAAGTGTGTCTTACATACTGAGGTAAGACTTTAATTTCATCTAGTAATTTCATTTATAGACTAGGGGGGATCTAGTAACCTAAATTTGGTCAAAAATAATTGATCATACCTATTTTATCCATTTTCACCTTTAATTGACATGCATACTTAATTAACACCTATTTTTCTAATTTAACCTATCTTAAGCATAAGAGGAGACCCAATTTCACCACAAGGCTATCTATTATCACTTATAGAAATGAGCTTGCTCCTAAAAACACCTTTATGTGTCTATATGCTTTGACTAAGAACCTAAACTCATTAATTTTCTTAAAGGGAAAATAATTATCAATAGGACAATAATTCCCAACACTCATGTCCCTTTCTATCATTTCTATCATTTTTTCAAAATTGTTATATTTTCAATAAGGAAAGTATCCTTATGTCAGCCTTTATATTTATAAACTCTCAAATGGGCATTTTCCCATCTTTAACCACTATAAAATCACATTCAATTAATTTATTTCACATATATTGGGAATCTTATAAATTCTACTAAAAGATAATATTTACACAAGTGCACATTAAGAAAAAGTTCTTGATTCTTCCTAAATCAATTTCTAATCACTTTAAGTAGTCATGCACCAAGTTTAAATTCAAATTTATGAAACCCTAGCCAAGAATGATCAAGTATTCAATACAAATTTATATGCATTCATATATTCAAAGGAGCATAATTTCACAAAACACTCAGGTGGGAGAACTACATGAGCTTTGATCCCTCTTCATAGTATTGGCATGTAGGAAGCACTCACCATAGGTTTTGAGGTATACCATAAATCCAAATACTAACCCATTTATACTCCTTCACATCCATTTATCTCATTATGGCACAAAGATAAGGATTTTAAATTCAAGAATACGCATATAGGTCTCTTACATAGTTCCAAAGGAAAAATTAGTGTAAAAAGACCTAACTTTCACTATCTCACCCGATTCTTATGGAAGTTCCATTTTTTGGAAAAAAGATAAAATTGACCAAAAGGGACAACAAAGGAAATATTTATTCTCTTCCAATAGGTGTTTATTTACTTGAGGACACTTAGTCTAAGCTTATTTAATGTTTCTAGGTTTTTTGCGTTCTTTCTATTCCTAAATTCTATTTTCCAATCTAGTCAACTAATAACTCAAAAAGCTAATTTAATCTCTCTTTTGTATAGTTTAGCTTTGTTCATTTCTATACTTATTTGTATATTTTAGTCACTTATTTTTAATTTTATATTTTAAACTATATTTATAATGCCTTACTTTATTATATTCTATTTATCTAATTAATTTTAATCACCACATTAATTTAAAATTAGATAAAACACATTGAAATTCCCCCCTTTTGAGGTGTGGTAGTTAATACTAAAAGTCACTCATCTCAAAATAAAATTTAGCTTGAAACATGCATAGTAATATTTAATCATTGAATAATGTATTATATGTAAAAATCTGGTTAGCATAGTCACATTTTTATAATTTTAATATTGTATGTAGCATATGAGGCAAGGCCTATAGAAATGTGTCCATGAAGTTCATAGTAATAGAATATATAATTAGTATATTAATGTTAGCAGTGAATGATATGGATCATGACACTAATAAAACTTAACAAGCTCAAAAAGCACACAATCTCAACAATAGAAAATTCAAATAATAAGAGCAAGGGCTGCACACAAGGTACATCTTCAAATGTAACAAATTTAAAGATTTCATACACAATGGACATGCATAATGTCATAAATTAGGTACATGTTTAAATGTTTCACACAACATAGGGCCAAGGACCAAAATTAATTTAAATTTTCAAATGCCCCACATACCATGCAATATCTCATAGACATTTTAAAGCAATTTCACATAAGGGAAAATGGCCATAATCAATAGATAAGTAATATCTTATCTACTATGTACAATTACTAACATAAATGTAACATAAAATTATAAATGTAGTATAAACCATGTATATGTAATGTAATCATATCATATAAAATAACCTATTCATATACACAGTGTAGGATAAAGATGTATTCATGAAATTTATAAATAGTATAAAGATAAAAAAATATAGGAGTCATAGAATGATAACATCTGTATATACTATCACCTATTGATACAATACCCCTAGTTTAGCAAGACTCCTAGTTAGAGGTGAGTCTAACACCTTGATCCTTGTAAAGTTTATATGTCATGCATAACACTCATGGATACCCATGAAATACATGTGTGATATAAAAATTATATGTTATATACTTATCATGAGATAAATATAAAAAATTTCCATGACCCTAAATTACTTGTATTTAATTAATTATGCTGATATAGTCTAGTTGTGAACTATTTGAGACATATTTTGTTATTATGTTATGGTTTACAATTAATGATCTACATTGATATATTTTCATTATAATTGATAAGATAATTATGGATTATTTTTCATTATAACATTTTATATTATTACTTAATGTGTAATGGTTCATTATTTAGTTTGATGTAGTATATAAATGTTTTTATCGCATTTATTATAGACATCTTGTCTAGATGTTGCTAATAGTCTATTGGTTGATTGTAGGGACATGTAATTAAGATAAGTTGTGATTAGAATCGAGCGACAGGGAAACATAGAGAAGTAAATGGATAAATGAAATAATAAAATTAAACATAAATTTGAGCTTGTTGGTATTAATGATTTGATTTTTATTTGATTTTTATTTCATTGTTGCATGTTATCATTTTATGATTAATTTTATTAATGCTTTATTTGAGTTAGTTTTTAATTGGTGAAAATATCTCTTTATTTGATATTATCATTTTTAAGGCTATCATTGTTTGAGTCTAAGTGATTGATTAATTATATATTATTAATGATTTTTATCAATTTCGTCAATTTGGTGTTATGTAATTTTCATGAAATATTTACTTATTGACATCGATAGTCTTATCAGTTATGCAATTATACATGTGGATTTTGGTTCCCATCTTCATCATATTTATACCCTTTGTAATTTAATATTTGACATTCATTAACATTTCCATTTATCTTAAAAATTGTGAATTAATAGTTTTTAACAGGACCTTATATAGTTTTAAACTTGTATCAAAACATCTTAAAATGATGGACAATAATAACCTAGGCATGACAGTTAGCGTGTTTGATGGACCTTTCTTGGCATACTTGTTTTTTTCAATTTATATTTGTTTAAGTCTTTATTTTTATTTTGGGGACTATTTTAGGGTCTCGACCCACATGGGGCTCATGGTAATTAGTTTGGTTTTTTTTTGTATCTAAAAACTTAAGGGTCATGGCATTGACTTGCATTACTATACAAAGGTGGTCAAGAGACTATAATTAGTTTTTAGGGTTGAATGTGTTCATTTTGTCATTTTGTCTTGGAAGTTTGGAAACCTTGGGTAAACTCTACCAATTTTTTTGGCATGCCATCCAAGAAGAATGTAAAGCAGTTTAACATGAGGAATTTTAGAAATGAGAACTAAAATTTAAAGTATTTAAATTGACATCCATGTAGGGATTGTAGAGAGTTATCCAAGTTTGTTTTTTTGTTCATTAGGTGACTGATTTTATTAATAAATAGGGAATTTTGGTGTTTGGAGGTTAAAAGTGTATAAAAATTATTGTAGTTGACTTTTATCAACCATGCAAGTAATAGTTTAGAATTTTGGGTTTATTTTTAGAAAATACAATTTAATGGCATGCATTAGGGCTTTAGCTAAAATATTCATCATTATTTTTGAATTTGAATGAAACCCTAATAAGCACCACAATGTTTTTTTTGTTTCATGGTTCAATTGAGCACTTGTAGTGTTTGTTTGGACTATGGATAACATTTATTTTTATTATTAAAATGGTTGCGTGTGGTGTGAATGTTGTGTTTTCATGTTGTAACTCCACAATGAGGTCATGGGTAAATGAATGTTGATTGTTTGGAGTTTGAATTTGACTATGAATTATTTTATCATCATGAGGAAAATGAGTTTTATGTAGAATGGTGAACTCATATTATTTGAAATTCTTATAGGGTTTTAATGTTGACTAAGTGGAATGATATTAAATGATTATAGTCAATTTATTTTTTAGTGTTTGGGTTTTACTTTAGTTGCAGTCGAAGACTTAACTAAGTTTTGATAGAAGCCATACGACATTCTATAATGGTGATTGTGTGTTATATTTTGGTTATGGTTGTGTTGTTATTAGTTGTGTTTGTTTTGTTGATATATATGTATAAGGTAGGAGCCTCATGACTTATGGTGACTATGTGTTATATTTTATGGCTATGATTAGAAAAATAAAATCCATATGACTTATGTGACTATTGGTTTATTTTAGATGATTCGGGATTACTATGATTAAGCTTGATGTTAATTTTAAAGATCCACATGGCTCTACTATGTTAAAATTTAATCGAGCTTTGATTTTAGTTTATTATTTTAAAAACCCTGAATAGGTATAGTTGGGGTTAAGAAAATATAGTAAAGGAAAATAAAAAAGAGGCATGTTGGTTGTTTCGAATCATGAATGTTTTTGGGGGACAATGACTTCCTGTCCCCACAAGGAATTGAAATAATTATAGGGGTTTTAGAAATAATTTATTATTATTATTATTATTATTATTATTATTATTATTATTATTGTTTGAAATTTTATGAATATTTAAGTTATGATTATCTAATCTATGGTTATGAAATCATGTTGAATTATTAAATTAATTTTAGAAGTGATAATTGAGATAACTATCATTCATGATTATGTTGACCTATTGGGGGTAATCAATCCATTTATTATTTAATTTTTTTGAATCTATGGATGGGTTTGATTGAAATTTTGAGCTATTATTATGTTAAGTATAGTCAAATTTTGTTAATAATGTAACCTAAAGTTTTACGTATGTGTTATTTTTAGTTAGTTGAGTTATATCTTCTTTTTATTGGTTTTATTTTAACTCCTAAATGTTTATTAAAATAATAAATAAAGAGGACTATGATAACATATATTTGTGAGCCATATTATATTCTGAAATAAAATATAGCCCATAAATTAAGAATCTCAAAATAGAGATACAATTATAATCAAGTACCAATTTAATAGATCTTGGTGGGTTGTTTATGTGTTTGATTTTATTTCATTGGTAATTTGTTAGTATGTTGTCAAGATAAATTATTTCACAATCCTTTA
The DNA here is from genome assembly GCA_037957365.1 of Torreya grandis. NCBI lineage: Eukaryota > Viridiplantae > Streptophyta > Pinopsida > Cupressales > Taxaceae > Torreya > Torreya grandis. Next base: position 291,043 of record JARHVA010003572.1, read on the forward strand.
TCTATCAATTCTTTTCTACCTTAATCCTTATCCAACTGGTATTTGGGGTGGTCTAGGGCCACTTATGGTTGGGCTCATTAGGACTAGTAAAGTGAGATTAACTTCATTGTATTATGTGAAATGATTAGATTCATTTATTATTATTCTAAGTTATTTGAGTTTATTAAATTCAATCAAAAAATTTATAATTAAATGTATTTTTTTTCATAATTGTATTTTATACAAAATGATGTAACATGACATGTTTATTAATTCTTAAATCGATTATAGTTGCTCATTAGATTAATTGAATATCATGGCATTACTAAATTTATATGAAGCTAATATTTGATCATTATTAATTATTTTTAATATTAGTGGTAATGTTGATTTAAATGTTGTAGCATTTTGAATAGTGTTTTGATAATGTCTTGACTATGTTTATAAAACATTGGTATATTGATTGATAAAATAATTGGATATTTGGGTATATATTCATTAGTGTTTGACTCATATATCAATTATGTTTTGATTCATTCTTTATTGGAAAATAAGGAAATAGACATAATGTTATATATGTCAAAGTTATTTTTGTGAATCTATTAATAACAAGTTTATTTAAGGTAGATAAGAGTATTCATTGGATATGTTTACTTTTATTATCTATTGTATTAGATGAGATTGAAAGTTATATTTGGATGAACTTTTATAATTATTATAGATTTTGAATGTTATTAAATAGTAACATGGATGAATGAATTAAAGTATTGACATTTCATTAATGTATGGACTGTAACCTCACACTTGGTTAGATAAATTATTGATAACTTATTGGTAAATTAATGGAATAATGTCTTGTGAGAAGTTGTAATAACTTGACATTTTGTGGAATAAAGTTTATACGAGAATAATTTCATAAGTAAATAATATGAACTTATCTACTTAAAGATAATTCTCTCATGTCACTTAATAAGTAATTATATAGGACTATATGGGAAACTCCTAAAGTAATTAATTTTAATTGAATAACATTAAGATTTAGTTAATCTTATTTTATAATAAAGTTACATTGACAATAATGTACCCTATTTGTAAGTTTTTGGGAACATGACTATTCCTAGCTCAGCGTCTTGTGTTTAAATAACAAGTGCTCTATGTTTGGAATATGTCATTATATACATTCTATTAATAGTTTCTTGTTTTTAATTTATAATAGCAGTATTATGAACTTGTAAAGTCATAATAAGAATTTATCTTTGAATTGAGGCTTAAGAAGATATATTGATTAAGTAATTTGAATACTTGAACTAAGACTTTGGACTAAGATAAATGGAATTAATATATCTATCTTAAGATATTATTGATCCTTAGGCAAGCCAATATTGAACTTGTAACCTGATTTTAAAATGGTAAGATGTTCCAAAGTAAAACTTAAGCATGATTGTTGAAACATCCCTTGAAAATTGAGTACCTTTAGTAGTTAATATGTCCAAATAATTATGTTAGTTGACAGTGATTTAAAAATGTGATCAAATACTTTGAATTTTTTTTTGAAATAATAATTTTACCTTGATCTCTAACTTTTGGTTATGAGTTTGATAAATCATACTTAATCACGCTTAGTATGATGATTATTCTATTGAATTTGAACTTGCTCTACCTTGTTGGATGGAATTTACTAATACTACCCTTGAGGTACTCAGTTAAGGGAACAAGTGACTAATGACTTCATTAAGAAGGCCACAACAAAGTACATGGATAGAGGTGAGTGGGTATGACCACACTGACTCACTTATATCTGATTACTAGGTGGTTACAACATACTTCCTAAAAAATTCATTGATGGGTGATGCACTTATTATAGTTCATATATTGATTGTAACATAGTTATAGATCTCATTGTATGTTTCCATGATAAACTATGAGTGAATTATTTCATTAATTTACTTGGTTATGTGTTTAAAAAAATTGGTCATAAAATCTTGGTATCAGAGCATGGTTTATTGCTCTAGGAAACTTTGAAAAATGTTTCTTGATTATTTGTACCAAGTTTTTATTTGTTTCATCATAGTATGGTGAAGATAAGATCTAAAATAATAGACAATATCCTAAGAAATGTTAACCTAGGTAGAGGAAGAGGTTGTAGGGCCAACATCCCTAAGAGAAAGGAACTGACTCTTAATAATGTTGATGACTTTAACAGTGAGGAAAATAACCCTAATGCTAATCAAGAATTAGTTTTGAATAGGATTCTGACTACATTAAATTCTATTCAAAGTAAATTGAATACCTATGAGAGAAAGATGAATAAAACATAAGGTGTTCTAATTGATGAACTTCCAGTTAGAGATGAAAGACATGTAGATGAACTGAAACTTTCAAATAATCATGGTAATATAGATGATCACATTATTAAGGAGATGAATAATTATCCTCCACCAGAATTTTTAGGTGATGAATTAGGTGATGCAATTGATACATGGTTAGTACACTTGCAAAAGTATTTTAATATGCATAATATGCCCTCTAATATGAAGGCAAGGGTGGAAACCTATTAGTTAGTAGGGTATGAAGCTCTTTGGTGAAATAATATGTGTTTTATAATGTTACCAACCTATGAATATTACTTAGCCTACTTTTGAAGGCAATTTAGAAAAAAATATCTTAGTTCCAACTTCAAGGAACAAAAATCACTAATTTTTAACTACTAAAATAAGAGAATATGACTGTGGCTAAGTATGAAAACAAGTTTTTGAATCTTCTAAATCATGTTAATTACATGCATGATGAATATACTAAAGTCACTAAGTTTAAGTTGGGATTTAAAGAAATATAAATATATGATGTGAGTATGATTAATCCTAAGATTTTAACTATGGTAATTAAATTTATGCATAGGGTAGACAAAAAAGAGAAGATCGGTAAAAGGCAAGATAATATTTTAAATAGAATAGATAGTAATATATGAGTAAAAAAAATCACTTTCTCCTAATAATTTTAAGAAATATTATTATAACCATAGATTCACAAGGAATACAAGTGGATTCAACAAATTTTAATGGCAGAATAAAATTTTAAAAAATTTGAATTCTTCTAACACTATTAATTTTAAAAGGAATTCAACTCAAGGTAATCAAAATGTGTCTCTTATCAGGGCCAATACTATTCTCATGATGACACAAATAAATGTAATATGCTAAGAATTTGGAGATTATCACTGCTATAAAGATTGTTTTAAGTTGAAATCTAGCCAATCAACTAATAACAAATTATATGCAACTATTGACAACAAAAATACCAATTTTCAAGCAACTCTAATTAAAAGCAAAGGTAAAATAAATAATTTTTCAATTTAAATTTTGTTTTATTTAAGATAAATTGATATTTTTATGGATCCTAAGTTAATAACATGTTATAAGTTGAATATGACGACTTTAAAGAATGGTTGGGATGTTGAGTTTGGATCAGGTAAAAGAGTACCTATTACTAAGTGTCTTGAGGGTGTAATCCTAGACTTAGGTGTTTTTCAAACCCAAGTAAATTTGTTTATATCTCCTCTTATATCTCTTGATATTATAGTAGGCATGGATTGCTTTTAGTAACATAAAGCTAATTTGGACTATTATAATAAAGTGGTATACTGATGTAATGATTTGGGAAACCATATATAAATTCAAGATTTGATGTAACCAAAAGTACATAAGATAATTTCAGCCTTAAGACTAAATAAATTAGTACATAAAAGTTACAAGTTATTTATTATTTTGATGCAAGAAACTGTGCCTGAAATAATAATGGCATTTGAGGAACATCCATTTTTACAAGAGTTTTTTGATGATTTTCTAGATAAATTGTCGGTTTGCCTCCTAAACATGAATTTGAATTTTATATTGATGTAACTCTAGGAGTAACCCCTATATCTAATGTACCTTATCACATGAATATAATATATTTGTATGATTTTAAATCTCAAATGAAAGAATTATTGGAAAATGGAAGTACTAGGCCAAGTGTGTCACCTTGGGGTGCACTAGTGGTCTTTGTAAAAAATAAATATAGAACCTTGTGATTGTGTGTTGAATATCACATACTGAATAAGGTTACCATTAAGAACCATTATCATTTGAAAAGCATATATGATCTATTTGATGAAAAGAAGGATGTGACTATCTTTATGAAGATAAACTTGAGATTAGGATATCACCAACTAAGAATCAAAAAGATATTCATAAAATAACTTTTAAAATAAGGTATAGACATTACAAGTTACTTGTAGTACCTTTTGGTTTGACTAATGCACTTGATGCATTCATGAACTTGATGAATAGTATATTCAAGGATTTACTAGATAATTTTATTCTAATATTCCTTGATGATATACTGATCTATTCTAAGAATGTAGCTGACCATGAACAAAATTTATTCTTATTGCTGCAAAGGTTAAGAAAACATAAACTGTTTGATAAGCTATCTAAATGTGATTTCTTTCAGTTTGAGATACACTATTTGGGTTATATTATATCAAACACTGGTATTATTATGGATCTAGAAAAGATTAAATTTATTCAATAGTGACCTACTCCTAAAAATGTACATGAAGTACATAGTTTTATGGGATTGGTTGGTTACTATATAAGATATGTTAATTTTTTTTATAAGTTAGCTAGTACAATAACATTTTTACAGTTCAAGGGTAAGAAATTTGTGTGGACTACTGAATGTGAATAAGATTTCTTGAAACTTAAATAGTTATTAACTTTGGCACTTGTACTTGTTATACTAGATTTGAATGGAAATTTCAAAATATGAGCTGATGCATATAAAGAAGACTTAGATGGAGTGTTAAATTAGGATGGTTTAGTTGTAACTTATGAGTCATGAAAACTAAAGGACCATGAGAAAAATTACACCACTCATGACCTTGAGCTTGTTACCATTGTTTATACTTTGAAGCAATGGAAACCCTTTTTAATAGGTAAGAATTTTGAGGTAAAATTTGATCATTGTAGTTGAGAATATATTTTTTTAGAATGATGTGAATGCTCATTATTGTAGATGGCTAGAATTTTTAATAAATTTTGATATGAATACTTTATATATGAAAGGTAAGAAAAATCATGCTGCCAATGTACTCGATCAATACACATACCTTATTGCCTTATCTATTCTGCATAATAATTTTAGAACTAAATTATTATAAAAACAACATTCCAATAAACTTTACCAAGATGTAAGTGTAAATTTGGCTGACAAGCTTGTTGAAATTTTTTTTTTAGTTGATTCTAATGGTTTAATCAAGGATAAAAATAGAATTAATGTATCTGAGTTTGATAACTTAATACGGAGTATTTTATTGAAATAAGTGCATACAACAACTCATTTCTCTGATTTAGGTGTCATAAAGATGACCCATAAACTAAAAAGGATGTGTTATTAGCCTAAAATGAAACATGAAGTTGTTGACATTATGTCAGAATATTTAGAATGTTAGCATGTGAAAGCTAAACATTCCCATCTAAAAGGATGGTTTTAACCTCGTGATGTACCATGAGGTAAATGGGCAATTATTTTATTAGATTTCATAGCTGGTTTACCAAAATATAAAATCAAAGATGATACTATTTTCATTATAATTGATAAATTTACAAAAGTTAGTCATTTCATTACTAGAAATTTAATTGATGATGCATTTGTATTTACTTCACAACTTTTAAAAGAGATAGTATGATTGGACGGTATGTTTAATTTTTTTAATTATGATAGAGATAAAATATTTACTCTAATATTTTGTAAAACTCTAACTATTTATTTTATTATATAGTTTAATTTTAGTTTGTCTTATTACCCAGAAATGGATGGTCAGATGGAAAGATTAAATTAGGTTGTGGAAGACATGATAAAAATGTATGTTATAGATCAACCAGGTATATGAAAATATTATTTTCATTTAGTTGAATTTGCTTATAATAATATGTATCATTCAGTGATGAAAATGGATCCTTTTGAATCTTTGTATGGTCACAAGCGTAGAACTCCACTTGGATAAGAAAGTTTAGAAAATAGGACTATTGTTGGTCCTGATGTTTTGTAAGATTATGATAAATAAATGGAAATTATAAAGTAGAGGTTAAAGGTTACCTTAGATAGGTAAAAGAGTTATGTGGATTTAAAAAGGAAACTACATGAATTACAAGTGGGAGATAAATATTTTTATGTGTATTAGACTATAGAAAATCTCAATTAAATTGAAAAATCTTCCAAACTAACCCCTCAATTTGTAGGACCTTTTGAAATTTTAGAGAAAATTAGTCATGTTTCCTATTGGAAAGCCCTTCCATCTTATTTGTCATAAATTAATGATGTATTTCATGTTTTTTGTTAATGAAGTATATTCTTGATCCATCTCATGTTTTAGATTGAACTCATCTTTAAGTTTCAGAAGAGGAAAATAAATAGTTGGATTCAATAAAGATCCTAGATCATCACAATATTAAATTGAAGAATCATGAGATTTCCTGAGTTTTAATTTAATTACATCCTCTACCAGAAATAAGTGCTACATGGAAAGATGTGTCTTTTCAAGAATCATTATCCTAGGCTATTTTGATCACTAGGATGACTCTCTTCCAAGTGGGGAAGGATGTCATGACCCTAAGTTACTTGCATTTAATTCATTATGTTGATATAGTCTAGTTGTGAACTATTTGAGACATGTTTTATTATTCTAACGTGGTATTATTGTTAGTGATTTACATTGCTACATTTTTATTATAATTTCTAAGATAATTATGGATTACTTTTCATTATAACATTTGATATTATTACTTAATATGTACTAGTTTATTATCAGTTTGATGTATTATTTAAAAGTTATTATCACATTTATTATACTTATATGTCTAGATGTTGTTGATATTATTTAGTTGATTGTAGTGACATGCATTTGAGCTACGTATTGATCAAAATTGAGCAACAAAGAAACATGGAGAAGGAAATGAATAAATGAAATAGTGAAATTAAACATAAATTCAAGATTGTTGGTATTAATTATTTAGTCTTTATGTTATTTTTATTTGACTACTGTATGTTATTATTTTATGATTTATTTTAATAATAGTTGATTTAAGTCAGTTTTACTTGGTGAAAACATCTCTTTATTTGATATTATCATTTTCAAGACTATCATTGTTTGAGTCTAAGTGATTTATGAATATTGTCTTCTTATTGATTTTTAACGTTTCTATTAATTTGGTGTTGTGTATTTTCCATGAACTCCTTAATTGTTGACTTTGATAGTTTGGTTAGTTATTTAACTCTACATATTGACTGTGTTCCTATATTTATCATCTTTTTACTTTTCATAATTAATCTTTGATGTTTATTGATATGTCTATTTATCTTAAAAATTGTGACTTAATGGTTTTTAAAAAGTTCTTATATAGTTTCAAACTTGTATCAAAACATCTTAAAATAGTACACGATACTACCCCAGGCATGATGGTTAGCATTTTTGATGGACCTTGCTTGGCATACCTGTTTATTTGAATTTGCATTTATTTAAGTCTTTATTTTAAGGATTAGGTTAGGGTGTTGATCCACATAGGGGTCATGGTAATTAGTTTGGTTATTTTTTTATAGCCAACAATTTATGGGTCATGTTATTGGATCACATTACCATATAAAGGTGTTTGAAAGACTTCAACTAGTTTTTAGGGTTGAATGCATTCATTTTGGCATTTAGTCTTGGAGGTTTGGAAATTATGGGGAAAATCTGCTGGCTTTTTTGACATGGTGGCCAAGGGAAATGTGAAGCAATTATGCATGAAGAATTTCAAGAATGGGAACTATAGTTGGAAGCATTTAATTTTAAGAACATGTAAGGATTGTGGAAAGTTATTTGAGGTTGCTTTTGTGTTTATTAGGTGGCTGATGTTTGAAAATAACCATAGAATTTTGGTGCTTTGAGGCTGAAAGCATATAAAAACTATTGTGTTCAACTTTCATCAACCAAGTAAGTAATGATTTAGAATATTATGTTTATTTTTGAAAAATAAATTTTAATGGCCTACATTAAGGCTTTAGCTAAAATTTTCATCATTATTTTCTAATTTAGATGAAACCCTAATAAGGGCCATAGTGTTTGTTTTATTTGATGGATCATTTGAGCACTAACAGTGTTTATTTAGACTATGGTTAACATTTGTTTTATTATTAAAATGGTTATGTGTGGCGTAAACAATGTGATTTAATATTATAACCCCATAATGAGGTCTTGGGTAAATGGTTGTTGATTGTTTGGAGTTTGACATTGACTATGTATTGTTTTGTCATCGTGAGGAAAATGGGTTTTGTGATTCTTCAAAAGGCTTGTGGGGTTTTAATGTTGACTGTGTGAAATGATTTAAAATATTATAAATAATTTATTTTATGTGTTTGGATTTGAATTTAGTTGGAGTTGAAGACTCTAATGGGTTTTGATAAAAGCCATATGGCCTTCTATAGTGTTGATTGTGTGTTATATTTTGGTTATGACTACGACATTTTGTTATTGGCTATGTTTGTTTTGTTGATGGTTGTGTATAAGGTATAAGCCTTATATATTATGGTGATTATGTGTTATAATTTTATGACTATGTTTAAAAAAAATAAAATCCACATGACTTATGTGACTATTGGTTTATTTTGGATGGTTCAAGTTTACTGTGATTAAGCTTGGTGTTTTTTTTAAAGAGCCATATATCTTGGCTATGTTAAAATGTAACTAGGGTTTGATTTTGGTTTATTTTTATTAAAAACTTAAATGGATGTATTTGGGGTTAATAAAATATAGTAAATGGAAATTAAAAAGAGGTTTGTTGGGTGTTTCAAACCATGGATGTTTTTGAGAGATAAGGACCATAGGGAGTTCCCACAAGGGTTCAAAATAATTATAGGGATTTTAGAAATAATTTATTATTATTTTTATTTTAATGGTTTCAATTTTTATGGATCTTTAAGTTATGATTATCTAAATTAAGGTTATGAAATCATGTTGAATTATTAAATTAATTTTGGAAGTGATAATTGAGATAATTATCATTCATGATTATGTTGCCTTGTTGGGGGTAATCAATCTATTAATTGTTTAATTATTCTAATTCTATGAATTATTTCAATTGGATTTTTTAGTTATTATTATGTTAAGTAAAGTCAATTTTTTTAATAACATAACCTTAAGTTTTATGTAAGGGTTATTTTTAGTTAGTTGAGTTGTATCTTCTAATTATGGGTTTTAATGTCTATTGAAATCATATGTGAAGATGACTATAATAACTTATATTTATAAGCTATATTATATTCTAAAATATAATATGATCCATAAATCAAGAAGCTTAGAATAGAGCTATAGTCATATTCAAGTACCAAGTTAATATATCTTGGTGGGTTGTTTATGTGTTTGGTTTTCTTTCATTGGTCATTTATTGGTATGTTATCAAGATCGATTGTTTCCTAATCCTTTTTCCATTAGTTCTCTATTTCCCTTATCAATATCCAATTGATGGTTGGGGTGGTCTAGGGCCACTTATGGTTGGGATCATTAGGACTGACAAAGTGGGATTAGCTTTAGTGGATTACATGCAATGATTGGATTCATTTCTTCTTATTTTGAGTTATTTTAGTTAATTAAATTAAAATATTTGTAGCTAAATGTAGTGTTGTTTTTCATAATTGTATTTAATATATAATGATGTAACATGACATGTATATTGATTCTTAAATTGAATATAATTGGTCATTGGACTAATTTAATATCATGGTATTAGTAAATTGATATGAATTTAATATTTGATCATGATTACTTATTTGAAATATTAGTGGTAATGTTGATTTAAATGTAGGATTTTGAATAGTGTTTTGATCATGTCTTGATTATGTTTATAAAACATTGGTATATTAATTAAGAAAATAATTGGATATTTGGTTATATATTCATTAATGTTTAACTCAGATATCAATTATGTTTTGATTATGGTTTTATTCATTATTTATTATAAGATAAGGAAAGAGAGATAATGATAGATATGTCAAAGTTATTTGTGTGAATCTATTTGATCACAAGTTTATTTAAGCTAGGTAAGAGTATTCATTGGAAATCTCTACTTTTGTTATCTATTGTAATTGATGAAGTTAAAAGTTATATTTCTATGAGTTTATTTATTTATTATATATTTTGATTCTTATTAAATACATGGATGAATGAATGGAAGTATTGACACTTCATCAATGTATGGACTATAACGTCATAGTTGGTTAAATAAATTATTGATAACTACATTGGTAAATTAATGGAATAATGTCTTGTGATAAGTTGTAATAACTTGACATTTTTTGGAATAAATTTTATATGAAAATAATCACCTAAGTAATTAATATGAACTTATCTAATTAAAGATAATTCTTTCATGTCACTTGATAATTACTTATATAGGGTTGTATGGGTAGCTCCTAAATCAATTAATTATAATTGAATAACATTATTATTTAATTAATCTTATGTTATAATAAAGTTATATTGACAATAATGTACTCTATTTTTAAGTTTTTGGGAACATGACTATTCCTAGCTAAGCATCTTGTGTTTGAGGAACAAGTGCTCTATGTTTGGAATAGGTCATTATATATATTCTATTAATAATTTCTTATTCTTAATTTATAAGAGAGGAATTCTGAGCTTATAAAATCATAATAAGAATTTATATTTTAATTGAGGCTTAAGAAAATATATTTATTAAGTCATTTGAATACTCAAAATAAGACTTTTAAATAAGATAAAAGGAATTAATAGATCTATCCTAAGAAATTATTGATCTTTAGGCAAGCTAGTCTTAAAATTGTACCCTACCTATAAAATATTAAGATGTTCCTAAGTAAAAATTATCTATGATTATTAAAACACCCCTTGAAACTTTAGTACCTTAAGTTGCTTACGTGTCTAACCACTTATGTTAGTTGACAGTGATTTGAAAAGGTGTTCAAATACTTTGAATTACTTTTGGAAATAGTAATTTTCCCTTGATCTATGTTTCCTAGTTGTGAGTTTGATGAATCATACTTAATCAAACTTAGTATGATGATTATTCTATTGAATCTGAGCTTGCTCTATCTTGTTTGATGGACTTTTTTGACACTACCCTTGAGTTACTAACTATTTTATAGCCTATACAAGTATTCAAATAAGGGAACAAGTCACTAAAGACTCCATTAATAAGGGCACAACAATATATGTGGATATAGGTGAGTGGGTAAAACCACATGAACCCATTTATATCTAATTAATCATTGGTTAAAACTTACTTCTCAAAGAAGATGTTGATGGTTTATGCACTTAACGTAGTTCTTGTGTTGGTTGTAACATAGTTATGAACCCCACTGCATCTTTCTATGCTAAAATTTGAGTGAACTATTCCATTAATTTGTTTGTTTATGTGTTTTGAAAAGAATTTGTGGTCATGAAACAAATAGCCTGTCAATATATGGAAAAACAACAAAAATAGCCTATAAGTAGCAAAAAAACAATAGAAAAACTACATAAAGTCCTAAAAAAATAGGAAAATGACAAAATAATAAGAGACATAATTAATTATTAGTCTTGATATTATAAGTGAGTTCCTTGTATACTCTTGATTGAGAAGCTTTCTCTTCCCCTACTATGGCCTTCATTTTTTTTTTCAAAAGTTGGTATTTTGAATTCAACATATCTTCTATTTGATAGCATATTGAGAGTTTATATACTTTGTATGCTTTTAATCATGGCGATATGGTTGTACTCCACCAGGGTGTTGAGATTTTCATTTATTTTTTAATTTACTTTTTTTAGATTATACATATTTTTTTTGTGTTTTGAAATTCCATTCTTAGCTCTAAGAGATCAGACTTATTGCAATATATCCCATCATTTTGGATTATTTTTTTGACCTGTTCTTTTAATATTTTATGATTTTTAATGGACCAAAGAAGAATATATTTTTGAATTTCACTACATCTTTGATTATATTGAGTATATTCTAATTTTTAATCTCCTCCATTACCTATTTTAATTCCTTGGGGATGTTGATATCCTATTTTTATAGATTGATTTTTCTTTTGTCATCCCTTCTTCAGTAAATTTATCTTGTATTTCTCTTTGATTGGATTTTTAATTTATCATATAGAGGCTCTTGGAAACCTCTTCCAAGTTAATCTTGTTAACCTCTTCCTTGGGATTATTACTTAAATTTGTCTTTTCACCCTCCTTGGGATTATTGATCAGATGTAGGAATTTTTTCATGGCGTATTTTTTGGGATGAATTTTATCCTTTTTGGGGTTATTATTAGCATAAGGGGTAAAGGAGGGGTCCTTATCATTATTTTTAGAGTCAATAAAGATTGGATTTTGGTCATCAGGGATCTTTTTAGTAGAGATTCTCAAGGTTTTTTTGGGGGAGGTAGGGCTTGTAGAGATTTTTTATTATCCTTTTTCTAGAGAAAGGTGGTGATAAGGTTCAAAATTGAAGCTTTGAATAATTTATAGATGAGTAAAATGATAACATGGTGAAGGCATTCTTACTTTCTACCCAATTTGACTTTTAAAACACAATTTTCATGGGAGTGAAGAATATAAAAAGGCAAGCTAGTAGAAATAGCACGAAATAAGGAATTCAAGAAGGGTAAATGAAAATTATGAATCATAGCGAATTTCATATCAATGGTGATGTAACTCATAATTTATTTAGACACACTATTAAAAGGCTTGGGGATATCCTTTAGAAAAAAACCTCTAATGCATTCTAGGAGTTCTTTGTTGTCTTTCAGAAATTTAGCTTTTTCTTCTTTGTAGTTTCTATTAAATTTGTTAAATTTAACATATTCCACTTTGAGAATAATGACCTAGGAAATGAGACCTTATAGAATTTTGATCATGACATTATTGATACAGATAGCTCTTTTGTTCCAATTTTTCACAAATTTCCTAGATAGGAGCTTGTCATAGCCATTAATGTTGGTGATAAAATTAGTTAGGCCTCCACTTTTGAGAATTGCCTACACCACAAAATCATGTTTGATGTTTTTAGTGGACATGGGGTCTTTTTTTTTAAATATCCTTGCATCCTATTGTGGTTGAAGGTCTTGTGATGATTTGTTGTGGTGTTTAAGATAAGAAAGATTGCATTTCTTTTATTACTGTCCCTAAGAGCTTTCTTGATGTTTCTTCTAGTTTTCCATCTTAGAGAAATAAAATAATTGTTGATATATGTTTTGGTCATAATGGTCATATGTGTAGAGTGTTATAATTATTTTCTATTATTGATTTAATCTTGTCCTATCTTTATTAATGATGGAGTTGTCTATTGGGTAGCTCCTCCTCATTTACTCACACCTTGAAATGTGCTGCCACCACTCCCCTATTATAAAAATAGTATGAAAGCTAATTTACTTCCATTTACATGTGTTATAAAAATATCTCATGAAAATCCTTGGTTGTGATGATGCTTTCTTCTATAATATTTTCAATGGTCCTGTTGACCATTTTTGCCCAACAGGCTAAAATCGGTTCCCTTCTTCCCTTGTTATTTGAAGCCAATCAATTTCAGGTTACACAAGTTCAATTCCATGGTTCTTTAACTTGGTTTAACACATTGGTTTAGCACCTGGTTCAAAAGACCACTTGGTTCATTGGCCTTGGTTCAATCAGACTAGTTCGATCAGTCAGCTCATTAGCAAGTTCATCAGTGCACAGTGTTGAACCGTTGAATCGATTCAATGAATGGTTCAAAGTGAATGGTTCAACCACCTTGGTTCAATTGGCTTGGTGCGTAATGTTGAACCATTAAACCAATTTTAGTTTAATGGGTTGGTTTAATGAGGTACCCAAAATGGAACACTTCAAAGGGACCATAAAAAGGGATGTTTTAACTTTTAGAATTTTAATTAAGACAAAGTCTTGAATTCCTTTAGACTTTTTGTCTAAAGGAATTCCTTCAAACAAAAAGCCTAAAGGAATTTGGGGAAGGGCCACAGTTCAAAAAAATAAAGGCTAGGACAAAAAGTTCGTGGAAAAATGTCCATGGACTAAAAGCCCACAAAAACCTAGGAAATAATTTAGAGTATAGCGACCTGTCGAAGGACCTCGAAGGGTAGTTGCCCTTGTGGGGGACTCTTAACCAAAATAAAGGGGCACAAAACAAAGGATGAAGGGTCACCTTCCCTTTCGAAAGGTGCTAAGAGGGGACTTCAAGCAAAAAAAAAGCTCACAAAGGACCGATGACATTTTGTCAGGGATGGTGACATCCAAAAAGCCGTCAACCTTAAGAAAGTGAGTTAGCCATTGGTTTTCAAAGTGATGACGGCCACGTGAATGTCAAATTTCATATAGTGAAATAGCTGTTTACTTTCAAACTAAAAGGATGCCAACCATGAAAGGAAGCCCAAAAATGTAGTGACCCACTAGAAGATCACCCCCGAGGGCTGAAGGAGCCAGAAGAGATAAGATAGGGAAAAGACAAAGTGTTAGGCATGGAGTAGGTAAATAGTCCAAGTGGTGAAGGGAAGCACCGATTTGAGAAGTTACTCTAGCAGGTGAAACAGTGGCTATAAATTAACCATTAGAAGACGTGACATGGCCAATTGTGTGACCCTTTTTCTTCATTTCATATTTATGAGTAGACAAACTACATAGGTGCCTTCAAAGAGTAGTCTTAGTCAATGAAGAAATAATGTGACCCTGTCAAGAAATGCCTGAAGTCAAAGCCAGGGCTGACACAACATTTATTTTTAAGTAGCCTGCTCTTCCCAATGCTCATATGGCACATGGGTCACTTGTAAAAGCGGTGCCAAAAGGCCTCCTTTCTTCTCCTATATATTGAGGACTTGTCATTTGAGAAATCATCTTCCACATTTGTAAGGCGTAGCCCTGGCAAAATTTCACTTGAATCAATAAATGCATTTTTTACCTCTATCTTGGATAGATATTTTTGTGTATATCTTGAGTGTTAGTTTGTGTTTAGTCATTGTTTCTTGATGCTTTCATAGGTCCAACATCAACATACCTGTTGTCTACAAGGTGCCATTTCTACAACTAACAAGGAGAGCAACATTTGAAAGTGCAGAAATAGAAGAAGTCACTTGCAGTGTACATTTCACAACACCTTTGGTGAATCTCTATTTTTTTGTATTTCTCTATTAAAGCCTCTCTGCCAAGTTTCTTATAGCCTGGTCCTTCTACCAAGTCTGAAGTGTATGTATGTGTATGTCTAATTTAAAGTGTGAATGTGAGAAGGTCAACTTATTTTGGTGCATCACCTCCATAGATTAGTTTGTTTTCCAACAATCTTCCTCCCTTTTCATCCCCCCCATTATATATATATATATATATATGTTAGCACTTGCTGGAACAATATGATGCATCGAAGGGAGCTAGCCCTTATCTAGAGACTCTCCCCTTTAGCTTCACCGGTCCCACAGGTGAGAGGGGAGTTTCCATAGTTGTGTGAGGAAGGTAGGAGCTCAGCCTCCTGCCAAGGGTGTAATCTTCTACGTCAAAAGGTCCAACTAGCCTTTTTGATTCTATTTAGATTGTTAATTATGTTTAGTGAATCTCCATCCACTAGAAGCTTATTGATTCCAAGATCCTTAACAACTTAAATTCCACAAATGGAAGCTAATGATTCTTTCATATGATCAATTTGGTATCCCATGCCCCAATTCTAAGTAGTGATAGTGTAGCCTTTATCATTTCTCAGTACTCTCCCACCACTTGACATACCATGATTTTCTTTTGATGCCCCATCAAAATTTAGTTTTATCTATCAAGGCTTGGGGGTATCCATATGACATTTTTTTATAGTATCAATCATTTTAATTTTAAAAATATGAGTAGATGAGGGAAGGAGATAATTTTTTAAAATATATTATTTTTGAATTGAGATCTGTTGGTTTTTAATGTTTGATTACCTTCATATTTTTAGTGATAAAATTGAAATTTTTGTTAGCAACTCTATTGTAAGGAGTTTTCAATTCTCTAAATATCCTATCATTTATTTATTTCTAATACCCCTAGAGGAGGTGAGGGAAAGAAATGCTCCAAATTTTTTTTAGTTCTTGATTTGAGAATGAAGTATTCTAAGCTAACCATGAAGCACTTAACGAAGATGGATGAGTCCATTTGATTTAGATTTTCTGTGGTAGAAGCCCTCATATTTTAAATATAAAAGGTAATTGAATAAGGTGGAGGGAATTCTCATTTTTAGAATTGTAGAGAGAACATCTATTGACAATGGTCAGTCCCCTCTTGGCTAGGTTGTCTAAAATGAGGAGCTTATTTTGTAAGTAAATCTAAAGGAAAATATTTATCTTTGGGATAATATCTTTGTCCCATATTTTCAACAAAGGGATGGTTTATTGAGTGTGTGAAACTATATAATTGTAGATAAAATGAACCTCATATTCACCACTAGGAGTGGAATTCCATGACATTTCATCTTCTTTGTTTAGATTTATGATGTGGATGCTTTGCAAGAAAATGTTGAGGTTAGAGATAATAATATTTTTTTCATTATTGATGTTTTCAATTTTTAGTTGTTTATAAAATCTTCTACCACCCTGTAGTTGTATGTAGTTAGACACCATCATCCTATAGTGGAATTGAATTTGATCTCTAATTTGGTACCATAGATAGATATTATTTAAGGGGTGGTTAATAATCTGTATATCCTCCAAGAACATGATATTTTCAAAATCCCATAATTTCCATTTATGACCTTTACTAATGATTTTTTTTTTCTTAATTTTTTTTTTCATATAGTGGAGCCATTAACAAAAAAATTGTTACTTAGAAGAGCTAAAGCAAGCCTATTATCCATGTATTTGGATCTAAATATTTTTGTCCATGTGATGTATTCCTTGATTAATCTATATCACATTTTATCCATAAGTTACTTATTCATAAATTTTAGTTTTCTAATCCCCAATCCACCCTGTGACTTTGGGAGACTAACACGATCCCAAGCAACAAGAGAGATTCTTTGTTTGATTTTACTACTTGTCCATAGGAAACATTTCTAATTCTTTTAAAGTTTATCCTATATTATGGCTAGCATTTTGAAGAGGGTCATAATATAAACTAAGAGGCTTTTGAGGACATTTTTGACTAGTATTAGTTTGCTTTCTTGGGATGTCATGGTTCTTTTACACCCAGATAATGTTTTTTTTAGAATTGTTCATTCAATTGGTTCCATAGCTAGATTGGCATGTTTCTTGTAAAAATGGGAAGACCCAAGTATTAATAATGGATAATTTTTATGGAGCATCTTAGAATTCTATGAATTTTTTTATGTCTAAGCATGAGATTATTTATGAAGAAAATAGAGCTCTTGTCGTAGTTGAATTTTTGCATGGAAATCTCCTCATAATCTATAATGATTTTCTTTAATTATTTTGATTCTATGATAGAGGTAGTATCCAGAGCAATTCTATCATAAATTAATTATTTATGGAGGGTGGGTATGACCCCATTTTACGAATGGTAAACTAGATGTTTAATCATGCTCAGGGATTGATTTTGTATTTTTAGAATATTTTGAATGTTTTGCATTTTGAAATATATGATGCTTTTTTGTATTTTTGAAATATTGAAACCAATAACACTAGAAAATATTATAAATCAAGGTGTCAAAATTATAATTTATAAAAATCCTAATAGTTTTTAATAGGTGTCAATGTTATATATGCACTATAAAATTTTGTGTAGCCAAGTATGGGTAAAATATCCCCACTATATGTGAATTCTAACTTTGAGAATTTAATAGGAGAATAAAAAAATGTGTGCTTAAGACTGATTGTATATCCTCATGTCATCAAATGTACACTTTTTGAAGTTTTTCACATGTATGAAAAAAATAGATATGAAAGGGAGATATTTTACATGAAAATAGTGATTTGCATACTGAAAATGGGTGAAAATAGAAAATGGGAAGTACTAAGGATTTATATGTTGGAACTATGATTTTGAAATAATAAATAGCACAAGATAGGATCAACCAATTGGGATTGTACTATAAATTATGTCCTTGAGGAAAAAATGTCATCTTATTAGAGAATATTATGAAAATAGAGAGATAAATAATATGTTATGTAAAAATTGATCAATGTTTTGAACTATTCATATTTGGAAAGTGAAAAATAAGAGACAAGAGGCCAATCAAGTCAACAAGATCTAAGGGATTACAATAATTTACCAATTCATCACATGTATAAATAAAAAGAATAATATCATGTAACAATCAAGAAGCTATGTACAATCATATTTTTGATTTTTTGAATTACTTGAATGTTTTTGATTATTTTAGAATATTTTAAAAATACAACAAGATAACCAATGATCCCATCATGATAATAATCAAAGCAATCTATGATTAGTGGTAATTATCTTAATTTATTTGAATCACATTTATCAGTTGTGCATATATCAACATTAACAAATGTATCATATGTAGTATGACAAATATATAATTTTGTGATCCATACGTTAATTAGAAATATGCAAAATATAATGTAGATAAACACAACAAAAAATATATAGGTAGGCCAATATGCCCAAATACTCAATATATGTAGAAATAGAATACCCTTAATGTAGGGAAACACCATACAATACTCATTTAAGAAGGAAAAACTCCACAATGTCTCTTCAAGGGGATAACCTCTAATATCCTCTTACAATAGAAGACTCAATGATTACTTTATTCCTTTACAATGATAATCATCTCATTTATATAGACCTCTATCTAACTAACAATGGATGTGTAACCTCCAAATCTCAATGTAGGTTGACCATTACCTAATGCACTAATTTCACAAGTTAATTCATTATCCTAATATATTAGACCCATATAATTAATTAAGGAGGATGTGTGCTACATGGCAGCACTCCATAAATCCATATACATTAATATATAATATCCCTAGGTACATATCGCTCCTCTCCTTGACATTTTTCATCCTCAAAATATAAGAATAAACCAAATAATGAGTGTGCTTCAAATCATTGCACACTTGTCTCCAAACTCGATCATCCAACCACCCATATGTGATATTATAAGGTGATAGCTTTCTAGCCTTGTTTCAAAATGCCAATGTGCTACTTTGATTCCATTCATGATCATAACTATATCTCCTTGGTATCCATTAATAATTATTCCTCCTTTGATTCAATATAGCATATTTCATTACGCTACTATGATTCCATTCATGATCATAATAGTTATTATACCATGCATAATCATAATTATTTCCCCACTAATTCCATGTTCCATAGGCCACTTTTCTATGTTGATTCCATACTTGACCATAGTAGTACTTATTTGGCTTTTATGCATAGCCATATTTATTGTAACTCTCATTTCTTATATAACCAAAGTGCCTATTTTTATGACACTTCCTCACATGGCTCCATGATTGTTTCCTCTCATGATGATGTGGGTGTCTATATACCTCAACATTTTTTGATACTTTGACCTTATCAATTTGTTCTTCTACCTCTTCCAACTTTTGCTTTGGTGGTTCCTTTATCTCCTAAATAGTTGAAGTGTTTTTATTTGTTTGTATTATTTCTTCATCTATGTATTTATCTAAATATTTCACATGCTCTTATTCACCTATTTTAATCTCATCTTCATGATCTAACTTGATTGTTCTTTGTACCTTTTCAACTATGATATCCTATAAATTGACCTTC
Source organism: Torreya grandis (assembly GCA_037957365.1). Taxonomy (NCBI): domain Eukaryota; kingdom Viridiplantae; phylum Streptophyta; class Pinopsida; order Cupressales; family Taxaceae; genus Torreya; species Torreya grandis. Next base: position 310,772 of record JARHVA010003572.1, read on the forward strand.
TTCTTCTTATACAAAAACTTCATGAACTTCTTCTAAACATTAATATTGATTGTTCCCAAAGTCTCTAACCATGGATATCCAAGAACCATACCCATCCATGTCCAAATCATAAAAAAAATAATGTAAAACATATTTCTTGATAATGAGCTTCAAATCTTAAAGCACTAGAATATTCTTACCATCTACTTGAATCTCTTTAATATTCTTTGCTTGAACATGTAGATGCTTGGCCACATTCATGTTGATAAAGTTATACTTGATGATAGGGTTTATGGACACAATAACCTTATTATTTTAAATGAATCAATGAAATTAAAAATTTGACTCAGATTTATTTGGAGCCAAATTATTTGAACCCTTATCATCTAATTCTTCTTCCTCTTTGAGATCCTCTACCTCTCCTTCTACACCATCTGTGCTCTTCTCATTATCATTATGATAGATTTTTATTCATCATCATCACTTGCATGTTCTTCCTAATTATCATTATTTTATTCTATTGATTTTTATTCTTCATTACCATCATTATTTTCTTTCTCTTTTTCATCCTCTTTTTCTTTTTTATCCCATAAATCTAAGAAGACATGTTCCATTTATTCCCATGAACAATACCTTTGTGTGAAGCTCAACTATTTAAACTAATGTTGTACAAGCCAAGAAAAATAAAGAGACAAACATGTTTTACATAAATTTTTTTGAGTATTATTCTCCTTAAAAATGATCCACCATTCTCTAGCATCAATATCATCCTCCCCTAAAAATACTTGTAACCTCATGATCCACAAAAAAAAATAGGGTTAATGAAATACCTAAAAATATAAATAAATCATTTAAAATTTACTAAAACAATCTAATTTTTTAAATTTTATCTTCCCTTTATGATATTGGAACTTCAATAAAAAAATTTGTTAAAAAATTCTTTAGATTTTGGCCTATAGAGTGAATATATGAAAAATAATAAAATCCCAATAAATAACTCAAAACAATTCTAAAAATGCTAAAATTTTTAATTTGTTTCTATTATATGTTTTTAGATAACTATTAAAAATTTCATAGACTAATTACCTATATTTAGGCTGAAATTATCAAATTATTAAAAAACCCTATAATATCAATAACTCCCTCAAAACTAATCATAAAGGCTCTATTTTTTTACTTTGACTTCATTAAACTATTATTAATATATAGTAAAACAATTTTGAAAAAATTATTAACCTATTAAAATATATTGATGATTCCATAAAATTGGGGTTTCACCACACATAAATTATCCAAATCGAAGCTCAAATACCAGTTGTTATGATCCACACTTGTAATAATTGTAAATATGTATAATCTAATATATATAAACACAAAATAAAAAATATAAGTGGTCCAAGATGCTCAAATACTCAATATAAGTAGATATAAAATACCCTTAAGATAGGGCAACACCATACAATACTCTTTAGGAAGGAATAACTCCATAATGTCTTTTTGAGGGGATAACCTCCAATATCCTATTATAATAGAAGACTCAATTATTATTTTATTATTTTATACTAATAATCATTTCCTTTATATATACCTCTAACTAACTAATAATGGATGGGTAACCTCTTAATCTCAATGTAGGTTGACCATTATCCAATGCACTAATTCCATAAGTTACTCCATTATCTTAATATATTGGACCCATATAACTAAGAGGGATGTGTGCCACATGTCAGCATATCCATTAACCAATATACATTAATATATCATATCCCTAGGTACATAACATATAAATCACTGCTCATGTAGTATTATGTAGGATGAGTAGTTCTAGGACATGAAAAATGATGTGGAACCCCATGAGGATTAGGAGAATATTGTGACAAAATTTAATCTATATGTATCACCAATTGAGGAGACATTACATGTGATTTTTCTTATTATGACTTATAATACTTTATTTAATATAAATACTTTTGCATTGGTTGATTTTGAGCCCTTTTCTCCTTTTTTTGAATTGGTGACTAGATAATTTTTACTTAGGTGAAATATATGAATTTTTTTTTGTTTTTTAATAGACATATCATTAAAATATGGTGGTGGATAGAGGTGATGCGGTACCATAGATTGCATATGTTACTCATACAACTTGATTCAATAAATGTACTATAGTCATAAATGTATCATAGATGATACATCACAAATATTTTACAACTAGGGGTGTTCCAATATAATTTTAAACACCCAAATTTGTGGAATAAATATAAAATGAGTAGATAATATAATAGGGACTATTTGAAGAGGTAATAATATGTCCCAAAGTGGTTTTTTATTTTCCATTAAATAGCTTGACACTTTTAGTATTTAATTTTATATCATTCTATGTGTATCCCAATGAATGAATTAATGTTATTGTTCATGCATTTTCAATTGGTCCAATATAAACTAGCACATTATGAATAAGTTGTTTATAAATTTAAGTTTGTATACATAAAACATGAAAATAAAAATAATCATCCACTATCTCACTATCACCAAAATTAATCATAAGATGTGGTTGGATATTTCAAGTAATTTTATTTATAATTCCATCCAATGGATGATCATATGAATCAAGAGGTGGATAAGTATTGTAAGTATGATTCATTAATGGATTATTCTCACTAGTATAATGGTTATTAAATAGTTCAATGAAAATATTTAATTTAGAATTTTCATTTTGTTGAGGCTAAGATTATTCTATAGAAGTGCCTAACTCAATAAAAATTTTATCAAAAATATCTTAAATAAGGTGCTTGAGCTTGAAACATCTATTAGTATAATGATTATTACATCTATGGTATTCACAATATGTATTATTATTAAAATATTTTTCTTATGGTTTTCTCATTTCGAGTTTAAATGGAGGATGCAGAGTAATTAAATTGCATTCAATTAATTTTTCAAATAATTTTTAAGGTGGTTTTGGTAATATAGAAAATTACCATCTTGGTTGATTTGATAAAATAGTCTTGTTATAATGTTGAGAAATAACATTGACTATTATCTTTACATCTGATTTAGTATCTATCAGAGTAGTGTTGTAAGGTGGTTTGATTTGAAAATTTATTGTGGAATTTAAAGTAGATGTAGATGCATATTTATGCTTGTTTAAATGATCTAAATTTATCCATGCAAAGTTTCAAGAAAAAATTGTTTGAATAAATATTGTAATTCATTATCTACTAAGGTACTAGAAATTTTAATAAGCATATTCTTGTAACACAATAAATAATCACTAATAGGATCATTAGTTCCTTGCTTTAACTTGGTAATTCACGCATAACAAAGTTTTTCATCAATGTTAATAAAAAAAATTATTAAGAAATTGATCTACTAATGGATTGAATGATTTAATCAATTGAATATGCAGATATAAAACCAAAGTAATGTATTGTATTTTATATTTTTTGGACACAAATTAGTCTAAATTTTGTCATTAAAGGCATAATATAAATGTTCTACATGTAAATATCTAAAATGATGTTTTAGGTCTCCTTTATCCTCATATAGTGGAATCTTAAGAGCTACAAATCCTATTGGTAAAAAGATATGATGAAATTTAAGGTGATATAGGAAAATGAGGTAAAACTTAGGAATCTAATGATTAGATAGATTTTAGGATACCTTTCTCTAATTACAACACCTTAGCTTGCAAAAACATAATAGTCTACTTGATTGATTGTGCATTAGGAAATGCATGTGATGTAGTTTGTGTATCTATAAAATGATATGCATGAGTCACTTTTTTAGGCATAAACATATAAATATACCCCAAAACTTAAAGGTGTGAATGGAATAGTAGTATAAAAAAATAGTAGTAGCAACACATGTGGTGAGATTAACAAAAGTTTTAATCAAAAGAATCATTTGGTTCTTGAGATGTATTAGTATGTTCATGTTTCTGTTGTTGATGTTGAGTGACAAATAAAAAAGAATCAATGCCATTAGGATGGGTGTCAAGTTATTCATCATGTTATCTTAGATCAATAGGTTTGAAACTATTGTTAGAAGATGCATGTATATTATCACTTTCTATGGTCATAATAGTTCCATCCAAAGTGTGTAAGGTAAGTAATATATCCATATATTATTTCAAAAGTAAAGAAATAAAAATTTGAAATAGTAGACACAAAAGGGATTTATTTTTATGTGTGGAGATTATTAAATTGTTATGAAATTCAAAGTCAAAAGAAGATACTTTTGATTTCAAATATCATCCAAAATTAATATAAAATAATTTCATCATTAATCATTATTTTTGAGGTTGAAATCAAGTTCTTTTAATTTTATATTTAGATATAAGGTTGAAAATAAATTATTTGATTGTCAAATAGTGTAAAAATTATCTAAACTATAGGAATATATTTTTGAAACCCCAAAAGGCTAGAACCTTAAGGTAAAATTAGGTTTTAACAAACTCAATAAATAAATGGATTCACCAATATGTTTTATTTAAATTTAGATTAAAATGTGAATTAACTCTAATTCTAATAAATTGAATAGAATATATTAGTGTTGTAAATAAAAATTCAAAAAGTAGAATTGAAAAAATTATTAAATTCAACAAGGTACAAATTATCAAAGAAATGTAACTATGAAAATGAATGACAAGTTTAGTTGTTATTGTCTGATGGTTGACTTTGTTGAATGTTAGAGAGTGGAAAAAGGAAAATAATGGTTGTATCTATAAATTTGTAGAATTTGGATATGAGACTATAGGAGGGAAAATGTTAAGCACATGCTTATACTAAGGGGGCAGTGAATCAATATAAGATAATATTTTAATCTTTTAAATTTAATCAACCAAAATAACCATAAGCATTCAATATCTAGCAATTAATGACAGAAGAGAACATAATATTTACATGGAAACCCTTTTAGGAGAAAACCATGGAAAATATTTCTTATAAATTTATAACTATTTTAAAAAATTTGTAGGTACCAACCTACTAGAGACACCAATCCCCAAACCAAGCACCAACTTGATCAATTTGTGAGCACCCACCCATTGGAGACATCGATCCCATTTGCCAAGCACTAAACTAGATAATTCATGAGCACCAACCTATAGGATTACCAACCCCTAAACTATGAGCACCGACACCAATCCAAATCGATTCCACCATCTATGATTTCTTATTCGATCAAATGATGGATTTACTTCTCTTACACTTTCTCTCTCACTAATTTTCTTATTTACTTTCTACTCTCATCTCCTCCTTATCTCTCACACTTATATGATCTTCAATAAAATCTATTTTTTTAATAAATCCACATTTCTTCTCCCTTATATATCTTTTAAAGGATGTGTCCCATCCAAGAGGCACCTCTTCACCAAAAAATGTGACCATTGATATTTTCATTGACATTTCCATCAACATTTTTGTTAACATTTATATCAACATTTCCATTCACTTACGACAAAAATTCCATTTACTTATGGAAACACTTCCATTCACTTTTAGTAACAATTTCATTCACTTATGGCAATACTTATATTCACTTCTAAAAATAATTCCATTTAATATTTTCATTCATATATGTTACAATTCCTTTGACATCAATGACAATTATACCAATAATCTCCCCCTTTGGCATTAATGGTAATCTCTATGAATTAGTATATGAACTCCCCCTTACTATGGTTCTCCTCCTTTTCTCCCCCTTTGACATCAATGAAAAAGGGTTCTCCACAGTTCTCTCCCTAAACTGATGCTTCTTCTTAAGATTTCAGTGTCTTGATGAGAAGGGTATCACACCCAACTTTTGTCTAAGGTACTCAAAAATTCTTTTTGAGAGGGGATTTGTGAAAATATCTATTATTTGCTCTTTTGTGGCAACATAGTCCAACTTAACATTCTTTTTAGTTACTTTCTCTCTTAATTAATAATATTTGATCAGAATATGCTTAGTTCTAGAGTGCATAACTAGATTCTTTGAAATATTGATTTCACTAGTATTATCATAGAATATAGAAATGGGATCATCATTTTCTACGTCAATATCTTGTAGACTCTTATTCATCCATATAACCTATGTGCAACATGATACTACTGCTATATATTCTACCTTTACTATGGACAAGGAAATAGAAGGCTATTTTTTCCTCAAACAAGACACTAAATTTACACCAAGAAAAAATGCTCCTCCACTTGTGCTTTTCCTATCATCCATGTCACTTGTCGAATCTACATCTGTATATACTATTAGGTGGAAATATTCACCCCTTAAATACCACAAATGATAATTTAAAGTCCCTTTTATATATCTAAATATCCTCTTAACCACTTTCACATATATTTATTTTGGGGATACTTGGAAATGTGCAACTAAACCAACTACGTTCATGATATCTAACCTATAGGTTATTATGTACAATAAGCTACCAATCATTGACATGTATAGAGTTTGATTTTCTTCGGGAGACTCATCATCCTTACTCAACTTGTATCTTATAACCAAGGGTGTGTTGACTAGTTTACAATCTTCCATTTCAAACTTCTTTAACATCTCCTTTACATACTTAGTTTGAGAGATAAATATTCCCTTTTTAGATTGATAAATTTGTAAACCAAGGAAAAATGACATGCTCCTAGTGTTGACATCTCAAACTCATTTTGAATTTTTTCAGAAAACTATTGGTATATTTTTCTATCATCTCCTCCAAAAATAATATCATCTACATACACAACAACAATAAATTGATGATTACCT